>CM067167.1:183764148-183974148 GCA_034093135.1 Erigeron breviscapus
TGGTTTTGATTGCAAAGAGGGATGAGTCTTTGTATACTTTTGACATGAGAAATCCAACTGTCACAAGAGAAGTATGCTTCGTGTCAAAGTCTCAAGATGAGCTGAACTGGTTGTGGCATAAGAGGTTGTCTCATATGAATTTCAAAGACATCAACAAGCTGTGTAAGAAAGAGTTGGTGTCTGGTCTTCCGCTGCCATTAGATGAGATTAAGCAGCCATTAGCAAATAATAAAGCAATTAATCCTTTCTTGAATCCTAAAGCAGTTAATCAAGCCTTTGATCAAACGATTTGGTGTTGTAAATTGATCGATCATCGAGTCAAGCAGGTAATCATTGATGTATCGATTGTATTTCCAGATTTAGAGGTTGTGTAATTATGAATCAAATCTGATTAAAAAGGGATTAGCAAGTAATTAGGGCTTAAAAGGTGTTTTGGTTAATTAACATTCAAAATGGTGTTAAACGAGTCTATAGTCGATCTTGAGGATCAAAATATGTTTAATTGTGTCGAAAACATGTTTTGGAAGAAGCTTGGACGAGTCGTTTATTGGGGAATCGAAGATTTTGGTCTGTTTATGAAAAACTGTCGAACAGGGATGAAACGAAGATAATCCTCGTTTCTATCTTCGTTTTCACTAAGTTCGTAAGAAGGAGTAATATTAAGTTCGTTGTTTAAATTCGTTTGAAGTCAAATTCGTTGGCTAATTCGTAAGCTAGAAAGCAAAACGAAAATGAAGTTTAAATTCGTTTAACGGCCTATCTTCGTAAAGTGTGAATTAAGTTCGTAAGAAGCTATTTTCGTAAAGTAGAACGAACGAAGATAAAGTTCGTTACAAGTTCGTACGAAGGCTATCTTCGTAAGGTGTAATTCTGGAATTTTACGTAGTCAGTCTTAAGGTCGTTCGAGAGTCCGTTTAAGATTCCAAATGACTTATACTTTATATGTTAATGAACGATAGGTGTCGGAGGTTACTGATAAGCATTATTAGCTACTTGTTTGTGCGCGTGTACTACAACCAGGTAAGATACACTACTTTGACACGCTGGGGGATCAACTAAAAGCTGGTTTCAAATCGTACACACTTCCATTCGGTACCTTATTATTGCATGTGGGCATATGGGTTACTTGGGAGGTATTATGGGTTATGCAGTTGACCATGAGACCTGAGATGCAGTCCCTATTGTAGTGTAATGCAGTAATGCTTAATGTAATATGTAGTTATGCAGTTGATGTTGTTTAATGAAGTGTCTTGATATGTATGATATATAGAAATGAAGTTGATGTGTGATATGCATGTTTGACTTGTACGCCTAGTTCACTAGACTTGTTAGGTTGCTATGTCACTTGCACGTTTAAGGATCCAAACGTAATGAAGTTAAAGTGTGTGAATGTCTAGGAATGTGTGTTTCCTAGACTATATGTGTGTGAATGTTTGGGAATGCAGGGACCCAATCCATATGTGTGAAATTGAGCTCATAAAACAGATGCAGTGAAAAGTGTTAAGCTTAACCCGTACTAGCCTTAGCCGGGCGAGTGCGTAGATGCAGTTGTTGCTTGGGTGGCTCCTCGCAACATGGTCTTTATAACGCAGGGCGAGTAATACGAGGGGTTGACCAGCCTACATATACGGATTACTCAAGGATTGGCTTGCCATTCCTTAACGACGTAAGATGAGTAGTCTTTTGACTAATCATCCAGTCGGGTGTGATGCAGGGCACACTTATATGCAGTTAACGAAGATACGTGTGACAATGTGTGAACTAATGCAGGATAGGCACATTTAGGATGAATATCCTAATTGAAACGAGGTTGAAATGCAGTATATGTGTGAACGTGTGATGTGTGTTGTGCCTAATAAAACTTGTCTAATAATGAAGATTGTTTTGATTGGACAAATGCTTTTAAATTAAGTGTTATCTTACTTAGCTATTCTTATAGCTAACACTTGCTTCTTAATGTGGTTGTTCCCCCAGGTTTAGCTTGATGGAATCTAGATGCAGGACGTGTGAGCTTGGGTAGATGCAATGCAGGAGCCTTAGCTACCCTTAGACGATGCTTACTTTAGACATTCGTTACATTTCGTATTTAATGTCGAATTTATGTAGTGATGTGTGAACGGTTGTTTTATGTTGGGCGACCGTTGGGTTTTCATTTGAACTATTGTTGATATGGCATGTAACACCAAATAAATGCAGAAACCGAAATGTTTTTATCGGTTTTGACTTTTACAGTCTTTACTTCCGCAAGTTAACACCGTTAGGTGAAAAGTTTTGAAAACCCATATTTTTAAACGACGGGTGTTACAATAACATGGCATTCGCGATCATTCTCCCTCACAACCCATACGAGTGCACCGGTTTCCATAATAGGAGTTGGGCAATTGTCAATTAAGTATGGTGGTGAGTTGGAATAACCACGAATTAAAAGTACAAAAATATAAATATGTCGCCGCACAACTTTGCACCAACATTCTAAATAGAAGATGGGCATGGTGGGTCTATATATAAATATAATATAATCATATAGGTCATGTTTGCACCCGAAGCGTGCTAAGTCACCGCACACTTTGCACCGATGTCCTAAATAGGAGGTGGGCATGGTGGGTCAAGTTATATTAATAGATATATATATACGTATATAACATATATTAATATATATATATACATAGTTATTTAGTGGGCATTTAACTAGCACGTTTTCCCAACTTTACCAACATAGATTATCACACTAATGATTATACTCAAAGCATGCTTGCGTATTTCCAAGAAAAGGCTAATCATTATGTATGTTGGGATTATTGTCATAAAGGTATTACTTGGAAGAGGGAACAATCACCTAGGCAATATATAACAATTAAATACATGTAATGATTATTACCCAAATTAAATTATTTAGATTAAATCAAACATTAAGTAGTTTCTTAATTTTCCAATAAAAGTGTCTATTTTCAAACAATACAGTGCATGCATGTTGGCTGTACAAGTAGGAATGTGGTGAAGTTTTTAGAAGTTCAAAAGTCACAACTTTTGGTTTTTTTTTTTGGGTTATACTCGGCCGAAATTCCATGGCTAAAAGAAAAAATGGTTTTTGCTTTTTAGACAACCCAAGGGTCGACATCTCAGACCCAAAAACAGTGACAAACAGTGGTGACATAAGGTGGTGACAGAAGGTGGCAAAAGGTGGTGGTTTGCGGTGGTTTCGACCCGAAACCGAAACGAAAGACACTAAGACTTTGCATGGCCGTGTATCATCAGCACAAAAGACTTAGGGTTAGATAAACAACCTGTTTCGCGAGTGTAACAGATCTGCAACGGTGGCTGGTGGTGGCTGTTCACGGCGGCTCGCGGCTGAGAACAAGAAAAACAAGTGAAAAACGTTTTTGAGATTTGAGGCACTATAACTAAGCATGGGCAGCCATGAAACGACCTGAAATGATACCTGTACGCTCCTCCTTCTTCCTGGGTCGTCGCGAGGTGGTGGTGGAGTGGTGGTGCGCGGCTGCGACGGGAAGAAAAAGAAAAAGAAAGGAAACCGGTTAGGGTTTTTAGAGAGAAATAAGAAATGGGTTTATGTTAGGAGGCATTTACTTACGTTCCTCACCTTCCTGGATGTTAATGGAGTTGAATGGTGGTGGCTGGCAGTCGGACGGCAGCAGCAGCGGCGGTGCAGCAGTAGCAGCGGTGGTCCCGCGGTGGTGATGGAGTTTTTGGTGTTTAGGGTTGAAGAAAAACTACTAGGGTTGATGGGGGTGGCTGCCGGGTTTGTTTTCCGGCGAGAGGGAGGTGGCAGGCGGCGGTTGGGCTGCAGGAGAGTGGTGGCCGGCGGTTGGGGTGAAAGAGGGAGGGAGAAGATGAATAGTCTTCTTGTCTTTTGGGTTGTTTGTTTGTTGGTGAAAGAGAACTCACGTGGGAGTGTGTCAGTGTGTGTGTACGTGATGTGCAACAACAAAAAAAGAGCAGGGAATTATGTCTATAATTTATAAGGGTAGTCAAGTGGGTTTGGGTCATGTCTTGGGCTTGGGCTATCTGAAAATTCCCCGATGAGTCTTTAATGTTTATATCTAACTCTGGTGAAGTTCCTTGGTTTGCAGATATAGCTAATTATTTGGTTGCAGGTGAGATACCTAATGATTTCACGTACCAGCAGAAGAAGAAGCTCTTATCGGATGTTAAGTATTATTTTTGGGACCATCCATACTTGTTTCGTGTTTGTGCAGATGGTATGATTAGGAGATGTGTTGCTGGAAGTGAGACTAGAGAGATTTTGGATGCGTGTCACTACGGGCCAACTGGAGGTCATTATGGTCCTTCAGTGACGGGTAAGAAAGTTTTTGATGCAGGTTTCTATTGGCCAACAATTTTCAAGGAGGCCCAGACTTTGGTTGAGACTTGTGACATCTGTCAGCGACAGGGGAACATCACTAAACGGGATGAGATGCCTCAACAAAGCATTCAGGTATGTGAGGTATTTGATGTCTGGGGTATAGACTTTATGGGACCTTTCCCACCGTCTAATAAGTTTCAGTACATTCTTGTCGCCGTTGACTACGTGTCTAAATGGGCCGAAGCCAAGGCTTTACCCACGAATGACGCGCGTGTAGTCATAGATTTCTTGAAACAGTTGTTCTGTCGTTTTGGTTGTCCTAGAGCTTTGATTAGTGACCGTGGAACCCATTTTGCAAACCATCAATTAGCCAAAGTGATGAAGAGGTATGGTGTTGTCCATTATTTTTCTACCTCATATCATCCACAGACCAGTGGTCAAGTGGAAAACACAAATAGGGCTTTGAAGAGAATTTTGGAGAAAACTGTTGGAGATAACCCCAAGGTTTGGTCAAAGAAGTTAGATGACGCCTTGTGGGCGTTTAGGACGGCTTATAAGACGCCGATTGGCACCACGCCATACCGGTTGCTCTATGGCAAAACTTGTCATCTTCCTATTGAGATAGAGCATAAAGCGTATTGGGCTTTAAGGAATTTGAATTTGGATTTGATGGAAGCGCGTGAACTTAGAATGTTGCAACTACATGAGCTTGATGAGCTTAGGTTAGGTGCTTATGAGAATTCGAGGCTTTATAAGGAGAGGACCAAGATTTGGCATGATAAGAGGATCCGTAGGAAGGAGTTTAAGGTTGGGGCTAAAGTGTTGTTGTTCTTGTCCAAATTTAAGATTAAGCAACCCAAACTCACTTCTAGATGGATTGGACCATTTGAGATTAAGCATGTGTACCCGTCGGGTTATGTTGAGTTGTTTAAGCGAAATGGTGAAGGATCGTTCATTGTCAATGGTCATCGACTTAAGTTATATGTGGAAGAAGAGCAGGTTGAGGGGATATTTGATGAGTGTCACACCCCGTTGTAGCGGAATACAGGGTTAACAAAAGAATTGCGTACTAATCAGAAGGTAAATAGAGATTACATCCATTAATCCAAATACGAGTTTATTACAAGTATAATCGTTCAGATGTGGATCCCAATACACGGATACAAACTATCCTCAATTGGAAATGGGTCCACTTAATACAATAATAACATCTGGACAGCTAAGTACAATTAGGACTAATAAAATGATAGTCCTCAGAGGTCTGACGCTAATTGTACGTCCAATGTTCAAAAGATGGCTTCAAATGCCAAATACGCTTCCAAATACTTACTGTTAGTTCCCTGAAAAGCATGAAATTTGAGAGGATCAACTATCGAAATAGTTGGTGAGTTTACAGTATGTTTGACCAATGTTTATTCGTCATTGTGAGCACACAAATGACATATAGTTATAAAAGACCAAACAGTCAGTATATCTAAATCTGACAACACTTTTATAACAAGACAGCCAGTATATCTAAATCTGGACACATCTTATATCACAATTTATAATAAGATAGTCAGTATATCTAAATCTGAACTCATCTTGTTTCACGTCAATCAGTATATCTAGATCTGATGACAGCATATGCCTCGCACAGGATTTCCCTTCGACAATGGGGTGCGGACCATAACCTCGCACAGGATTTCCCTTCGACAATGGGGTGCGGACCACAACCAAGACAGTCGAGATATCTAGATCCGACAATACAACCAATAGGGGAAACATTTTAGTTTGTCAAACACAAGAAACCATTTAATCAGCCATCACACGACAATTCAACGTCATTTCATTCAACATTTAATAAATGACACGTATACACATTTTCGACAGCCCAACATGGCAAAATTTAAGTCAAATGATTTAAGCATCCATATCACATGGCATACACAAAAACAATCATTTATTTAACAAAATAGTGTATACAACAGTACATGCTTTTCAGGCCCAAAGTAAAAGGAAAAGGGCGCCATAAACTCACCTTAGCGATCTAAGTGCTAAAAGGTATAATGTAGCTCGAGAAGATCCACAGTCAATTCTCCTGGTTATCCAAAACCTATGATATCATTACCAATAATGAGGATCAAATCTCTTGACGACGAGTATCCTACGTACAACTACTTAGCTTTAGACCCTAGAATGCCTTGACCGAGAATGTGATTCAATGTTCAATATTATTTAACTTTAGTTGGTAACATCAATGACCTAGTCATTATAAAGTAGTATAAAATACCATAATGTCAACCCTACAACCTCAACAAGTTGGTTTAGCACGATTAAGTCAAGTCATAAGTCCCTAAACACATTTACAACTTAAATGAGTGTGAACATGACGCATTCGACTTGACCCTTTTTGAAATGAGAGAAGTTTCATACAAGAAGAGTGTTATTTCTAGAAACTAGATTCTCTTACGATTCCAACGATAGGTCATACAACTTATTTGGACTTACGGATTAAAAGTTATTAACGTTTGAAAATTGACGCGCAAACTTTTACAGGGGGGTATCCACTGCGCCGCAGTGAGCCAGAACCATGCTCACTGCGCCGCAGTGGGCTAAATCGAACCCAGACCAGAGCCTAGGCACTGCGCCGCAGTGGGCTAGGGCTAAGCCACTGCGCCGCAGTGGCCCTGTCCTGCTGTCTGCACCAGCAGTTCAAAAATGCAGGAAACCAAACCCAAAACCCTTCAAACTCGACCCAAATCAAATCAAAACGACTCGTAAGAGTTTGTAACTCAATTTGAAGCCTAACCAAACATCATTAACCATAAATACACATAACCCAACCCATAATTTCATCCATAACATCATCGAATCTTCCGAAACGATCAAATCAAACCAAAACCCTATTTAAACCCTAATTCCATTTTTAAGTCGTTTTAGGCCATGTAGAAACTCGAAATGACTAGAAAAGAGTAAGTAAACATAAATAGACGCAAAAGGGATGATTTAGACTTACCAAAAATTGATGTTCTTGAAGATAATTGACTAAGATGAAGATGGTGATGATGAAGTTTGATAATGATAATAAACCCTTAAAATCTCCAAATGATTTCTTCCCTTGCAAAACCAATTTAGAATAAGAAGATAGAAGAGATTGAGAGATTCTGATTGATGTATGTGTGTTTTGTGTGATGTGTGTGTGTTGTGTGTGGTGTTGGTCGATCAAAAGAAAGAAGGAAGGAGGGAAAATGTTTGTTGTTTAATTACTAACCACAAGTAAGGAAACCGGCCCATGTGGCCTTAATTGGGATATTTCCAATACCCTTAATTTGGTAAAATGCTTACGATTAAATACCGTTTGACCTAAAAGTCAAAATGTAAAGTAGAGGTATTTTCCCTCGTCTCATTTTAGTTAAGACAAGACAATAAAATTTAATTAAACTAAACTTTAGAAATATTAAGTTTAGACAGTCTAATACTGTGCAAAATTCATAACCTTTAAATATCTCATTTAAAGTTATTTTAAGACTCGGCATTCCGTCTAAATAGCTAATAGTCTACGTCATAAGGATACGTCTAATTGAACCATATCAAATGTTCAATTAACTAATAATTTCTACGTCAAAATCTCTAAATTAGACGAAATTATATAAATGATCGAGATTAGGACTAACCCGTTGTTAATAAATTACGAGTTGTCACAGCATCCCCGACTTCTAAGGATTTCGTCCCGAAATCAAGTCTTGCTTAGTAAAAAGATGAGGATACTTATCCCTCATATAGTCCTCACGTTCCCAAGTCAAGTCTGGTCCGTGTTTTGAGTTCCATCGAACTTTGACCAACTTGATACGACTTCGCCTAAGCTGTTTGAGCTGTTGGTCTAAAATTTCAACAGGCTCCTCTACAAATTGAAGAGAGTCATTCACTTGCAACTCTTCTACAGGTACAACCAATGTTTCATCAGTTAAACATTTCTTTAGATTCGATATATGAAATGTGGGATGAACATGTTCAAGCTCCTGGGTAAATTGAGCTTATAAGCCACGGAACCAATCCTTCGAACAATTTTGAATGGTCCGATATAACGAGGACTAAGTTTTCCTCTCACGCCAAAGCGTGCAGTGCCTTTCCAAGGTGACACCTTCAACATAACTTTATCACCCACTGAAACTCAAGGGGTTTCCTTCTACGATCTGCATAGCTCTTCTGGCGATCCTGAGCCGCCTTCAGCCGTGCCCTAATTTCAACAATCTGGTCAGTAGTCTTCTGAACCAGTCCATACTTGTACAAACGACGCTCACCAGCATCAAGCCAACAAACAGGCGATCTACATTTCCGCCCATACAAAGCTTCAAAAGGCGCACACTTTATGCTTGTGTGATAGCTGTTATTATATGAAAATTCAGCTAACGGCAAAAAGGTATCCCAGATTACCTTTGAAATCGATAACACATGCCCGAAGCATGTCTTCTAACGTCTGAATGGTACGCTCACTTTGCCCGTCCGTTTGTGGATGGTAAGCCGTACTCAATTTCAACTGAGTGCCTAAGGCATCTTGAAAATATCTCCATGATTGAGAAGTAAAACGACCATCACGATCCGAGATAATAGACACAGGAACGCCATGAAGTGACACGATCTTCTCAATATATAATTGAGACAACTTCTTTATTTTCCAATTCTCCCGTATGGGAATGAAGTGTGCAGACTTCGTCAATCGGTCAACAATGACCCAAATAGTATCGTAACCCTTCAAGGTTCGAGGTAACTTCGTAATGAAGTCCATAGTAATCTGTTCCCATTTCCAGTCAGGAATTGGGGTTGCTGGAGCAGCCCAGAAGGCTTTTGGTGCTCTGCCTTAACCATTGAACAATTTAAACACTTAGAAACATACGTGGCGATATCTCTTTTCATACCAGGCCACCAATAAAAATCCTTTAACCCATGGTACATTTTGTCAGCACCAGGATGGATTGAGTACTTAGATCGATGACTCTCATTCATCAAGAGTTCTCTAAGTCCATTATACTTGGGAATCCACACTCTGCCCTTGACGTGTCGAATCCCATCACCATCTAATTCAAATAAACGTTCAGCATTCCACAATGCTTCTTCCTTGATACGCCTTGGTTGCAGGGCCTCATTCTGATCATCTAAAACTCTATCCCTTAATGATGAGCCAAGGTAAGAACTTGCTCTTGTTATGACAGATAGTGAAATTCTATCTTTTCGACTTAACGCATCAGCAACAACATTTGCTTTACCGGGATGATATTTGAGTTCACAATCATAATCACTGAGTAATTCTACCCATCGCCTTTGTCTCATATTCAGTATTTTCTGATCGAAGATATGCTGAAGACTTTTGTGATCTGTGAATACCGTACACTTTGTACCATACAAGTAGTGCCTCCAAATTTTTAAGGCAAAAACAACCGCTCCGAGTTCGAGATCGTGGGTTGTATAATTCTTCTCGTGGATTTTGAGCTGTCTGGAAGCGTAAGCAATGACCTTACCTTCTGCATAAGTACACATCCCATTCCCTGATGTGATGCGTCACAGTATACCACGAAGTTTTCAATTCCATTCGGTAACGCTAAAATAGGAGCATTACATAGCTTGTCTTTCAACGTTTGAAATGCTTTTTCCTGGGCATCCTGCCAAATAAATTCCTTGGTCTTTTGAGTTAACAACGTCAAAGGTTGGGCAACCTTTGAGAAGTTCTCAATAAATCTCCTATAATATCCAGCCAATCCAAGAAACTGGCGGATTTCTGTCGGAGTCTTAGGGGCTTCCCACTTCTTTATTGCTTCAATCTTAGATGGATCTACGTGGATCCCATCCCTGTTCACTACATGACCCAAGAAGTGTACTTCCCTAATCCAGAATTCACATTTTGAGAATTTCGCGTACAACTTTTGATCCTTGAGCAGTTGCAGAATGGTTCTCAGATGACCTTCATGTTCGTCTTCATTCCTTGAGTATATCAGTATGTCGTCAATGAATACAATGACAAACTTGTCAAGATACGGTCGACATACTCGATTCATTAAGTCCATAAACACAGCAGGTGCATTGGTTAAGCCAAACGGCATAACCAAAAACTCATAGTGTCCGTAACGAGTTCTGAAGGCTGTTTTAGGAATGTCCGTCTCTCTGACTCTGAGTTGATGATACCCAGATCTGAGATAAATCTTGGAAAAGTGTGATGCACCTTCCAATTGGTCAAATAAGTCGTCAATACGAGGTAAAGGGTACCTGTTCTTGACAGTCAACTTGTTCAGTTCTCTGTAATCAATACACATACGCATAGAGCCGTCTTTCTTCTTCACAAATAGGATCGGAGCTCCCCAAGGTGATGAACTTGGACGAATTAGTCCTTTAGCTAACAACTCTTGAAGTTGTTCGGACAATTCTTGCATTTCTGATGGCGCAAGACGATAGGGTGCCTTGGCCACGGGTGCAGCTCCAGGGACCAAATCTATTCCAAACTCAACTGGTCTGTTAGGTGGGAGTCCCGTCAAATCTTCAGGAAACACCTCCGGAAAATCTCTAACTACTGGAATGTCTTGCATTTCTTTAACCTTTGGTTTCCTTTCTACTACAAATGCTAAGAAGGCAGGGTGTTCTTTTTGTAAATATTTATTTGCCTTTATCGCCGATACTAAGATTAATTTCTTTCCTGCCTTGTCTCCTTGCACTTCTAGGGTTTCGTTATTCTGCAGAGGTATTCTAACAATCTTCTCATAACAACTTATATTAGCTCTAACCTTAGATAACCAGTCCATACCAACAATCACATCAAAACTGCTTAGTTCTATGGGGATTAGGTCAATTTTAAAAGTCTTACCGGCTAATACCAAACTGCAATCTACTAAATGATCTTTAGCAATATACTTCTGACTGTTTGCATATTCAACAATATAAGTGTCTTTCATGGGGATAGCTATTATGCCAAAACGAGACTTAAATTCTAAGGATATGAAACTTTTATCAGCACCAGAGTCGAATAGCACAAATACGTAATGATTATTGAGTATGAATGTACCTATCACCACATTGGGATCACGTCGTGCATCAGCAGCATCCAAAGCAAACACTCGACCTCTGCCTTGTCCTCCTTGATTCCTAGCTTGATTGTTCCCCACATTGTTCCTCACGGGAACTATAGCATTGTTGTTCGGGGCTTGATTAAGTCTTGGACACGCTGGTCGGAAATGAGTTTCACTTCCACACTCGTAGCATTGATTAGGTACTTTCTCCCTACAGGATTTTGCCTGATGTCCTATCTTCTTACAACGGTAGCAAGCGGGACAATTCCCCATGTGACGAGTGCCACATCTGTTACATCTTGTGTCTGCGCCGGGGTACCTCTTGATATCTTGTGGGACCACTGCAAAGTTTCTGGCAGCTTTAAACCTCTTGCCATTCCCACCGTTTCCAAATCCACTACCGGAGGCCTGATCAGTCCTTCTCTTGATTACTTCAGTTCCAACAGAAGAACCAGTGGTTCTCTTCAAATCTATCACCATCCGATTGGTTGCACTAACTGCTGCTTGAAGAGTCAAGGGGTTAAAAGCGGCTACCAACCTTCGGATGTCAGGTGACAATCCATAGCAGTATCTTTCAACTAACTTCTCCTCCGTATCCACCATACGAGGAACTAGTCTTGTCAGCTCATGAAAACGAGTAGTGTATTTCTCGTTGTCTAGCCCGACCATATTATGATTCCAAAATTCGCCTTCCATTTTCTGTACTTCCTCCCTAGGACAGTACTTTTCCATCAACATTCTTTTAAAATCAAACCAAGGTATCCTATTAGCTTGGTCTCGACCTCGGGTCCTAACCTGCTCGTTCCACCATGATAGAGCGTGCTTTTGAAGTTGAGTGGAAGCATATTCCACTTTGTGCTCTTCGGCACAACGACTAATATGAAGCACCGCCTCTATGCTTTCTAGCCAGTTGATTAGACCTACCGGACCCTCGGTACCATGAAATTCTTTTGGTTTACAATAGGTGAAGGTCTTGTAGTCACCCACTCGAAGTTGAGCTCGAGGAACAACTTGTTCAGCAGTAGGTTCAACGTTGTTACTATTGTCAGCATGATGATTATTATTGGCGTTCATGCTTGCAGTGATTTGAGCGACTAAAGTAGGCATGGCGGCCAACAGTTGTTGTGTCACAAATGCTGCCATATTATTTTCCCCGCCAGCATGTGGGGTAGATCCAAGACCAGTGTTCACATTTGCAGCAGCAGTTTCTGGTTCTTGCTGGATCACAGGTTCTTCCTGTTCAGTTGAATTGGATTTAGGAGTTGATCGAGTAACTCTCTTGGGAGCAGCCTTCTTCTGGACCTTGCCTCGCGTCTTGGGAGCCATAAGTCTATGACATGAACAAAAATGTCATTTAGAGGTTTTCTCGTAAGAATAACACAGAATGTAGCTTTTCAAGATGTAAGAGGATACCAAACACAGTTCACAATTTACCGATTTACTTGAACTCATTATCTAAACAAGACAAGAAATATAGAACTACATTTCTAGAATTGAAATGAGCAAGTAATGTAGCCTGAACAAGTAGGTAAGCCAAAGAATGATCATATTTCATTTATACTTAAAACTTTTTACATAGTCTGACTTGTAAATTTAAAATCTTGTGGGAACTACATCCACAAACTAGAATCATGTGGGAACAACATCCACGATGATACATTACACAGTCAGAGTGATACTATCCGAAATACATGGGAAATACATCCACCAAAAAGATTACAACTCAATTACAGGAGTATGAGTTGTCATATGTTCTAAGGCTTACAATACGTTACCACTACAACTACTGATTACATCCTGAAAAGAACTACCACAAGCAACGCCACCACCAAGACCACCACGACTGACAGTATCCAGATCATCCTCCCAATAGCTTCCTTCCCTTCCCTAGCAACAGTCATAGCCTCAGCCGCTGATGATAAGCTTCAGTCAACGCCTGAGCTTGATTCTCTATTTTCTCTCTAGTGCAGATGAGGGAATTGTTATTCATCCTTGACAATTGTCGGCGATAATATTCCGACCTATCAGTTGCAGATGCAACTGGCATAACGGCACTTGGATTGTAGACAGGCACTCTGGAGGGACCCGCAGCATACGGATCTCCCTGAAAGAATGAAAGACCAAGTCCACAGTTGCCCTGAACTGGTGCAGAAGGACCAGGAGCATAAGGGTCTCTAGGAGCATAGGGTATACGAGCTACCTCGGTAGTCCTCCTCTGATATGGAGATACCGGTGTTACAGATGATTGAACATGGATAGACACATGTTCTCCTCCAGATTCGCTGGATGTTGATATCAAATTGATAGGGCGAGATTCATTACCCGATTCCTCCATAGGTTCCTCTTCATATGAGTCAGGAACACAAGGAATGGAGTTTGCCACAACTGGAACTGGAGGTGTACTAGGTACAACAGCATTAGAGCTAACTCCGTCCGACATGACTATTCTGAAAGGATAGTCAAAGAATCCATATAAGTCTGATGGATAAGACAATTCAAATCAATTGAATGAGACAGTACGCAACAAGAGTTTCAAAGAGATCTTTGTCTAGATTATACACATTCGATTTGGGTTTCTATTAGCAACATATCTCCAATGCTTATATATAGGGTCACCCGCAGCCTTCCCACCACATTTTCAATATGTTGTTAATATAATCCAAACTATCACGTATATAAACCTTATGTATACACATACGAGTTGAGTTTCTATTCCTAACATACCTTCAATGCTTATGTATAGGGTCACCCGCAGCCTTCCCACCACATTTACAGTATGTTGTGAATATAATTCAACTAACACGTATATACACAATTTAAGATATTTATTTAGAGCCTTATACTATTTTACATAATCGGGACGTAGTTGATCGGGTTAGGTCTAATTATAGACAAATAGTATAACTCTCGAGATAAGTATCCTAAACCTTAAAGACTTAGATTTCCTATATGAAGCGACCATGGCTATAGATTGAGTTATTCACGAGGAATAACTCCGTATTCACTATAACCTTGTCTCTGATACCAATTTTTGTCACACCCCGTTGTAGCGGAATACAGGGTTAACAAAAGAATTGCGTACTAATCAGAAGGTAAATAGAGATTACATCCATTAATCCAAATACGAGTTTATTACAAGTATAATCGTTCAGATGTGGATCCCAATACACGGATACAAACTATCCTCAATTGGAAATGGGTCCACTTAATACAATAATAACATCTGGACAGCTAAGTACAATTAGGACTAATAAAATGATAGTCCTCAGAGGTCTGACGCTAATTGTACGTCCAATGTTCAAAAGATGGCTTCAAAATGCCAAATACGCTTCCAATACTTACTGTTAGTTCCCTGAAAAGCATGAAATTTGAGAGGATCAACTATCGAAATAGTTGGTGAGTTTACAGTATGTTTGACCAATGTTTATTCGTCACTGTGAGCACACAAATGACATATAGTTATAAAAGACCAAAGTCAGTATATCTAAATCTGACAACACTTTTATAACAAGACAGCCAGTATATCTAAATCTGGACACATCTTATATCACAATTTATAATAAGATAGTCAGTATATCTAAATCTGAACTCATCTTGTTTCACGTCAATCAGTATATCTAGATCTGATGACAGCATATGCCTCGCACAGGATTTCCCTTCAACAATGGGGTGCGGACCATAACCTCGCACAGGATTTCCCTTCGACAATGGGGTGCGGACCACAACCAAGACAGTCGAGATATCTAGATCCGACAATACAACCAATAGGGGAAACATTTTAGTTTGTCAAACACAAGAAACCATTTAATCAGCCATCACACGGCAATTCAACGTCATTTCATTCAACATTTAATAAATGACACGTATACACATTTTCGACAGCCCAACATGGAAAATTTAAGTCAAATGATTTAAGCATCCATATCACATGGCATACACAAAAACAATCATTTATTTAACAAATAGTGTATACAACAGTACATGCTTTTCAGGCCCAAAGTAAAAGGAAAAGGGCGCCATAAACTCACCTTAGCGATCTAAGTGCTAAAAGGTATAATGTAGCTCGAGAAGATCCACAGTCAATTCTCCTGGTTATCCAAAACCTATGATATCATTACCAATAATGAGGATCAAATCTCTTGACGACGAGTATCCTACGTACAACTACTTAGCTTTAGACCCTAGAATGCCTTGACCGAGAATGTGATTCAATGTTCAATATTATTTAACTTTAGTTGGTAACATCAATGACCTAGTCATTATAAAGTAGTATAAAATACCATAATGTCAACCCTACAACCTCAACAAGTTGGTTTAGCACGATTAAGTCAAGTCATAAGTCCCTAAACACATTTACAACTTAAATGAGTGTGAACATGACGCATTCGACTTGACCCTTTTTGAAATGAGAGAAGTTTCATACAAGAAGAGTGTTATTTCTAGAAACTAGATTCTCTTACGATTCCAACGATAGGTCATACAACTTATTTGGACTTACGGATTAAAAGTTATTAACGTTTGAAAATTGACGCGCAAACTTTTACAGGGGGGTATCCACTGCGCCGCAGTGAGCCAGAACCATGCTCACTGCGCCGCAGTGGGCTAAATCGAACCCAGACCAGAGCCTAGGCACTGCGCCGCAGTGGGCTAGGGCTAAGCCACTGCGCCGCAGTGGCCCTGTCCTGCTGTCTGCACCAGCAGTTCAAAAATGCAGGAAACCAAACCCAAAACCCTTCAAACTCGACCCAAATCAAATCAAAACGACTCGTAAGAGTTTGTAACTCAATTTGAAGCCTAACCAAACATCATTAACCATAAATACACATAACCCAACCCATAATTTCATCCATAACATCATCGAATCTTCCGAAACGATCAAATCAAACCAAAACCCTATTTAAACCCTAATTCCATTTTTAAGTCGTTTTAGGCCATGTAGAAACTCGAAATGACTAGAAAAGAGTAAGTAAACATAAATAGACGCAAAAGGGATGATTTAGACTTACCAAAAATTGATGTTCTTGAAGATAATTGACTAAGATGAAGATGGTGATGATGAAGTTTGATAATGATAATAAACCCTTAAAATCTCCAAATGATTTCTTCCCTTGCAAAACCAATTTAGAATAAGAAGATAGAAGAGATTGAGAGATTCTGATTGATGTATGTGTGTTTTGTGTGATGTGTGTGTGTTGTGTGTGGTGTTGGTCGATCAAAAGAAAGAAGGAAGGAGGGAAAATGTTTGTTGTTTAATTACTAACCACAAGTAAGGAAACCGGCCCATGTGGCCTTAATTGGGATATTTCCAATACCCTTAATTTGGTAAAATGCTTACGATTAAATACCGTTTGACCTAAAAGTCAAAATGTAAAGTAGAGGTATTTTCCCTCGTCTCATTTTAGTTAAGACAAGACAATAAAATTTAATTAAACTAAACTTTAGAAATATTAAGTTTAGACAGTCTAATACTGTGCAAAATTCATAACCTTTAAATATCTCATTTAAAGTTATTTTAAGACTCGGCATTCCGTCTAAATAGCTAATAGTCTACGTCATAAGGATACGTCTAATTGAACCATATCAAATGTTCAATTAACTAATAATTTCTACGTCAAAATCTCTAAATTAGACGAAATTATATAAATGATCGAGATTAGGACTAACCCGTTGTTAATAAATTACGAGTTGTCACATGAGATCCCCGTGTTTGAATTTGATGCTTGAAGGTTGGTCGAGTCAAGCTAAAGACTCGTTAATAACTTAAGCGCTTCTCGGGAGGCAACCCGTGTTCATTTTATCGCATTTTACTTTTCTTTGAATTTGTTAGATTTAATCTTGTTTTATTAGTAAGTGCAGGTATGTTCTCGATTTGATGCGGTTCCGGTTATGTGCAATTTGAGTTTTGACATAATGATTCGAAGAGAAATTTTCCAGCAGTTCCCCACTGCGCCGCAGTGGGGGTGAGATGGCTTGGCTGCGCCGCATCAGAAAACCACTGCCCAATTGTGAAATAATCCCCACTGCGCCGCAGTGGGCTGCCAGGTAAGTCATCTCCTGGCCGATGTAAATATAGTTTAGTTTTTTTTATTTTATTTTACTTTTCACTTTCACCTTATCTTTCTTTTCTCCCCCAAAAAACCAAAATACCCACTCTTTCTTCCATCAAGATCCTCCATTTTCTTCCATCTTTAATCAATCTTCCAGATTTTCATCTTCATAACCTTGCATAATGGGAAGAAGTGTAAGTTTTTCTCTTTAGTTTCTTTGTATTTTCCTTTTATTTTGAATTTTCAATTTCTAGGGTTTATACTAGATTAATCTTTCGAATTAACTTAGGGGTTTTGACGTTTGTGGGCAATAGAAGCTAATTGGGTGATAAATCTTTCATCTAGTTCATCAATTTGTGATTTTGATTTTGAAATTAGGGTTTTGAAAAATTTGGGGATTTGATTTGAAGAACAAGTATGGGGGAATGTCGATATAGGTTGTTTTAAGTGGAGATTACTGGATCTTTTCCCTGAATTTGTTTGTTTGATTTACCCCATTTTGTGCCATATCATGATGAACCCTAGAATTGTTGCCCAGGATTTTCGCCTCACTGCGCCGCAGTGAGGGGGTTAATGCCTCACTGCGCCGCAGTGAGGATACTCTGGCCGTTTTGTCTTATTACCCCACTGCGCCGCAGTGAGGGTGAAGCATGCCCACTGCGCCGCAGTGGGGAAATTTTCCTGCCAAAATTTCCGTTTGTTTTATATGATTCCCAACTTTGCATTCTTATTATTCACATTTGGTCGCTTTCATGTTTGTGAATGCAGGGAGCTGAAGATAAGGCCGCGGGAAAGCGCAAAATGGTTGAGGGGCAATCCAGTGAGGCGGTTGATGTCCCGACTAAGACTTCAAAGAGACAAATGGAGGTGCCGCTCACATTTATTGAAGAACTGAACGAGCGACATGCTTGGCTATCATTTGAGGGAATTAGGCAGCCTCAGAAGAACATCTACAAGAACAAGTTGTATAAGCTTTCTAAGCATGTGGTCCTTCCCGCAAGACATTTAACTCAATTTCAAGCTCAGGTATTTAGAGTTCAGGAGGATATTCGACGGTGGTTTTCTATGAGTATGAGAGTTGGAGGTGCGTCAAGAGGGCATGACGTGAGTTGTGATATTTGGCGGCGGGTATTCGCTAACCGTGAAGCCGCCTACCGTGAGTTATGCTTAGAGTTCTATTCAACCTTGAAACTGAAGAAGGAATTGGGAAAAGTCAAAGACATTTTTGAAGAGAGGATAGTTTCATTTTATTGTGGGGGACAGCAGAGGAAGCTGTCAATTGCTGAGTTTGGTTACTACTGTGGGATGTATTCGAGAGAAGAGCTTCAGAATGCGGAATTTAGGGCTATTTTGAAGAAAGGCTATCGGACAGGAGCCGATTTGGGTGATGGAGAGTCTATTCTGGAGTATTTCACCAGGATCACGGGGGGAGAGACATGGACATACACAAGTGGTGTGTCAAAGATTAAGAATGTACGTTTGAGGTTGCTCCACCGTATGATTGTGACTTTCCTGGTACAGCGGTCTACTCATTGGGAGAAGGCGTACAAGAATGATCTTTGGTTACTTAAGTTATTTTCTGAGGGAGCTCCATCCAGGTTTGCTTTGCCTCCTCTTGTGCTTTTAGACCGAATGTGTAATCATTCTGATTCGACTCTGGTTTTGGGACATTTCATCACGGTGATCTATAAGAGGATGGGGGTCTTTACTTCTGATGATTGCCAGACCTATCTCTCATTGCCAGTACATCAGGAGGATTTTACGTATCAGGAGCTTTGGAGGGCAAAGATTTTGAAGAAAAAGAAAGACAATGAGCAGGAGCGGTTGTTAGATGATGAGGGTGAGGTTGAAGGACCACCTCCTGTACAGGAGGAGGATGAGGAGGCTGATGTTGAGATGGCTGATGCTCCACAGGAGCCACCGAGGAGGACTGGACGTAACATTCCCATCCCTCCTTCATTTGATCTTACACTCTTGGGGAACACTATTCAGAACATCTATGAGTCTCAGCAGAACAGTCAGCGAGAGTTTGATGCGTACCAGAGGAGGGTAGACCAGGATTTCACCTGGATTGGATCACAGCAGGCCCACACTAACTATAGCCTTGATTATTATCAGCCTATGTGGGATGCTCAGTATCATGGCCGGGAGTTTGTTCGACCTGACCCGATTCTTCCATTCTCTCCACCGCCTATTTATGTCCCTGATTATCGTCAGGGGGGTCAGACCTTTTTCTCTCAGACGACTGTTCCGGGGAACATGTCACCACGACCCCATGATTTAGGAGGTTCTCCTCGTGGTCCAGTGCAGTTTGGGGTCTTTCAGGGTGGCCATGTTGGCGGTGATTCTTCATCTTTTGCAGGTTTGGATGCAGGTGCTCATTCTGGATTTGATGCTGGTCAGTCAGGAGGAGGTGCTGGTGGTTCGGGTTCAGCTCAGGAGGAGGAGCAAGATTGGGTGACGAGTATTTTTGGGAAACCTGGACTACCATATGGCTACCATGGACACTAGGAGTGACATGATAATGATTCCCATCCGGTACCGTGGGATGGAATCATATGATGATTGATTTTGTTGGTATTCTTATGACATTACTTTATTTATCATTGTCTGGTATCCACCCTACGGGGTGATGAAACATTTGTAATCTCCTTTGTTTTCTTTTATTTTCTGCATGGTACTTTATTTTGTTTGAACTATTTTGGATATTTTGGATGGTTGGTCTTTTGGAATGTTATTGAACAGGTTTGATCCGATTGATGGCAATACCTAGTGGAACCAAGTGTGGGGGAGGACCCGTTGGATTTGTTTGATTGTGTGATCGTGTTAGTAGCTCACTATGATGTCATGTGCATATGCTGGCAGTAAGTTCAGCGCAATATTTTTGATTGGCATCTTTATTAACATTGTTTCACACACAGCTCTCGCACCTTCCGTTTTGGACTAAGTTTGTTTCTCCCGTCAACCAAATTGGACTTCCTTTTTAGGAAGAGCAATTTGTGGTGCGGGGTCGACTTACTTGTTTTGAAACGGAATGTGTCCATGATCCGGTATGTGTTCTCATTCTTTATGTCTATTTTGCTTACCCCTATTTACCTTTGTTTTGACCGAATATTGGACATTGAGGGCATTGTCCATCTTAAGTGTGGGGGGGTGCAAATAGGTTTAAGTAACCGGATATATCTCTTTTGTTGTTTTGCCATTGAGATTTAGCCGTTCTTGTGGATGTGTCCCTCTCGTAGGCTTTTGGGTTTTATCCAGGAGTAAGGGTTCTATCTTGAACTCTGAACTATGATGTGCATGTTTGAGAATGGTTGCTTTGATTTGGTAGGATGACGGAAGATGGTATGATTTGAAACTTGTGTTGAGCTTGTCCTTGTGGTAAATTGCTTTTGTCACTTAATTCATAATAACTTAATGAGCAATTTCACTACAAAATTTTTTCCTTGGTACAAATTTAATCGGCGAAATGTGTTCTGAACGGTTATTGGGCTAATCCTTGTGGATTGATAACATTACTTGCATACTCAAAATTCCCAAACACCTAAAAGTTGTGAGATTCATCATTCATTTATAGATGTGCTAGGTGTTGACGGTTTTGGTTTGATTGCCTTGTAATTTGTCCCTCTCTTAGGCTCTTGGATTTATTCGGGAGTAAGGGTTCCATTTTGAACTCTGAACTAAGATGTGCGAATTTGAGGTTAATTTATTCCATTTCCGGGTTACTTTCTTTGATATGAGTGTGTCGGTGATGTGTTGAGCTAGAACTTGGCCTGGTGATCGTTACGAGACCGCAGTGAGATCACTTTTGTGATATAAGTACATTGGATGACGAATTGGCATATTAGGTTTGACCCATATTTTCTTTCTATTCACCTCTTGCTTATGTATATTTTTACCTTTAGTATACATACTTTTATACATGTACCTTTAGCATATATTTTCCTTTCTTTGTAAACCTTTGTTGCACTCATCTTTAGTGCAAGATACACTTAGACACACTTTTTGAACTTAGCCTTTTCCTTTGTATAAATCCACTCAAATATGTAAACTTTACCTCGCCATACCGATAGTCTAATTTTGGGGGGCCATTGATTGTCATTGGTTTGTTTGGACGGTTTGGGAGAGCTTCAATGGGTTATCGGTTGGAATATTCTTGGTCTTTGGGAATACTTCGATTGGTCAAGTTATTGGGGAATGTCTTGGATTGTTCAAATAAAGTGTATTGTTATAGACATTGTTCATCATTGTAAGAGGGTGCCTACTAGTAGAGTAAAAATGGTTCAAAATAAAAAAAAGTGAAGTGAAAAACAGAAAAAATAAAAAAAAGAGAAAAAATGAAATAAGAAAAAAAAAAAAAAAGAAAGAAAAGAACTTGGGCTACTAGTAGGTGCTTCTCATTTTTATATGTCAAAAGAATTGTTGTATCATGTGGTTCGTGAATAGAATGGAAGATTTGGTTGTTCTAAGTTGTTTGAAGTTGATACACCACAATGGTGTCGGGTTTGCTTGTTACTTTTGAGGTGTGTTCAAGGGATAGCATCTTATGGGTTGGTGGCAATCAATGGTAAGGGTTTGATTAGACTATTTTGTACATAACTTATACTTTTGTTATTTCCTATCACTAACCTATATTTCCCAAATCCCATTGTAAATACCCTTAGCCTTACGTTACAACCGACTTTTATGCCAAATTTTGATGATGTACTTGGTGCTCACGCCATGTCGGTGGAGCTATGATCCTTGTTCAAGCCTATGGTAAGATATGCATCACGACCGCGCAATGAGTGATTATTCATATATATTCAACCCCAATAGTAAGTTCGTTGGAGGAGGATGATTTTGATAGGTTCATTTGTTTCACTTTTGCTTAGTCGTGTTATTGAGGCTTGTGAATTGTTCAGATATTGTCAAACATTTCGGATTTTCATTTAAGATTAAAACTGCTTCACCAAAGTCCTTGTCATCGACATACTTGGTTTGGCTTCTTTTTGGAAATTTGTAATGTGTTTTATGTAGCTTCGTGCCAAGGAATGCTTTTTGCTTAATTTCCAGATTTGCTTGAGGGCAAGCAACGCTCAAGTGTGGGGGGATTTGATGTGACCAATTTATATAGATCGCCCACATCATTATTGGCCTTCTTCGTATGTGTTTTGAGTCGATTTTGTATGCATTTGGCGCGTTTATGGTGTTTGTTAGTGTTTTCAGGTTCTTAGCAGGTTGCGCGTCCATTTGGTACATTTTCTGACGATTTTGGCCAAGAAGTTGACCCGAGTGTTCGAGTGATGTTGATAAAGAAGAACCATAGATTCCAGCAGGATTTAACTGCGCCGCAGTGGGAAGACTTATGCCCCACTGCGCCGCAGTCGTTGGGTGCCAAAGATACAAGATTCCAGTGGTTTAGTACTGCGCCGCAGTGGGAGTGTACTTGCCCCACTGCGCCGCAGTCAAAGGTCAAGAAAGAATAAAATATTCCAGTGGATTACCACTGCGCCGCAGTGGGAAGACTTATTCCCCACTGCGCCGCAGTCACCTTATGATCAGAATTCCAGGGACTTTCCACTGCGCCGCAGTGGGAGCGCATCATGCCCACTGCGGCGCAGTGAGTGCACGGGGAAGTTAGGTTACAGCCTCTTTTGCATCAGATTTGGGGGAGGTATATAAAGAAAAAAACCCTATTTTCCCAAGTATCCAAGTTTTTCTTTCTAGGAGCTGTTCTACCACGAGTCTTTGACGGATCATCGCAGATTTCATCATTTGATTCATTGAAGATTCAAGAACACCCATCTAGATCGTATCTAATTTTCTGTCTTGCAATTTACATTCAACGAATATTGGTACAATATGTTCTCTTTCTATTCCGTTTGTTATTTTCAATTTAGCATGAGTGGCTAGATTTATAATCATCCACTTTGATGAATCTTGACAAATGATATGATTGCAATATTTTAATTCAAGAGTTGATTCAATTATCGTTGTGTTGTGATCTTTATCAATTAATTCCTTGTGATTTATTCTTTTGATGTTGATGGTTTATGTGTTCATCGTTAGTGGTACTAGGTGAATATGTTTATCGTTTCAATTCGATTGTCTATGGTCGTTTGTCACCGGTTCATGGTATGACGGTGAATGTCAAATCTATAATAGGAATTAATCGGTAAACGTGTTTAGAAACGGTTGGTGGTACCACGTTTTCATTCACATAGGCATAATTGGTAATTGGATAATCAAGCAAACTAATTGTTGGAGAGATTTTCTAGGCATTGGTGGTACCGGCTTGGGTAATTAAACTAGCAACTTAGGTGTTTGGGTGATTTGTTAGCGGTTGGTGGTACCACGCGAGCATTTTTATCCTTTCACGATTATCTTGTCAACTCTAAATAATTTGATCTTTAACATGTGTAATCATAACTGAAGTCAAGTGGATTCGAAGTGGATGATCTTTATTTATATTGTCTGAACTTTCTTTACTTTTAAATTGTCTTGTCGTTTAAATTTCTTTAAATTCAAATTGTCAAAGTGAGGTAGCAATTCGGCTACGGTTCCATCCTGTTTCCAAAACTGCTTTAGCATACAATTATTTCAAAACCAATCCCCGTGAACGAATCCGGACTTACCTTTGAGCTATACTATATACGAACGGGTCCACTGCCCGCTAGTGTGTAGTAGTCAGTTTTAGGGTAATTCTTGTTTATAAATTTTAAACTCGATTTCACACATCAATATCCAATAAAAACAAGTTGTTTATGTTGCATATCTAGATGTTCTCACAACCTCGGTTAATAATCTTTGATCTCACATCAATTTTAGTCCATCATATGACATAATCACATACTTAAAAATCGTACCACATAATGTGTTTAAACCGTCAAAATAAACAACCGGGTTCATTGAATTCATTTAGATGTGTAACTCTCATTAAATCTTTTTCGTGAGGGTAAGAGGTTCAAATGTGTTTGAGTCATCAGTTTACCAAGTCATCAATTTACCATCGGTTTTATAACATTAAACTGATGAAACACATTTGAATCAAACACATTTGAACCTGTCACCTCTAGAAATAGATTTAATTACAGTTAAACTTCTAAATGAATTCAAAGAATCCGGTTGTTTATTTTGACGGTTTATACATGATGTGGTATGATTTTTAAATCTGTGATTATGTCCTATGATGAACTAAATTGATGTAAGATCAAACATGATTAACATGATATTGTGAGAACATCCAAATATGCAACATAAACAACTTGTTTTTATTAGATATATAGATTATATATGGTTATACACAGAATGTAGTTACCTCTTTGATTATACTGCATGCCAAAAGCTCTACTCATATTGTGTGCCTCGACTTCTCCAATTGTTTATGCAGAAAGTAACGATGTAAATACAAAGTAATTTCTTGGAGATACTATCTGAAGGTCATACAACTCACTTTTTAGATTTTTGACATAACTCATAGCAGCCATCCTGTCCCCAATACAACCACTGTCTTCCTTGGTCCTCTACTCCGGTCTTTATAGGCTTGAGCTTCCGTGTTTGAGAGGTAGAGACAACTAGAAAATTTTACGAATGTAAGAAAGTGTAAGTAAATTTAAATAAAACATGACATAAAACTTGTATATAAAAGCTATAGAAATCAAAATTATATTAGCATTAGTTTAAATTTAGTTTGAGGCCAAAAGTTACACATATTATGCCTCTAAATCAAACAATCATATTATGTGGCATATTATAATCCAACATGTCCAAGATAAGGTTAGATTTCCTTTTTGGTATGTTTGTTGAACATAAATTATAAATGCATAGGTATCTAATGGGGTGTTTGGTTGGGAGAAATTGATTAAAATTCATTGGAATTGGAATTTAAATTCCATTTTTTTCATGTTTGGTTGGATATTTGATAGAATTAGAATTTAAAACATTTCACCAAATTCTTTTAAACATGGAATTTGAAATTCTTTCACATATGCAAAGGAAAGTTTTGAATTCCTTTTGAATTCATATACTTGACTAACGGGATAACTGCAGAAAATAGAAACGAACTTTGGTCGAATTCACGTAATTAGCAATATCCTATAAACGCTTTACTTTTTAGAAACCAACTTTCAATTATTGTCAAAACTAGCAGGTAATTTTACTATTTTCAATAATGTTAAATACAAAAATGGTCCCTGTGATTTGTGTATTTTTGCAAGTTAAGTCCTTTTTCATTTTTGTAATTAAGATGAGGTCTAAAAGAATATCCAATCACCAGAAGCAATTGATCTTGAAAGCAAAGATTATCTTAAAATGCATAAAAATCTCTAAACACAATCATCGTTTATTGTATATGTATTCCGCAACAACCAAAGAAACGTAACAGAGTTGTGTGAAGCCAGTGGTATATGTCAATTGCCAAAAACATAACAATCGTTGAAACGTCAAGTGGCTTTTGACAAAACAAGTGCTGCTCCTTGTTTTACATAGCCCACAGCCGCCAACAACAATTACCGTCGGAGTTGATGTGTGGGAGATTCCGGCGAGCTTCATTTCCGACGACGATCTATGCATATGTATATGTATGTGTATATGAATAAAACTATGTATAGATCTATGTATGTATGTGTAGATCTATATGTATATGTGGTAGGATCGTCCCTGCGGTTGCGGTAGTTATGGTCAGATCTCGGTGGTGGTGATCGGATGTTAATGGGTTCATATGGCCGGATTTTTCTTACAATCTCGGTGGGGCTACCGCCACCCCTTCCTGCCATTGATCGGAATTTTTTTTCAATACCACCACACTTGTAATCAAGTTTCACTGGTAATGTTATTTTCTGGTAATCAAGTTTGAGGTTCCATGGTGAACATTTGTGGCTCTAAGCTTGGTATTGCTTATGATATTTCTAATTATTTGTTTGGGATGGTTGTGTGATTTGGAAGAGATGATGATAAATTTATTGGGATTTGCGGATGGATGTAATTAGTGATATAGATACAGCTGCATAAATATATTGCTGCACGTTATTATTAGATTGCATCTAAATATGTATATTTTTTAAACCCCATCTTAATTGCAAAAATGGAAAAGGACTCAAGCTGCGAAAATATACATATCATAAGGACCATTTTTGCATTTAACATTATTGAAAACAGTAAAATTACCTGTAGAGCCGGTTTTCAGGTAAATCGTTGCTAGTTTTGACAATAATTGAAAGCTGGTTTCTAAAAAGTAAAGCGTTTATAGGATATTGCTAATTACGTGAATTCGACCAAAGTTCGTTTCTATTTTCTGCAGTTATCCCTTGACTAAAATACCCTTCCTAAGTTATTATTATTATTATTATTATTATTATTATTATTATTAATTATTATTTTTATTATTATTATTATCATTATTATTATTATTATTATTATTATTATTATTATTATTATTATTATTATTATTATTATTATTATTATTATTATTATTATTAATTAGTAATTATATTATTATTATTATTATTATTATTATTATTATTATTATTATTATTATTATTATTATTATTATTATTATTATTAATTAGTAATTATTAATTATTATTTTTATTATTATTATTATTAATTATTATTTCTATCATTATTATTATTATTATTATTATTATTATTATTATTATTATTATTATTATTATTATTATTATTATTATTATTATTATTATTAATTAGTAATTATATTATTATTATTATTATTATTATTATTATTATTATTATTATTATTATTATTATTATTATTATTATTATTGTTGTTGTTGTTGTTATTATTATTATTATTATTATTATTATTATTATTATTATTATTATTATTATTATTATTATTATTATTATTATTATTATTATTATTAATTAGTAATTATATTATTATTTTATTATTATTATTATTATTATTATTATTATTATTAATTATTATTTTTATTATTATTATTATTATTATTAATTATTATTTTTATTATTATTATTATTATTATTATTATTATTATTATTATTAATTATTATTTTTATTATTATTATTATTATTATTATTATTATTATTATTATTAATTATTATTTTTATTATTATTATTATTATTATTATTATTATTATTAATTATTATTTTATTATTATTATTATTATTAATTATTATTTTTATTATTATTATTATTATTATTATTATTAATTATTATTTTTATATTATATTAATTATTATTTTTATTATTATTATTATTAATTTTATTTTTATTATTATTATTATTATTAATTATTATTTTTATTATTATTATTATTTTATTAATTATTATTTTTATTATTATTATTATTAATTATTATTTTTATTATTATTATTATTATTATTATTATTATTATTATTATTATTATTAATTATTATTTCTATCATTATTATTATTATTATTATTATTATTATTATTATTATTATTATTATTATTATTATTATTATTATTATTATTATTATTATTAATTAGTAATTATATTATTATTATTATTATTATTATTATTATTATTATTATTATTATTATTAATTATTATTTTTATTATTATTATTAATTATTATTTTTATTATTATTATTATTATTATTATTATTATTATTATTATTATTATTATTATTATTATTTTATTTTTATTTTTATTTTTATTTTTTATTATTATTATTATTATTATTAATTATTATTTTTATTATTATTACATTTTAATTATATAATAATAATAATAATATTATTATTATTATTATTATTATTATTATTATTTTTATTATTATTATTATTATTATTATTATTATTATTATTATTATTATTATTATTATTATTATTATTATTATTATTAATTAGTAATTATATTATTGATATAATTGTTATCATTATATTTTATTAAGATATTATAAAAGTTTAATAAAGGGTTACTTTGTCATTTGTCATAATTTCAATTCAGATTCATTATAAAAGTAAGCAACGTGGTTTGGATTAGTGGTAAACACCCTCACCTTTGGAGATTGGATCAGTGGTAACACCCTTGACCTCTGTCTAACACCCTGACATCTGGAGACAGAGGTCAAGGGTTCAATCTTCATCCCATGCAAAAGGCTGGAGGTCATTTTCTAACATTTAGGTAGAACCTATAAGCAGACTCTCTACCTTAGTTGAGGTAAGGTCTGACTACATTATAACCTCCCCATACACCGTCAAGGTATTGTTGCTCAAAATTCGTGGAAGGCGGCAGTGAGCGGTTTCTTTCTTTCTTTCTAAATTCCTTAGTCTTTCTTTCTTTCTTTCTTTCTTTCTTTCTTTCTTTCTTTCTTTCTTTCTTTCTTTCTTTCTTTCTTTCTTTCTTTCTTTCTTTCTTTCTTTCTTTCTTTCTTTCTTTCTTTCTTTCTTTCTTTCTTTCTTTCTTTCTTTCTTTCTTTCTTTCTTTCTTTCTTTCTTTCTTTCTTTCTTTCTTTCTTTCTTTCTTTCTTTCTTTCTTTCTTTCTTTCTTTCTTTCTTTCTTTCTTTCTTTCTTTCTTTCTTTCTTTCTTTCTTTCTTTCTTTCTTTCTTTCTTTCTTTCTTTCTTTCTTTCTTTCTTTCTTTCTTTCTTTCTTTCTTTCTTTCTTTCTTTCTTTCTTTCTTTCTTTCTTTCTTTCTTTCTTTCTTTCTTTCTTTCTTTCTTTCTTTCTTTCTTTCTTTCTTTCTTTCTTTCTTTCTTTCTTTCTTTCTTTCTTTCTTTCTTTCTTTCTTTCTTTCTTTCTTTCTTTCTTTCTTTCTTTCTTTCTTTCTTTCTTTCTTTCTTTCTTTCTTTCTTTCTTTCTTTCTTTCTTTCTTTCTTTCTTTCTTTCTTTCTTTCTTTCTTTCTTTCTTTCTTTCTTTCTTTCTTTCTTTCTTTCTTTCTTTCTTTCTTTCTTTCTTTCTTTCTTTCTTTCTTTCTTTCTTTCTTTCTTTCTTTCTTTCTTTCTTTCTTTCTTTCTTTCTTTCTTTCTTTCTTTCTTTCTTTCTTTCTTTCTTTCTTTCTTTCTTTCTTTCTTTCTTTCTTTCTTTCTTTCTTTCTTTCTTTCTTTCTTTCTTTCTTTCTTTCTTTCTTTCTTTCTTTCTTTCTTTCTTTCTTTCTTTCTTTCTTTCTTTCTTTCTTTCTTTCTTTCTTTCTTTCTTTCTTTCTTTCTTTCTTTCTTTCTTTCTTTCTTTCTTTCTTTCTTTCTTTCTTTCTTTCTTTCTTTCTTTCTTTCTTTCTTTCTTTCTTTCTTTCTTTCTTTCTTTCTTTCTTTCTTTCTTTCTTTCTTTCTTTCTTTCTTTCTTTCTTTCTTTCTTTCTTTCTTTCTTTCTTTCTTTCTTTCTTTCTTTCTTTCTTTCTAAATTCCTTAGTTGAATTCTGTTGAATTCTGTAAACCAAACACACGACTAGTTTTAAAATTTTCCAATTCGAATTCCTTAAAATTTCAATTCCTTTGACAGATTTTAATTTTTCAAAAACCTTCTGTGAACCAAACGGCCCTAGCTGTGCAATGTGAATGTGTGCAAAATAGACATGGTTGCCATGCTATTACTCCATATTTCTATAAGCATTGATCCACATTGAACACAGGTGTATAAAACACGTTAAGCAAGCATGATATGTCAATTTCAAGATTAAAAGACACGTAGGTATTTTTCACTAAAATTAGAGTTCATTACTTAAATGGTACCTAACGTTTGCTCGATATTGTTGGTTTCATACCTTACCTTTAGTTGTTACGCGGATCATACCCAATGTTTTCAAAATTCCACTCGGACCATACCTGGACCCAAACGCCGTTAGCTGACCGTCAAAACACCCCCACGTGACTTGCAAGTGAGGGGTAAAAATGTAATTTGTGTTTCTTACATATTTAAATGGTACCTAACGTTTGTTCGATATTGGTTGTTTCATACCTAACGTTTAGTGATTACTTTTTTTTTGAAATGTGAATTTTGCTTGAAGATTCGTGTCAGCGGGAGGTCTAGCATACGTTGTCTTAACCGGGTTCGCGCTAGAGAGCTCCTTCGAAGTAGAAATGCCTATTTCAAATACCCGATGGGGGAAAACCCCCTACTAATCCGCCGAAGGCACGACGATTAATAGGGGTAAACCCTTGCCTCTGAGATTCGAATCGGGTTACCAGGCCCAAACCCCTTCATTGGGGGACTACCGATGGCAAAGAAAAGCGGTATTGACATCCTACGGACTACCGGTATCGAATCTTGGAGGAGGCAAGGGTTTACCCCTATTAATCGTCGTGCCTTCAGGCGGATTAGTAGGGGTTTTTCCCCTCATCGGGTATTTGAAATAGACATTTCTGCTTTGAAAAAGCTCTCTCGCGCGGACCTGGTTAGGACAACGTATGCTAGACCTCCCACTGTCGAATCGCGACACGAAGTTTCAAGCGAAATTTACCTTTAAAAAAAGTAATAACTAAACGTTAGGTATGAAACCAACAATATCAGCAAACGTTAGGTACCATTTAAGTAATTAAGAAACGCGAAATTACATTTTTACCCCTCACGTGCAAGTCACGTGGGGGGGTTTTGACGGTCAACTAACGGCGTTTTGGTCCAGTATGGTCCGAGTGGAACTTTGACAACGTTGGGTATGATCCATGTAGTAACTAAAGGTAAGGTATGAAACCAGCAATATCGAGCAAACGTTAGATTTCATTTAAGTAATTAACTTTTAAAACTAAGGGCATTGTGCATCACTGTTTTTGAAAACTCGTTTCACACGTCCACAAGTCGCCATCCTCTGTTTTTTACCTTTTTTGATTTACTTTTAACTTTTTTATGGGCTCATTTATTCAACTAAAAACAACTTTATGAAAGAAAACATTAGTCACTATAAATAATAACTAAAGAACTCGTGGTCACTCGAAACATTCCAAATCTTCATATTTTAATGACTATATATACCTTGTCTAGTAGGAGTTTCATCTCTGTCTTTGTAAGAAATCTAAAACTATTTACGATCAAAGCTTTATATCTTGGGTTAAGTATGTGAGAGTGTAAGTAACTTTTACATTTTTCCTATTGTGTGAATGTAACTTTCATGTGGTTCATTGTATGTAACTTACCCGTTAAATTGAACGATTAATGTAAAATTTTTACGTTGACCAATCAAAAACTTTTACGTGGCAGCTCATATGGTTTGCCACGTATACACTTTTACATTAATCGTTCAATTTAACGGGTTAATTACATACAACGAATCAAATAAAAGTTACATTCACAATAGAAAAAATGTAAAAGTTACTTACACCCCCATATACTAAGCCCTTATATCTTTTTACATAAAGTCCGGTCTTATTAATTATTATATCAATTTACCTATACAAATCCATAACTTTTTAGGTAAAAATCTCTTTCTGAAATCACTAAAATCAAAAGCTTGTTAGATAACAACTTCAAATATATTAGGAGTATAGTTATAACTAACACAATCGGTTCACCACAAAAGCAACTAAAGCACGTATACACACAAACAACTTGCTGATCTAAGTTTGCACTTCAGGTTTCTCTTAAACACAGAAACAATAGGCTTCAAACACCAGCTCGAGTTTTAGTACAAACTGAGTAACACTTTTGGTTTTAAAACAAAGAAAATGTAGTTAATTACAGAAAAGACCTAACAGGACAGTTAGTCAAGTGAGCATACTAGCGAGTTGGACAAAGCAAGTTAACAGTCAATTACACAAGTAGCTGCCACTACTACAAAAAAACGTTTTTTAGAACGGTTATTTAGATTATTCGGAACGCTTTTTCATCCGTTCCAAAAAATGGCGTTCCAAAAAATAAATTGAATTTTGGAACGGTTTTAAAACCGTTCCAAATAATATATGTTTTGTAACGGTTGGAAACAAAACCGTTCCAAATATGTTTTGATGATTAGAAAATAAATCACAAATGAAACGGGTTGTAAACCGTTCCAAATTCCGTTCCAAATAGAAATTTATTTATATGAATTTTTAGTAAATTCAATTCTATTAATATATGTATATATCCAATTCACATTGCATCAAATACAAAAGACACACCATATGGGTAATCAATTATAAAAAAAAAATGCAACTAGAAATATAAATATGATTTCATTTCAATTCACTAATATATTGTCATAGAACAAAAATGTAGTTACAAGATACTATCATCTAATGAATATACAAGAAGGGTTAAACTAAACATTTCCTTATGGAATACAATTTAAACGAACAGCCGCATATCCTCTTTTTCAATCACTTAACAACACCGTGCTCCGCCAAGCGCCACCTCTTTAAGCCATCATTTTTTGAGCGTTCCTTCCTTTTTTTTGATCTACAAGAAAGTGAGTATGCTATATTGGACATCAAAGAACATATATAAAAAAGAATGAACTACCGCTATATATATATATATATATATATATAAGAAGACGAACACAAATCTTACCTAAAGGAAAAAGTCGAATTTGCTGATTTTCCCAGAAGCATATTTACATGTAATGCGTGTCCCGATCGTTTCTGTAAATAAACAAATAATAATTAAGCGTATGCCAAGTGCTTTTGAAAAATAAAAGTATAATAATCAAATGTAAAATAAACATCAAAACAACTTATGTCTTACTAGTTGCCAGAAATAATGTTAAGTCAAATCATTATCTTCATCCTTGTGATGTGTCAGTTTCTCCTTTTCAATTGCATCCAAAAAATGCACAAAACTATGGAAGGAATGTTTAAGAGGGATAGAAATGTTAGGAGAAATTTGGAGAGCACTTTGAAATGTTAGGAGCGATATAAAGGGATAAGAAGATTTTGAAATTGAATGAAATGTTGAGCGGGAGCATTTTGGATAGTGAGTTTTGAAGTGGAATGAAAATTGTGGAGGGAATATTTCGAGGAGATAAGTTTTTTGATAAGGCATAAACATTATTTAGTTTTGTGTAAAGGATAAACATTACTAACCTTTAATTATGTTAATCGTTAACTTATTTAATATGCATATGTTTGATAACCATATCTTTAATCTATATTAACTATACTATATTAATGTCCGTGTAAAATACCGGGATATATATGATATTTTCAAAGTATGATAAATTGTTAGATAATTACAGAAATTTTATTTTAAAACATCGAACGCATATATCATATTTCATCATCTATAATAATTTTTTGAATACAACTGTTGTTTATATTTTTTTATCTGACATTTTTGTTGTTTATCAATACCTTAAGATATTTTTCGATTTAACTCGATATATTACATCGTACAATTGTCCGTACTTGAAAACAGGACGTTATAACTGCAACCAACTGTGGTTGATAGAAATAGTTAATAACAATTTACATGACCATTGTACTATTTATTTATTATTCAAAACAATTTATCAATTTGTTGGGAAAAAATTTGAAATTTTAAACTCAAAATTTTGAAACTAAATGTATATATGGAGTGAAGAACAATAATTGAGATTGTTGATCAAATTAAAAAATAGTATTTGAGATACAAATGAATGAAAATCAATATCAATTAGCGAATTATCATTTAATAAGATTAAAGCTGAAAAAATACTAATTTTAAAATTATAAAATTATGTAAAAATCATCTCATACTTTTGCTAATCATATTAAATATTAGTAAAATACAAGATTTCGATTGGTTAATAGGTCGTTGAAGTATACATTTTTTAACATATATAAGGGTAGACACAAAAACTTATATTTTAAAAAGGTTATATTTATCTATATAAATAAGAGAGGATATGTTTTTGATTATGTGACAATTATCTTTATTTGCCACCTATGATTTTGGCTTATCTGTCATTTTTTTGATTTTTTAGCACATTTTTTTAGTAAAATAGTTATCTATTATTATCTAACTAAATATAAATATATTATCTATTACTTTATTAATTAATCTACCTTTAAATATAAATTAATTACTATTACTATTTTTTTAAATACAAAAACACTATATTTTATTTTTGAGAAATGTGAAAGTTCCTTCCAAATTAGTGTTATTACATTTTTTTATATTTTAATATTTTTTTCATGTCATGTATATTATTAATTATTAAAGTAAATTTTGTACTTATCTTTTTGTAATTTTCAATTTATTAATATTTACATTTTTTATATTTTAATATTTTTTTCATGTCATGTATATTATTAATTATTAAAGTAAATTTTGTACTTATCTTTTTGTAATTTTCTAATTTATTAAATTTCTTTAAATTTAATATGTATCTATAGCTAGTTTATTTAATCTTTGTATATTTAATGTGGATAATTCATGGTTATTGTGGCTTAAGTCTTTGAGTGTCAACTAAGTTCTTTGCTTATTTGTTATTTTTTACTCTTTTTAGTATTTTGTGATATTATTGAAGGAAAATACCTAGTCAAATCTATTATTTAAAGATTATATGATGAATAAGAACTTTCAAATTTTAAATTTGGTCGGATACTTATTTAAGTTATTATCCAGAGTAATAATTACATATCAAGTATATCAGATTATATTATCATTGAATTAAATATGATATAGTTATTTATTTATCTCTTAAATTTTAAAAGATCTTATTTTACTTTTTAGTTATTAAATAAAAATTCAATCTCTTACTCAAATTCAATAAATTATTCATTTTTAAAATTAACTTTTCAGTTTTTGCTTTATGCATTGAAATTAAACTTATGTTGATGATTTATTTATGAAGTATTTTTTATATACTTCATTATTTGATTTCATTTGTTGTTACATGATTGCATGATTTAAATATTATTAAAAAAATAAGTCCATTGATTAGTATTGAAATATATTTATTTATGATGTAACTATCTATAAAAAATAAGTTTACATTTAAAAATATTTGTACAAGGAAAAATTTAAGTGGACAAGGAATTTTACAGCAAATAGACTATTATACCCCTTACTTATTTTAGCACTTAATAGCCCTTAGCCACTCACACGTTCCCATCCCTCCACTTCTACGTTTTGCTTCCAGCAACAAACCTCCATAGCATGAACAAGAATCCTCATTCATTGTTTCATGTTTGCTAATTGTTGAAAGTTGCAACTTTATATTCAAATGACAAATTAATTTGCGGTTTAAAATGACAACACAATCATATTAGAACTTGAAAATTATTTCAAAATATTAGTTTAAGTCCAAAATCTTAAGCAAAAGTCATGCGATTTTGAAAAAGATTATTAACCAAATACCAAAAAATTGATTAATAAAATGGATGTTAAAATCCCAGATCAGAGAGGTGAAATCATTGTGTGTTTACGAAGTTGATTAACATCAAACGATGTCTGCAATTATCACAAGGAATAACAAATCATTAATGTCGTTTTTATAAAAGTTACGATAAATAACAAAAATAGCAAATCACTACTACGTTGGAGGACCTACAGAACTGAACGAGAGATCCTAACATTGAAAACATGTGTATTATCACATGGAATAACATATCATTTATGTGGATGAATAATACAAGGGTATAATAGTCTATGTATAAAAGTCTCCTTGTACACATAAATTTTATCCTTGAGCAAATCAGCCCTTGGATACAAAGGCTTTGGGTAATCACGGTTAATACGTATACGTTGATTGCAAGTAAATTCGATTACAATGTAACATTTGTGATTTTTGACTCGTATTAAACGTGACTAAACGTGATTAAATGTAATTTGACTTCACAATTTAGTGAAATTTTATTTAAATCGACCCGTTGACTTGACGTGTGCTAATTTAATTTATTCTTGGATAATGAAATGACTTAAACGCTATTTGACGATTTTATGACGTGAATTATACTAGTCGAGATTTTATTACGGTATTAAGTCGGTGTATGACGTAACGTGACGTTTAGATCAACTAGAAATGTAATCGGGTAATCCATGGGTCGACCCATGACCCATGAACGACTATACTTGACCCAACCTTATCCCAAACCACCCACCCAATCTCTTACACTCTCCTCACCCAAACACACACTCTTATCTCTCTTTCTCTCTCTCAAGCAAATGCAAGATTCACAAATTCTTGCAAACCCCTCTCTCTCATTAAATCCTCATCATTCAATGTTTTTGAACTAAATTTTATACAAGAAATATCATCATTTACATCTTCTAAGTATCATAACACAAATTCGGGTTCCTTAGTGCAAGAATTCATCATAAACGGGTCAAATTCGGGTTTGAGCTTCTAGTGGGAGATTTGGTAAGTCAAATTCGTCTCAAAACTATTATTTTATGTTTGTAAGCTTGTTTTAATCTTATACAAATAATATTGAGTCAAATTGCAAGTCAAAATCCTTTTTAGTCAAAATTAGGGTTCTAAAGGAACTAATGGGTCAAAAATCGGATTTATTCGTTGTAGGATGTTATAAGCCAAATCTTTGTAGTAAAATATGTTTGTAAACATGTCACAAGTATAACATAAACGATTTTTGGACAAATTTCGGGTTAAAACCGAATTACAATGAAATTAGGGTTTATATTTATTAAATTAGGTCAAAAACTAATAATTATCCAAATTGATGATTATGGAACGATTCTGAAATGGGGTTTGTTTGGTTGACGTTCATCTAGATTATTGAACCCTAAAACATGTTTAATTTATCACCAAATCGGACTTTGTAGCTCGAATTAGGGTTTGAAGCTTGAAAGTCAAAGTTGACTTAAAAGTCAACTGCTTGTTCTTCATGTTCTTCCTGCCCAGAATTTTCTTCGACATGGCGTCTCATACGGTGGTCCCACCGTATGAGACGGTGCCACACAATCCCCATTTCGAACCTAGACGCCACCACCTGCTGAATTGTTGTTGTTTTGCTGTTGAAAAACGTGCAGTTTTGCTGCTGTTTTTGCTGCTGCTAACGTGCAGTTTTGGCTGCTGTTTTGCTGCTGAAAAACGTGCAGTTTTGCTGCTGTTTTGCTGCTGAAAAACGTGCAGTTTTGCTGCTGTTTTTGCTGCTGAAAAGGTGCAGTTTTGCTGCTGAAAACGTGCAGTTTTGCAGCTGTTTTTGCTGCTGCAAACGTGCAGAATCGCTGCTATTTTTGGTGCTGGAATAGGTAGAATTGCTGCTGTTTTTGGCTATGCTATGATGATTGTCTAAAGTGTGGACTTGTGACGCTCGTTGAACGCTTATGGTCATTCTTATTTTGCTATTGCCAATCAAGGTGAGTTTCGTAAACCTCTCCCTACTCAATTGAGATTAGGGCTGAAAAGTGTACATACTTGTTTGATGTTGATTAATCGATTGATTTATTGTTCGATTTACGTATTGATTTGTTGCTCGATTAATTATGCTTTCGGTTATGAATATGTGATGTGATTAGGATAGTTGTACCTACATGGAAGACGTTGATACATTTAATGAGTTGTAGATGTGGTGGGAAGGCTGCGGGTGACCCTATATATAAGCATCTATGATTCCTTAAATGTAAAGTCGTATGAACTGTATGTGCATTGTAGTTTGGATGATTTATGCTATGATGATTGTCTAAAGTGTGGACTTGTGACGCTCGTTGAACGCTTATGGTCATTCTTATTTTGCTATTGCCAATCAAGGTGAGTTTCGTAAACCTCTCCCTACTCAATTGAGATTAGGGCTGAAAAGTGTACATACTTGTTTGATGTTGATTAATCGATTGATTTATTGTTCGATTTACGTATTGATTTGTTGCTCGATTAATTATGCTTTCGGTTATGAATATGTGATGTGATTAGGATAGTTGTACCTACATGGAAGACGTTGATACATTTAATGAGTTGTAGATGTGGTGGGAAGGCTGCGGGTGACCCTATATATAAGCATCTATGATTCCTTAAATGTAAAGTCGTATGAAATGTATGTGCATTGTGGATTTGGATGATTTGTGGTATGATGGATTTGTGATTGAGTTTTATATGACGCATTTGAAATATATGTAAGTCGCCCCGTGATATGACGCATTTGAAATATATGTAAGTCGCCCCGTTATATGACGCATTATTCATTATGTAAGTCGTGCCGTTATTGACGTTATGGGTTGTTAAACTCACGTTATGGATTGTTGAATCCACGTTATGGGTATCTTTATACTCACGTTATGGGTTGTTAAACTCACGTTATGGATTGTTGAATCCACGTTATGGGTATCTTTATACTCACGTTATGGGTTGTTGAGCCCACGTTATTGAACGTTATTAATCGTTATATGAATCGTTATTGAACGTAAACGGTGACTTGTATTGACTTGTGTAGACGTGATTAGGTATTCTAATCCTCGTATATCGTTAATGGTTGTTATCCCGACACACTTGATTCCTATTACTTACCCCTACGAACTCACCAACTTTATGTTGACCCGTTTTAGTACACTTTTCAGGTGACAGGTTAGCTCAAAGACGTATTGGATGATTGATTACTTGATTATGCTAGAATTGGCCTTGGACTTGGACTTCTTGGATCCGTGATTCGTTATTTCCCGATTAGGGGTTATGCTTATGTGTGATCCGGTTACTTGCATTATTGAATGGTTCGTATGGATTACTTGATCCTTTTTATGCATTTAGATTCACTCTACATAATTTCCATGTCGTGCTGTGCTATTTGTGTAACCCTCATGATTCCGCCTTGTTGGGGTGTTACATACAAGGACGAAGAATTGAAGAAGAGCATTTACCGGAGACGCGGTTAAATCCAAAAGGACAACTTGGTAAAAGATGGGTAAATTTGGGAGAGTGAGAGTCAATGATAATAGAGTTGACTCGGATGAAAAAGGGCAAAACATTATGCCATTATGGTAACTTGGTAAGTGAGGCGCCTAATCAAGAAGGTGCTAGAGCAAAGAATTTTTGGTCCCATATTTTCTTACTTCTACTTCTACATTCGTTACATAGGTGAGTTTTACAATTATATTGAGTTTTTTTTTTTTTTTACTTGCTATATGTTGTATCATTATATTACTATTACTATGAATACTAAACAACCCCAAATAATTCTATATCCACATATGAATGGCTTTCCAACTATCAAGTTTTTGTGAGGTTTATGTAGCTTATTGTTTGCATCTATATTTATTTTTATGGAGTTGTTACTGAAAAGATTTGAAAATATAGATAAAACTTTCAACAAAATAACTAAAATCAAAAATAAACAAAGGTAGAAAAGGATTTGATAGATCTAAAATAATGTTTTACAATACTTAAAAAGGAAATACAAAAAAATAGCATGACTCAATCATACAGCCAAATGATAACAATATATTGAATATTGTGAAGAATAGAACATGGCTGCAGAAAAAGATGGATCGTATCTTGAGAGCCGTTACATAGCCCAATCTTCCAAAGTTCCCCTTTGACTCATATATGTTTCCTCCTTGAAGCCCACACAACTAAGCCCATTGCTCTAGTCAGCCCCGGGAGAGTCCAAGCTTGGTATTCATCACTTGAAACTTTATATTTTCCGATTCTACAAAAAGCGAAACAAAGCATACTTACAACAGCATTTAAACATATGTTTTAGATACTAAAAATTGAACCAAAAGATTGTATTCCAATATAAATTCAACAGTTACTAACTTTAGGGGAATACAAATAAAACAATGCATGGTTATATGCGTTTCACACATGTTTAATTCTAACAAGTATTCCAATAAGAATCATTAATGAAAATGGACATTTCTCCTTATTTCATTAGTCGGATTGTTTATATACAAAATGAACGAAATCATTGACTCACGCTGTTAGTTTTCGTTTAATTGAAGATGAGTGGTAATTCATAAATCATACTAATAAACGATGATAAATTGGGACATTTGACTTTGTAATCACGAGTTAAATAATGTTGGATTTATTCCAAAATAATTAATAGAATCAAATAATGTACACATATAAACAACTATATAAACACATAATATGTCAAATTGTCAATCACATTCCGGCTATGAATGGTACACCGGTGGCAGGCAACCACATCCTCCCTGCAATGAGTTCTTCCACCGTGAAAGCATGTGCATCAATCAAGCTCAAATTACTATGGTATCCGAGCCAGTCCACTCGGTTTTCCAATGCCGAGCCATTGCCAAAACAACCATATTCGCCATAAAACAAAGTTGTAAAAGCGAAATCAGTATTCCCCCAAGGCAACCATCCTTTCGGGTTGATAAAACCATCAAGATATGTTTTCATAAACACAGTTCTAGAATATTCTTGCCACGGCCGACCTAAGTAGGTCTGGACCGAATCCAGCACTGGAATTAGGTCCGGAGCTGGTAGTACACGACAATTGTGGATTGAAATGCCACTATTTTGGAATGGGTCACCACGGCCTTGGGCGGTTATGGTGTTTGCTTGTCCAATTATAGGTTTCCTTACTAGGATTACGCAATTTTGCAATACCACAGCCGCATTGCCAAATATGAAATCAACGGTACCATAAATGTAACAAAGTTTGTAAAATTGTCGTTGAGAGACCGCGAATAAGGTATCTTGATATCCTTCAATGCTACAAGCGTAGAAGACTGAAAGATCGGATGATGATCGTACTGCTACTGCTTGGCCCGCTTGAGGGCCAGCAGTGTTGCGGAATGTTATCCCACGAGCTATGAATCCAGGGCCATCAATTCCTGCATTTCATTTTTTATTATCAAAATTATAAGGACATATAATTTAGATTATAAAGTTTACCACAATCTTAATTTGCTATCAAAGGCAATAATTATAATTATAATAAGGTTTTAGACACCAACAGTTTTAATCACATACATAAAATATGATTAACGTACATGTTAATGAAAATAGCATGCCACCATGCATGAGATAAGGGGATATAGATATTATACGTATATTTTTAGACAAGTTAATTTAGCTTCCACTTTACTTCACTTAATTAATCATAGTACTATTCACACAATCTATATATCTTTACGATGTTTATTTTCAAAGATTCAGTAAACCATTTTTTATAATCTACTTAGCATGTCAACGATCATAATAAGTTTATGTTAATTACTCTAATACTACTAGTAATAAAAAAAAGTTTACCTTAAGCGCTTAAGTAAGTCAAGTCCAACTTTTGAAAAAACAAGATGTGATTTTTTTTATTAACACAAATGTACTATTTTCGACTTAATAAATTTTCCCCAAGCTAGTTATTAATAAAACAATGTTTGGATTTCAACCCGAGACCTTCAAATAGGTAAAGACTCCCACTTCTGCTTGGCCGCTTGTTAAATAGCAAGTCGATAAGTTTAGACCTCACCCAGCTTCAATTTTAAGTAGAGTTTCAAATTTAATCCATTATCAACAACATATATATCATGATATATATCAAAGCTATATATAATTAAATAAAATAATTATAAGTTTTTTTTGAACGGCAGTAATTTTACTCCTACTCCTAAATTACACGTATGTCTGAAACCAGGATTCTCGAAAAACCTCCTATTAATCCACCCCCATAAATGTAAGAAGTGAGACTTGAATCCAGGTGGATTCTACTAAGGTCAAAGACCTTACCAATGAGCCACCAACCCCATTGTCAATAAAATAATTATAAGTAAGAAATGAACCAAATTAAACTGCCAATTAAGAGGCATTGAAGCCTTACCGATGGTTGCTGACCCATAAGTTGTGGTACCTCCGTAGACTACACTCCGGTTGCCGGTGATGATAGTATATCTTATCCCATCACCCACAAACATGATGTTATTCAAATCGTTCGTAACCTGAATGTATTCATTATACACGCCTGCTTTGATATATATTACAAATCTCATATTCAGAAGGTCTATACTTTTAGCAAAATCAAGAGCTGACTGTATCGTTGGAAAACGACTATCTGGTGCTTGGGATACTGTCACGTTTGCTATCGACTGGATTGAGACCGTGGTCAATAGTCGTCGGTCAAGGTGTGTTACCCACGTTGGAAAATCATTTGTTTGATTAGACGAGCTAGGATTTTGCTTCATGAAACCATGATTTATAGCCAAACTGTTGCTTATCATTTCAGTCAAGTTACTTAACTTGATGGGAGTAACGAAGTCGGTTACATTTAGGTCATCACAACCCAAAAAACAAGTTTGGAGGTTAGTGAGGGAGGCGCTCAGCCATGTCTGGGCGTCAAAATCCGAGCTTTGGTTGTTTTTTATGCCGTTAAGCGTTTGGTTGAGTTGGAAAATAGAGTTGTTGATAAGGTTGTAGCAGTCGTTCCAGACCGCCTTTTTTGAGGTGGTCTGGCACATCTTCCCGAGGTCTTTTGCGCATCCTTGTGTTACATTGGCATTATCAATTGCAGCCTGTAAGGCTAATATTCTAAAATCTTCCTTGTGTCGTGGCATTGAGCCACGGCCCAGGAAGTAATTACATTGGTTAGGATGAGGAGTCGTTTGACACCATGAGTTTATGTCATCATGCGACTCCTCATTTACTTGTATAGATAACGTAAAGAAATATGATAAGACGAACATGTGCAGCCAGAACGACGAAAATAGGTTGAATAATGAAGACATTTTAGTTTAGATTTGGGTCTTGATTGGTTTTTGTGGTCTATTTCGTGTTTTGATCATTAGGATATAAATTATATGAGAATGTTTGATGGGGTGTTGGTTTTATAAGATGGCATGAAGATTTGGATCGATAAAATGTGTAAGTAAAGTCTTAGTGAAACTAAGTAAAACAATGAATGAAGAAGGGCGTGTACATAGAAAGATATGTTTGCTTGATGAAGAATGTTAAGTGTTTTACGCCATTGATTTTTGATGCTAATGCACGTGGTCGCCGTCGTCTTTATGTTTTGATTTCGCATGTCAACATTGTCAACCAATGTATTTAATTAATTTGAAGAAAAAAGTAATATTGGACTTTTTCACTACTACTTATTTTTAGAGTACGTATCCCTAATGCGGCACCCACGTCCCCATCCCACCGTTTGAAGCCCTACCACCTCGAGGTGGTGGTGGCGTCGTTCAGAGTGGAAGTGATCAGGTCGTTGGATCAATTTGGTTGTGTCCACGTCAGTTGTACATAGCATTGTTCTAATTGAACTAATGTAGTTTTTTCTTTTTATTAATTGGGTATTGGTATATAGTTTAGTTTTTTGAGTTAATGTTACGGATGTTGTGTGGTTGTGGTGTGACTAATGTTAATGTGGTGTACCATGCACCTTGGTATGGTGATGTTACCATTACTTGTCCTCTTAGGGTGCGAGGAGTTAACATTGTTATAATTACCCTCATTAATTATGGTTAATTTATACGATATATTTTACTTTGGTTGTTATTTCCTTAGATACTATACGCCCGTACTACTTTAATTAATTATAAAACTATATTTATCGTTATTGTAATACCACCTATTAAGTTCTAAATTAAAATAACAATAATCAGGTAGTGTAAGTAGGTAGGTCCTAAGTACTACCTTAGATTTGGAAATTTTTTAGAGGTTATGTGATAGTTTTTTTTTATAGGACTTACGTATAAAGTTGGTCAGACCTACATCACTTTCTTATTTTTATATATGGAGATAATGTTATGTTCATATCTTGTTTATGTTATCTGAAATTAGAGGAAAAACATTTCCCGGCCGGTAGTGATTGAAGAAGACGAAGTTACAGTAAAGTGATACAAGGTGAGGTAGCAGCTTTTGTGACATGTAACTCTTGGTTTGTAAAGAGCCACATATGGATCATTCTAAATAAAGTCAAAGAAGTCAAATATTTTGGTAGGTTGGTCAAAAGTTTACTAATTACAGTATTTGATAAAAATCATCTTCTTCTTGTAAGATATCATAATTCATATACTCAAAATGAGTTACAAAGCGAAAGTCGATGATATTTTACATCTTGCCTTGTATTTTTAGCCATAGGAAAGGAAAAATCATGTCACTAACAATTTTAAATGATAATTTTCATTTATACCTTCAATAAACCACTAAAGTTGGATTAATGATTACCACTTTTTCTTATAGAGACAGAGGTTAAAGGTTCTATGTTCGTATCTTGCAAAAACTGAACGTCCTTTTCTATCTTCGTATCTTGTAAAAACTGAATGTCCTTTTCTATCTTCCATAGTTACTGGAAGCATCTTCACTACAATGTTGTGGTGGGGTAACGTTGTCTACATCTTAACCTTTCTCATACATCATCGAGGTATTGGGACCCAAAACCCATAAAAAACGACGTTGGTATCTTACGAAAAATTATATTAACAATATGTTTCTTGTAACTGATTTTAATAATGTGTTTTACTTGTGATAATAAAGTTATAATTTTAGTTCTTAATGTATGCGACTTTTGAAAAAAAGTGTAAATGATAATTTATATAATTCAAAAAAGTAATTTAATTATAAAAAATATGGTGTTTTGCATCGAATTCATGTTTATATATTAGCATTTTGACCGAATAGATCGTTCCGGGCCAATTAATTAAATCTTCGCTCAAAGTCAAAGACCTACCTAAGTAAAAATCCTAGAATCGCCACTGACAATAATAGTACTGGTTTAAAGGAAACTCAAAAAAAACAATGTGACTAACAGAAACGTATTTTTATTTGAAGCAACATTTGAGTTTTTCGAATGTTAATTCTTATTACGTACAGAAGTAGGTAACTTGTAAAGATAAGATAATCGAACAGTTTACAAGATTGTAAATGTGTAACTAGGAATCCAACTTTTTTGAATCACTTCTCTGCTTGGTACTAATTGCTTAATAATGATGTGAAAACACACAATTTCATCGACTTGCCTTTGGCAAAGCAATAAGGCATCAATGAAAGAAACAACACCATATATATGTAAGGAAAAAAAAAAAAACAGACCTCTTTACATTTTACTTATTCCCAAACAGTTCAACATGTCATTGTTTAAAACTGAAAAAACCCAATTATTTTTAAAATTTTTGTTTTCTGTCTAGGCTATTATCAAAACCGAATTAAAGGTTTTGAACACAAGATACTCAATTTGGTTAAATTTAAAATGTGAATTACTTGTGTTATTATAAAATATTTTTGAATATAAAATTGATCGTTTCATAATTAAGTCTCAATTTTTTCGTTTTCTTAAGGTCCCTTCTTTATGATTTATGCTGTATATCCAAATAGAAACACATAATCCTAATCACTGTTCTTCCTACTTTCAATTCTTTATCAAACCCTCACAAGCTTGAGTTATCGACCACCTCTTCATTTCCATGAGAAATTGTTTTCTTTTAATCTAAATACTATAATTAAATCTACTTAATTAAGCAACAAGGTAATTAGTTTTACTTTGTAAGCAGCTTGATTAGATTAACTAGTTTTACTTTGATAACATTAGTTTAACGAGAAATTTTGTAATCTGATTTTGTTTGTGATTTTTTATTTTAACAACTACATGTATCATGAAATGTTGTTTCCAACTTTCGAATCCAAGGTGTCTACTATATATAGCTAATCAATAATAGAATAAATCTTTTAGTGTGGTCATAGCCTACAACAAGCATGTTGTTTAAGTTAATCTTTATATATTTAATAGGAGAGGTAATATTAGTACTACTACATTTAATGAATGTAGACTATATGTAGTATATGTTTTATAGTTGACTGTACAAATTAATAATACACAAATGTAGTACGTTTATTAAAAGTGATAGTACAATAATAACCTTCTATTTTTGAATTGATTCGTGAACATAATTTATATTCTAATGTTTTCCTACTTATCACGTGAACACCGTGTTTACTATGTCGACACTTATGACACTAAAACACTAATCAACCAGATAATGAAAAAAATAATTTACATTTGTGTTTTTCTATTTAATATTTTTTATACCGAAACCAACCAGTTTTCAATTTAGCTTTTGGTTTCGGTTATTCTAGTTTAACTTCAGTTTTGATTTTGTAATAAAAAAAGAAACCGGAAAAGCTGAACATAATAGACGAACAATCCAAAAGCACCACCCAGCTTTTAAAATAATATCTAAAAGTAAATTGTCTAGAAACAAAATTAATATATCATAACAAGAACATATATTTTGGTATCGGTCAAAGACCATGTTATCTACATTCATGAGCATATGTGGCCGTTATTGTGGAAATTAAGCAATCATTGATCTTGTTGGTAATGTGTCCATAAAGATGCTATCGTGTTTTAGTGTTAAAAAGTCTAAAATTAATCTTTAGTTATCCAACCTATAAGCAATAGAAATAGAGATCTTTTCGTCAATATTTTATCTAAATATTAATAAAAATAGGGATTTTCTAAACATTGCCCCCAAGGCAATGGTTTAATATTCTATTTAGGGATAGTATTCTTCATCATTAACTTTAACATTATGTCTAGCATTAATTCATGTACTATTCGATTCATGAGTTCAATGTTCAATATTCAAACATTAATTAAAGCATTTGTTACTGGTGAAACTAAAATTAAAAGGCATAATGTACCGAAGGTGTGTGTGTAATTATTTACATACGAGCCTGTTAGTATGAGCCTATTAGTTTGTAACTTCAGTACATTATGCCTTTTAATTTTAGTTTGTAACTTCAGTACATTATTGAAAGAACCCGAACTCATTTTAGGAAAATAAGAGATTTTTTTTTTTTTTATTTTTTTTTTTTTTTTTTTAAAAGGGAGTAACGCCCGTTACCAAGTGTAACGGCCGTTACACCAGACAAGTGTAACGCCCGTCACCAAAGTAACGGCCGTTACACTCAGACAAGTGTAACGCCCGTACCAAGTAACGGCTGTTACACATTCAACAAAGGTGTAACGCCCGTCACCAAAGTAACGGCCGTTACACCAGGATTTTTACGAAAATCAAACCTGTGACAAAACTCCATTTTGACACTTAACTCAACTTACAACCCAACCAACTCAAAACCAAACTTCACATTACAACATTTATGAGTTCAAAGAAGGATTTGACACATTACAAAAGACGACATTCAACATTGGAAATTTCGGCATGACCCATTCGTAAAATCATCATCCAAACCTGTTACGGATTATGAGTTCTCCAAAACACATTTAAACAAAATCAATACATTACGACTACAAAACGACCCATTTAAAATACCCAAAAACTCGAGTCTAACCCTAGACATCATAATAATTTTCCAAAAGGACAAAACAAGAGTACAAAGAGCCGATAGTTCAAAGGGGTCACTATGGGTCCTATTACCAATTCCATTATCCGCATTTAGCTAAGCAATCAATATCCAAAAAGCATCTTTAACTTCAATCTTTACATTACTTAACTTTCTTCCGCGTCCGGGACAACCTATAAAAAGGGTAAACAACTAAAAAGTAAGCAAAGCTTAGTGAATAATCTTGCATACGTTTATACCTACGAAGGAGGGCAATGCACAAGGACTGTTGCATATAGACTATGACACCGTCGTGTCATATCTATAATACTCACCTTGCACGCTAAACAACATATATGGATCCATTAGAGAATATCGGGGTTCTTAGGCCCCGGAGGTTCTTAGGCCTTTTCTCAACAACAATAGGGGTTCTTAGGCCCCGGAGGTTCTTAGGCCTCATAACAATTGACCCCACCCGGGTCTAGCCAAATCAATTACCACACATGAAGATCTCATTTCAACATGATGTGGTCAATTGACCCAACGTAAACATAAAGGTATGCAAGAGTACTCACCTCCTTCGCGACCACAAATCAAAAACCATCAAAACCGCAATTACACAATAGTTATGCTTCAACGTGGCAATAATTCACAAATACATATAATGTCATCAAACACACACAAGGTCACTTAGCCACATTCAATTGCATCTTAGAACCAAACCCATCTTTTATAGTCTCACATTGGTCTTAGTTTGATTCACAACATATTCGCCTCTTACATCATTATCATAAGGCCAAACTCATTTTTTTCTACGAAAAGTATCCTTTTCATTATTCGACCAAGGTGACTTCAAACAAGCATAACTTGAGTTCTACTCAATATTTTTAGGTGATTCCAGTGGCCAAATTTACTTAACACACTTAGGTACATTTCATCTTTAGAGACCAACATGTTAATTAGCCCTCAAGAGTGACTTCTGATCGTTTTAAAAACACAAACAGTTGCTGTCCTTACGCACAAAACAGATTTGACCTTACCGACTTCAAATAATCGTAACTTGAGTTCTAATTACTCTTTTAACCTGATTCCAGTGGCCAAGTTTACATGACACATATACCTACCTTTTATCTTTAGTGACCAATATGTGAATTGTCCTTCCAAGGTGACTTCTGGTCGTTTTAAAAACCAAAACTGCTGCTGTTAAACAGCTTTGACCTTACTGACTTCAAATGACCACAACTTGAGTTCTAATTACTCTTTTAACCTGATTCCAGTGGCCACTTCTTCTTAACACATTTTAGCACATTTTATCTTCAGTGACCAAGACATGAATTTACTCATAAGAATGTGTTTTACTCGTTTTAATAACAGACGTAAAAATCAGTTTTGCTGAAAGATCAGCATGACGACTCTGAATTCAAAAATTCATAACTGGAGTTCTACTTCGTATTTTCAACCCATTCCAGTGGCAAAATTTGCTTAACACAATAACCTACATTTTCTTTTTAGGGCTCAACAAGTGAAAACTCTGACATGGGGGTGTTTTACACGTGACAAGGTCAGGGACAGAATCTGTCCAGTTTTTGTTCTCACATAATACTCATCAAAACTTTCATGCACCCAACTAGAAATCCCCAAATTGATTAAATTACCATAACCCTAACTTGTATTATATAAATTAACTCATATATATGAAAACCCCAAAATTTCCCAAATATAATTTATAGTAAGAACCCTAATTTCTAAAAGAAATCAAAATTAGGTTAAAGGAAAATCATTACCTCAAGGATTCAAGAATAAAGTCAAGGATTAAGAACACAAACTCTTCTCCACCCTCTTTGCTCTTGAAATTCAGCCCACACAACACACATACACTCTAATTTCTCCCAATTAGATGATTAAGACTTGAATGTTATTATTATTAGTTAAGAGGAATTCTTGGATTTGAATGATATTAGAAATATTCTTGAAGAGATTGAATTGGAAGTAAAATGGAGAAAGGAGATGATGATGATGATGATGAAGAGAAGGGTGAGTCATAAACAAGGAAATGGCTGGCACCTCCCTGATATGCCACGACTCCCTTCCAAGTTAAGTGGGTAAAATACCCGCTATCCGCTATAGGTCCAACTAAATTAACCCTATTTTCAGAAATAAAATACTAGGAAACTATTTTAATGTTAAAACTATAATAAAGGTTTATTTTATTTGCTTTAAAATTTCGGGATGTTACAATTATGACTTTTAATTTTAGTTTCACCAGTAACAAATGCTTTAATTAATGTTTGAATATTGAACATTGAACTCATGAGTCCAAGAGTACATAAATTAATGCTAGACATAATGTTAAACTTAATGATGAAGAATACTATCCCTAAATAGAATATTAAACCATTGCCTTGGGGCAATGTTTAGAAAATTCCTTTAATTTTACTAGTAACAAATGCTTTAATTAATGTTTGAATATTGAACATTGAACTCATGAATCGAATAGTACATAAATTAATGCTAGACATAATGTTTAGAAAATCCCATAAAAATATAGTTTTCTAATTACAAAGTGACAAATGTTACTACCTTTCCATTTTTCGGTTAACTAAAATGAAAGGTATTTATTAGGGGTGTTCACGGATCGGTTTGGTCCGGTTTTGATTAAATCTCAAACCAAACCAACATTTCCGGATTTAACATATATTAAACCAAATCAGACCAAGTATGTTGCGAAACCGGATTTAAAAATATGGTTTTAGATTCTTATTTCTCTTTCTTTTATTTCCATATAATCTTGTGTATATTTGTGACAAGGAGTCATCAACGAACACTTAAAAATTAGAACATTATGACATTGTTAGAACACAATATATATTTGAGCCAACAATCAAAAGACATTCATCATATAATATTTTTCATATAGATCCCACATAATTTAATTTACAAGAGAAAGTTTAATTTCTCCAAAAACATACTAGGTCAAAGCAAAATATTTACATAAAATATATTATATTCATTGTAGTACCAACACATTATTGTAAAATATATAACATATATTATTATTTTACACACATTATCGTAAAATATCATGTACATATATTTTTATTAATGGCTAGATATCATCAAAAATTATATACATGTATACTTTTTGGTCCGGTCCGGTTTATGACGGTTTTTTCTTTGTTTAAACCATAACCGAACCAATGAACCCGATTTTTCAAAACTTAAACTGTCGGACCAGACTTTAATAACTCAATCCGACCAAACCAATCCATATACCCTGGTATGGTCCGGTTTTGACGGTTAGATGAACACTCCTAGTATTTATTTTGATGATATTGAAATATGACCTCAACAAATTGACATGTTTTGGTATGTTAAATTGTTGATAACCATACTTTTCAGGTAGAGACTAATTCACAGACACTGTATAAGAAAAACTAAAATCACAAATAATTACAGAAAATGAAAAACGCCATCCGTGGGACTCGAACCCACGACCACGTGGTTAAAAGCCACGCGCTCTACCAACTGAGCTAGAACGGCTTTTTTGTTTTATTGTAGTTTCTTATATATAGAATTTATTTTCAGTGAAAACAGATAGTCGAGGCTTACAGGGGTTTTAACGCCTGAACAGAAGACTTACGAGATTGCCGCTGACTCACAGACAGACACATACATATATAATGCAGAAGAGAAATTCCGGTAACCGTCGTCCATCGGGAACTGATGGCTCCGATTTCTCATACCGTATGGTCGTTGATAACCGTATACCCCTTTTACTCTTAATTTTTTCTTTAAAGTTGAAAATTTTAATCTCTTAATTTATATCTCACTATTTGTTTGTGATTATCAAAATATTAATATTAATAGGATATACAAAAGTTGCCAAGGGGAAATCCACTCTCTCCAAAATTCTCATCATTCAGGTATACAAATATCAACTTTTAATCATATTCATATTGATTGATTTCAAATAATAATTTTTAATCTTATTAGGGCCAACTAAAAAACAATAATTTCCATTTTAATTGCAGACAGTTGTAATTTTGTTAGGATTACTTGTCACACTATCTACACTGTTAAATAACGAGCCTCTCGATACGTTAGCTGCTGTATTCGCCTCTATAACTTTTGTTTCAATCGTAATCGGAGAGTTAGGTAACGTTTATTTTTTGCTCTTAAGAAATAAAAAGGTTTATGTTTTGTTACAATGTAGACTCATTGTTATTATTGCTGTGTGGTTGAAGGTCGAAAACGTAGCAGAGCGAGCCTTTTAAAATTCTATATTGCTGCATCGTCTATGGGAGTAGTCGGATCTATTTTGGCCGTCGTCCAAAGCAGTATCCAACTTAAGGCAAGCAGCTTTCTTTCTTTACAATATCGTTAATTATTCAGTGTTAAAATAGACATTACTTTGTCATTCCATACTACCATAGGCATCTCTTTGCCTCACATTTACGTGCAGGAGTTGACCACAACTTCGTTACATACATAACCTTAATCTCCATTAGTTTTTCACTTTTGCTTGCTTTCTTCCGCATGTCTAGTTGTCTATCCCCACCAACTGTGGCCTCTTCTGATACTTGTTATTATCAATATTTCCATCTGCTACAGTTAACTAATACACTGTCAAACCAAACATCTTCGATGCTTACTGCCTTACTGGTGCTCTGTTGACATCAACAAACATATAGGTTTTATGCTGTTGTCTTTATCTTCTTTTTAGCCACCACATCTGTGAAGAATTATCAAAGCCAACCCTTGGTTCTTATGGCCGTTAGACAGTGCAGTGTGTACTATTGCAGTCTTGCACAAGGGACACTTAAATTTGTTGATTCAATGACCTGTTACGCAATCTCTCATATATGTCCATTGTCATATGACAAATTAATTGTCGTTTACCCAACTGATGTTTTCAATTTCTGGGCTCAAGTCTGGTTGTGTTTGAAATTTTGCATTTCTTGGTCACTGTGGTCAATCTTGAAGCAGACAAGCAGTCTCTCTACCCTTAAGTAGGGGTAAGATTGTCTACATCCTACCCCTCCCATACCCCGCTCGGTGTCGTTGGTCATTGCACTGACGTTTTCAAGGTTTTTATATTGGATCTTCATTGTCAATCTATATTAGGTTGGAACAATGCACATCTAGATGATTTCAGCTTTAGGTGCCAATTTTAACCCATACATTTATAATTAGGCCGATTTGGCGTCTTTACCCAGCCTGCTCATTTTGTTTCCTCTAAGTTCATGTGTCCTAGAATACGTTTCTGCAGTTTACTACTGTCACCTTTTGAGAGGCTGATACCAAAAGTTGTCTATACTTTGGGGTGATAACTTTCCATTGCTCCTAATCAAGCATCATATATTCTATCTTCATTAGGTTTTCCATGATCCGAGTCTATTGGAGACAGAAAAAGTGGCTGTATTGAAGATTGCTTGTGTTTCTGTTGGTGAGTTCAAATCTTCATGCCATATTATTAATATTCAAATGTATCATGCTGTGTATATTTTTCTCCCTGACCCTAAAATCACATTGTGTAACAGGACTGTTTGTGCAAATATTTTCCGTTGCTACAACAACTTCTCTCATTGGGAATATGTCTCCTCCAAAAAGAGCTTCTTGACACAAATAGAATCATCAATAGTACTCATCATCTCTCTCTTCCTCTGTATCTTACTAAGTTTTATTTTTCTAATAGCCTCATATTTGCTCCTTAAATCTTATACATTGTAATCCTCATGAAAAATGACATTAAGTTATGAAAAATCATTCATCGTGTTTAATGGTATATTACTGAGTACATTTGGAATTTTTTCCGATTTTTGAATTGCGTAAAGTCATATACTTATTTACCTTTTGTAAAGAGTCGTGTTAAATGATGCCGATATCAGTTTCTGATTGTGTCTAGGGGACATGGAGACCGTAGCAATTGGCCTTTCCAAACAATATCTTCCGTTTCGGAGATCTTTCATTAGAACAATAGAAAGGACAACACAACTTGATTACGCTGGGACTTTAGATATATATATTTTTTTGTTTTGATAAAACACACTTCATGATGGATAGGAGAATGTACATATATCGGTCTTGCTCATTATGTAGAGCTATAGATAAGATTCAACACTTGATAATTGTGTTGAAAGATTATTAATTCATGATTATATATTCAGGGGTTGGGTATTGTAAAACAAGTATTAAAGTAAAACAAATAGGATAAGATCTTGACCCTTAGATCATGGTTAAATTGATGCACGAAATACGAAGCAATTGATACACGATGATTTTCATGATGCACGGTGATTTTTAGTGAAGAGAAACCTATTGTTTTATTTGTTTTACTTTAATACTTGTTTTATTTTACCTAAAACCTATATATTCAAATACATATTTTCACTCAATAATAGACTGTATTTGCAATTAAGGCTAGTGGCAATTTGCCATACATACTGCTTTCCCACAGCAACAATAGAACCCACATCAATTAAATAAGCATTATATCTCTAATTTTGTTTAATTACCCACGCAAAGAAGCATAGTTGTTAATCAAAGCCAAAGCATTGCTGGTTAGGTGGACGACATTCACAATCTTTCCTCTCACCACACTTTTCATTTTAGGGTCATTCTTAAATCCTTCAGAACATGTATCTTCATCCGTCAGCGCAGAACTGACCCATGTTTGTATGTCGTTTATCACCATCCCAGGGTCTTTGGAACCTGGCTTATTCATCTCCTCAATTGATTGTTTCAGCTCATACACAGAGTCCCTCAACAATTCGATGCAGTCTTTCATGGCTCTAACCTCTATCGGAGTCATGCCATGCATTTGTGACAATTTTACCATCGATGAAGAGGTGGACAGAGTTGTGTCAAGAGTGACAGATAGAGCTGTTTGGGCTAGTAGCTTAGGGTTTGATTGGATTGCACCTGCTTTAGTTGAAAGTGAGTTGAAGCATAATGTAGGGTAAGTAGTCAAACTGCACGAAGTTCTGATGAATTCAACACTTGTTTTCTCGAGGGCGGAAATTAAATTGATGGAGGAAGTAGTAAGAAGTAATATAAGAAAAATGTTATAGGTTGGATAATTGATTGAAGATGAGCCTTCCATATCTTTTACAAGATTGTGAAGAGAATTCTGTTTAGTTCAAGGTTTGAAGCTAATGAGATGTAAGTTATAAAAGTTGTGTGAATGTACTTCAAATTTATAGGAAACCAAATGTGGATATGAACGAGGCTTATCTTCTCTAAAACTGTCTTTGACTAGAAACAATAATTAATGAAGTTTCTTTAAGATCCACTCTTTATCCATGATAAGTTGTACATGTGGTCAAATGTTTCTCTTAAAATATCTTCTAAGTAGGTCTTAGTAACGTGCAGTTATGCAAACTTTAGTCATCTTATATATTTTGATATGCCAATTAGATTCTCTTTGGTCAACTAGAGCTTTACCTTGGAAGTTATATTTTCTATTAGTCTCTTTCCAGCTTTAGCTAGCTTTTATTCTGTAAGTTTAATCAGATTCGGTTAGTTGTATTCCAGAAATTTATCTAACTGCATAAGTTCTTCAAGTACATTATCTTAGAGTTGCACTGAGTTTGTATTGTTCAAATAATTGTCGACTTAATGAATAAGATCAAGTCTCTAACTTTCAATGTGTTAGATATGTATTAAGATGGTGGGGGCTTCAGTGGGGTCTAGAACTGGGACAAAGGTTTTGTTCAAGTTGGACCGCTGGGGCTAAAAGTTTCCAATCAAACCACTTGGTTCTCAACTTGAACAGGTTCACTTTTTTTCTCTCTCTCACACACATGCGTTGTTGAATAATTATCTACCAATATAATTAGACGCTTTTTAATGTATTATAGATATTTTATAATGTTCAAGCAATAATCCAAATAAGTTGTCTTATTTCTTATTGATGTGCTTAATAAGTTATACAGTACAATATCTTAATGTACAAGCATGGGCCTGCAATTAAAGCCGCCAACTGAGTTTCCTTCCTCCTTTTGCTTATGCATTGTAATTAAAAATGTTGATTTTAAGTTTTCGAACTAACTTTCTGGCTAGTTTCTATCTGATGGGAAATAGCGATCTCTAGTAGTTTACAAGATCGTTAAGATTAGTTTGTTGGATGTCTGTCAACTATATTTACAGTTTATTCGGAATTGGAAGCAAAGGCCGTTTTTCTCACTTTTAGGTGATCAAATTTTATCAACTTATGATATTACTGTCATAGTTTTAGTTCCTACTACATCATATCGTTTCTAGAATTTGCATGAGATCTGGGTAAGATAGGACTCATGAATCTGATAGCCTATGATGACCATTGGTGATTCTCTAGGGCCAACTGATCAAGAGTTTTAACTCTGTATTATTTATTTATGCAAAACTTCTCCATCAATCAAACAAATCTTCTATCAAGGTGGACATCGCTCTTACAGTTATTTATATATAGTCTTCCATGAAAAAAAATTAAGCAAATATTTTTTTATTACAAATAACAGGAGATGAAGCAAGCTTGTTAGGATTTAGTATTCAGAAAATCCTATCATTGCTCGAGTAAGATTACTTGGAGAATTGGGCATATGACAAAATTTCATCTCACTAGGTCAGGTTTTTTGGATATATTAAATAATCACGTGGGTCAGTTATGTTATCTATGGAATAGTGCCCTAAGATTTACGTGAATATGAAAATGTACTACTGTCCATAAGATTTACATAATGTGAAAAGTTGAAGTTAATTTAAATGATGTTTGTCTACTTGTCGACTTCTCGTGTTAAAAGAGCATTTTTGACTGTTCAATATATCTGTAAGTATCTTTTAGATGGTGATAAATGGTGTAACTGTTAATTTGCAGTTCTCGTTCATATTGGGTGCTTTTAAGGATGACAGGCTAGTACCTTAGGACTTGTTTGAATTGCACCCGCTCAATTAAATTGATAGTGAACTAAAGCAGAGTTTGATTGAAGTGAAGAGAAGTATTATTAAGAGAATATTTTGTGCTTGAGTTTGATTGAATATGAGCCTTCCATAACCTTGTGGTAGTATATACAAGTTCTAATAAGATAAGTGTACTGTTACTAGAGTTAAGGAGGTGTCGTGAAATGGCACGATGATTAACATCTTCCCAAGTTGGATGGCTGAGAGTTAATGAATTAAAAGCGACCTTCCAGATCGCTTGGTAAGTCTTGGACAGGGGCTTTCTCATTTTCTCTCTGACGGATGCATTATTCTTGCTTGTAAAGAACGGAACCATGCTTAATTACAAAACATTGCTATAGAGGCTTTTTATTATTATGTAGATATTTTGAAAATCCTAATTTAGCATGAATACAAATTGGATTTGTATATCTGATGTAGTTAACAAGTACAACACTATGATACATTAAATTATACTGATGTAACGGCTTGCAATTAGTGCAGCCAACTCTATTTGGTCCTTCTTGATTTCTTCATAAACTATATATTTGAAATAGCCAATTTGGAGTTGGCCCATTTGGTAAAGACTCTTGACGACGTGACTTCTTGGGGTGAAGTCCAAAGTTCTATCCGTAACATGCGTGTAGTTAGGTATTTGGGGTTGTTGAGTCAAAGATTCGCTGACCAGACTTGGTCGCTGACGTGAGTCGTCAGCAAGTCATCAGCGAGTCAATGACTCTTGTCAGCGGGTGGTTTACTTTTCAAGTTGTGTGTCAAGGCGGGAAGTTTTCAAATCATAAGAAGACAAGAAGTCACATGGTGGTTCTTCCAACTGAACATTACCTTATATGGCAAAGGTACAGTTGGGACCAAAACAAGGGTTTTCTCTTTCATACCCGTTTTGGTAAAGAAGACAAAGGCTCATGGATCCAAGTACAACGAGCCTATGAGAAGTCGACAACCACCATTCTATCACTATCATTGTAAGGCTGTGTTGCCCTAATTCCTCCCCTATATAAAGCAACACAGCCGCATCATTTATACTTTGTGTTTGTCACCACAAAGTGTGTGTCACTTTATTTTCTCTTGTAATTGCTTAAGTTTATAGAGTGTCCAGACTTAGCAATTATTTAGTTCATTTGTATTCTTGTAAGACAAGTTGTAATATCGACCATGTATTCATCGTTTAAATCAATGATACATATGATTAGACTTGCTTAGATATTTGCATTTGAACTTATTCTTGTTCATGTTCTTTACTTACTGTTCTTTACTTGCTTGTCTAGTTAAAACAAATATAAGTGTGCAAATTGTGGACTGTCAAGTGGTATCAGAGCCACTGTTTCTAAGTTATTGAAACAAGATCTGTTTGCATACTTATTTTCTTAAATTTCTGTACTTTCTTACCTTTCTTAATCTTGTCTTAAAACAAGAACATGACTGCTGTTCCCACCCTCGTTAACACACGTGACTTTGGTTACGTATCTGTCCCTCCAAGATTCGAGCCCGATGACTTTGGGTCTTGGAAGGAGAGGATGTTACTTCACATAGTGGGTGTGGAACCCTACCTTCTGTCAATTCTAACCGTTGGTCCATATATTCCTACTCTGGTGCAAAGAACACCAGGAGCAACTGTCGATGCTCCTGAGATTGTGATTGACATTGTCAAACCAGAGGTTCAATGGACTGACGATGAGAGGAGACTTGTTAATCTTGATGCAAGGCTTAAGAACATGATTATCAGCACTCTTCCTTCTGATATCATGAAAGTCGTCATCAGATATCCCTCTTCTAAAGAAGTGTGGGATAGGCTCTGTAGCATGTATGAAGGCTCTGCTGCTACCATAGCCACTAAAAAGATAGACCTCAAAAGAGCCTATGAAAAATTCTTCTCCCTCCCCAACGAAGGTCTTAACGGCACTTATACCCGATTTAAAGGGTTGCTGAACGACATGACCACTGTTGGCATCACCCATGACGACTTTGAGGTATGCCACAAATTTCTTGATAGTTTACCTATCAAGTGGCAAGGTCTAAGACAAATCCTCAGGACCACAGAGCGTCTTAATGGGCTTGATCTTGAGTCTCTCTTCGACATTCTTCAATTTGAAGAGAGAGCTCTTGCTCAAACTTTAAGAGCCGCTGCTGACGCACAACATCGTGCTGGTCCCTCCTCTTCTTCAACCTCTACTGCTTATACTGCTACTGACCCCTTGCCCTTGTCTCTGCTGAGCCCATTAATTTTAATAATGGTGCCAGCTCTTCTCATCTCCCACCTCCTATTCAGTCTCTTGTTAATGATCTCAACGCTGATGAGAAACAAGAGATGTTCAGCGACTTTATGGACTTTGCCTTAGTCGCTGGTAAGAGGTACTCTCGTAAATGGAACAACCGTAAGTCGGTTGCTCCATACAAGCCTCCTGTTGACAAAACTCAAGAGTGCTGGAGATGTGGTAGAAAGGGACACTACCAAAAGGAGTGCAGAGTTGCTTTACCAACTCCAGCTGCTCCTAAAACTAACCCTTCCAAACCTGCTGATGAGTACAGGAACAAATACTATCAGCTAAAAGCCAAGGTTGCTGAAATGGAAGATGCAAAAACACCAGCAAAAGGGCTGGTAGCTGAAGAGCACGACTGGGCTGAATCAGATGATTCAGACAGTGAAGAATACGTCGATGCCATGTGTCTTATGGCACTCGCTGAAGGTGATGCTCTGACTAAAGACCAAGTCTCTTCCAGTCAGTGGGTAAACGTCACCATTAAAAAGGTATGTGCTCATTCTTCTGCCTCTGACGAAGATAAACCTAAAATCTTCGAATCTCTTCTTTGTGATATCCAGTTCGTTGAATCTATATGAGCTGATATCCAATCCAAACTCGACTCTGTCTGTTCAGAGTTGAGTGAAAAATCTGAAAAACTCAATGAGTTGAGAAATGTTCACGTTGAACTTCAATCTCATGAGTTGTTGGCACAAAAGGTTCAACTTGAGAACGAAAGACTCAAGCTTGAAGTTGCCAACCTTAAGAAGATTGTGACCTCCTGGTCAAAAGCTTCCAGGTTTCACCACCAGTGTTTAAACGAACAAGTCCCTGCCCAAGTTCAGGCAGTAATAGGCGGTGACTTTAAAGCCGCTGCCTCTCTTTCTGACTTGTTCAATGATGAGGTGAAGCCTGAAATTTCTATTCCTCCGTCTGCTGTCATCTCTCCTGAAGAGATGAGGAAGTGGTATTTTGTTAGGGGTCTTAACGATTACCACCATGAAATGGAAGCTGGTACTACCTCTTCTTCTACCAGCGACCCATCTAATCCTGCTGAGGAAAATGGTGCTGGCTCCTCAGCAAGCACCAGCAACCCCTATCCTCATCTTCCCATTATTGGCATGATGCCAAATGAAGGAAGAGTTCAATACTCTTCTGGGGAATCTTTTGAAGGGGATATTGGTAGTGACGGTTTTAAACCCATCGCTCCTCAGCAGCTCACCATCAGACCTTCTGAACCCTTCAGAAGAAGTAAGGTTGCTGTCCCATATGACTATAGCTCGCCTCAGCGAGCTAATGCTGTCAGTCAGCAACCTCAACCTGTTGCTCGACCCTCTTCTTCTTCATCTTCTCAGCAAGCTCCTACCGATGCTGACAGCAAAACTGTGCAGAATGATCGTGTCATGCAGAGACGCGTCAGGTTTGGTGACGCTAGATATCAGCAAGTTGGACCTTCTAAGGTCCGACCTGCTGATAAACAAGTCCACCAGCAGGCACCACAATCGATGCCTACCCCTATTTTGAGACATAAAACTCCTCAAAAAGAGAGAATGTCTAATACACAAAATAGGTCTGTTACTCCTCAAAAAGGATACTTGCCACATCAGCAAGTAAGACCTATCATCCATCAAAAGGAACACTTGCCGCATCAGCAAGTGAGATCCATAACTCCTAATAGGCAGTACCTACCTCATCGGCAAATGAGGTCTGCTACTCCTAATTTGCAACCTAGATCGATCACTCCCAAAAGAGTGCATCCATCTCAGCAGGGTCCTTCTTCTTCTTCTCATCCTGCTGTTAATCAAGCGTGGAGTGTAGTCAAGGGATCAAAAATCCCCTCTACCTCTCAATCTGAGGATCCAAAAGGAAAGTCCATTTTGGGTCCTGCTCCTAAGATGCCTCAGCTTACACTTAAGCATAAGCAAAAGTCAAAGCAAAAGAAAAGGGCATCTTCCTCCTTTGACCCTAAAATTAACGAGCTAGCTCAGCAAGTTAATGATCTTTCCTCTCAACTGAAGGAATTCTTCCTTCAAAATCAAAAAGGCAGCACCTCTGTTAAAAAATGCTACATATGTGGCAACAGAGGTCATGTTGCTTCTGATTGTGACAACTCCAGGGATGCTCCTGAGGTTGACATTCAACCTAATCCTTCTTCAGCGGCTGCTTCCTCCTCCACTATGGTCAGCGAAAGTTCTGCTTCTGCTGATCATATAAATAGTGTAGGAGAGTCAACCGATCTCACTGAGGAGAACATTGCTGACTTCATTGCTGCTCAGCGAATCTCCTTTCCCCTCTCTCAAGAGATCATTACTAATGGTCATGGTAGCATTCTGGTTGAGTATGGGAACAACAATCAAGTTAGCAACTTGACTGTTCTAGATACTGGAACCACTGTCACCTCTGCTGATCAATATTACACCTATGTGATTGATCGTGACATGCCTCCTGCTCATCATCTTGTTGATAACTCTCCAAGTGATGAGAATACTAACCCTAGTGCTCCTCTTCCTTTCTCTACTAATGACACTGTCAGTAGAGAAGAATCCTCTGAGTCTCCCCTCTTTAATCCTGCTGACATGTCCCTCAGTGAGTTCAATAGTGAACCCATCTAAATCCTTCTGTTAAATCCATGCAGGGCTCGCTGGGAAAAGGTGTGTGGTACTTGGACAGTGGCTGTTCAAAACACATGACTGGCTCAAAGACCCTGCTGGATAACTACGTAGAGGCTGCTGGCCCTACTGTAGTGTTTGGTGATAACTCCACTGGACAAACTGAAGGTTATGGTCTTCTCTCAAATGGTCTCATTAAGTTCTCCAAGGTCGCTTATGTAAATGGATTAAAACATAATCTCATCAGCATAAGTCAACTTTATGATGCTGACTACAAAGTGATTCTTGATAAACATCAAGGCACTGTGGTAAATGTAAACAAGGAAGTAGTCTTGGTTGCTCCAAAAAACGAGATGTATATCTGGTTGACTTCACTCCTATCAAGACTGATAGTGAGACTTGTTTCTTTGCTAAGTCAGCTGCTGAACTAAATTGGTTATGGCACAAGCGTATGTCGCATGTGAATTTCAAAACCATTAACTCTCTGGCCAAAAAGAACCTTGTTCGTGGCCTCCCTCATCTTTCTTTTGAAAAGGATAGACTCTGTGGTGCTTGTGAAAAAGGTAAAAGCCACAGAGAAACCTTCAAAACCAAGCAGGCCAATTCTATCTCTGGCTGCTTTCATCTTCTTCACATGGACCTTTTGGTCCAGTGAATGTCCAAAGTCTAAAGGGTAGCAGATACACTTTAGTAATCGTGGATGAATACTCACGATACACTTGGACTATCTTTCTTCATTCTAAGAGTGATGCTGCTGAAGAAATTATCAATTTCATCAAGAAAATGGAGAATCTCAACAGCATAAGGGTAAAAGAACTCAGGAGCGATCATGGTACTGAGTTCAGAAACCACACTCTTGAAGCCTTTTGTGCTGATCAAGGGATCTCACAAAATTTCTCTTCCACCAGAACTCCTGAGCAAAATGGTGTCGCTGAAAGGAGAAATAGAACTCTCATTGAAGCAGCACGCACCATGCTCAGTGAGTCTTCTTTGCCTAGTAAATTCTGGGCTGAAGCTGTCAACACTGCTTGTCATACTCAAAATAGATGTCTAATAGTTAAAAGACATGACAAGACAGCGTATGAGGTGTTGAAAGGTAAGAAACCTCAAATCAAATACTTCCATGTATTTGGTTGTCCTGTCTTCATATTAAACAACAAGGATCACCTAGGAAAATTTGATCCTAAAGCTGATGATGGATACTTTCTTGGGTATTCGTCCATCAGCAAGGCATTCAGAGTATTCAATACTCGACTTCAGAAGGTTGATGAATCCATTCATGTTACTTTTGATGAAAGTTCATCAGCACTAAAGGACATTCAATCTTCTTCGTCTGAGGTCATTTTCAATGAGCTAGCTGACCCTCTTACTGAGGAAGCTGACTCATTTGTTGATGCTTCTTGCTCGCTGCCTGATACTATTCAGCATATCACAAAGGATAGTTCAGCTGATGTTGAACCAGAGCAAGTTGCTGCTCATATCTACTCGATTGAGCCAGTTGAGCCTATCTTAAGATCAATCCATGCAGCATCAGTAGCCAAACCTAGATCACTGGCTGATGACGTGCATGCTAATGACTCTACTGAGGAGGAGTTTCATGATGCTTCAGCAAATGCTGAAGAAATGGAGTCTGCTGAAGACTCCACCATAAATGATAACTCAAATCAGTCGAATGGCTCTGCTGATCATCCTCCTGAACCCATTCTTACCATTGACCTCTCTACTTATAATGCTCCTGCTGATCCCATCGCTTCAATTTCCGCTGCCACTCAACTTGGTGTCTCAAGTGCTCCTGCGCTTAAGTGGACATCTAGTCATCCAGCTCACCAAGTCATCGGTGATCCTCAGCAGGGGATTATCACTCGATCAGCGACAAGAAATACATGCCTGTATGTAAACTTCTTGTCTATGATCACTCCCAAAAATATAGGAGAAGCAATGGTTGATCCCTCATGGGTTGCTGCCATGCAAGAGGAACTCACCCAATTCAAAAGACAGAATGTCTGGTTCTTGGTTCCTCTACCTCCTGGAAAAGAACCCATCGGAACTAAATGGGTTTATAGGAATAAAATGGACGAAGATGGTGTTGTTACTCGTAACAAGGCTAGGCTGGTTGCACAAGGATACCTTCAAGAAGAAGGTGTTGATTACGATGAAACCTTTGCACCAGTGGCCCGATTAGAAGCAATTCGCTTATTCTTGGCACATGCTGCTTACAGAAACTTCACAGTATATCAAATGGATGTAAAGAGTGCTTTTCTAAATGGAAAACTCGATGAGGAAGTTTATGTTGAGCAGCCACCTGGTTTGAAGATCCAGCCAAGCCACACCATGTCTATCGCCTCTATAAGGCACTCTATGGTCTTAAACAAGCTCCCAGAGCTTGGTATGACACTCTCTCTGAATTTCTTCTCTCTAATAAGTTTCAGCGAGGATCCATTGACAGCACCCTCTTCATCTATAGAAAGGGTGCTGATGTCCTATATGTTCAGATATATGTAGATGACATCATTTTTGGGTCCTCCAGCAAGAAACTTTGTACCAAGTTCAGCTCACTGATGTCCTCTCATTTTGAGATGAGCATGATGGGTGAGCTGACCTTCTTTCTTGGTCTTCAAATTCGTCAACTCCCAAATGGGATTTTCATTTATCAGGAAAAGTACATTCGAGACATGTTGGCCAAATTTGACATGTCTAATGTCACTACTAAGGCCACTCCTATGTCTCCTCCCAATAATCTTCATGCTGATCCTGATGGCAAGCATGTGAACCCCACTCACTATCGGGGAATGATTGGCTCACTGATGTATCTCACAGCGAGTCGTCCTGATATCATGTTTGCTACTTGCTTATGTGCAAGATATCAAGCCTCTCCTAGGGAATCTCATCTTCTCGCTGTTAAGCGAATTTTCAAGTATCTAAAAGGTACTTCCACATTGGGTCTCTGGTACCCAAAGACTCCAATTTTGACCTAGTTGCATATTCTGACTCTGACTATGCTGGCTGCATGTTAGATAGGAAAAGTACCAGTGGTGGATGTCAACTGTTGGGGGGGGGAAGCTGACTAGTTGGTCTAGTAAGAAACAGCATACAATATCCATCTCCACTGCTGAAGCAGAATATGTATCAGCAGCGAGTTGTTGTGCACAAGTCCTATGGATGAAAAACCAACTCGCTGACTATGACTTAGAATTCTCTAAGATTCCCATTATGTGTGACAATACAAGTGCTATTGCAATCACACATAATCCCGTTCAGCATTCTAAGACCAAACACATAGACATTAGGTACCATTTCATTCGTGACCATGTCATGAAAGGGGATGTTGAAATCTACTTCATCCCCACTGATGACCAACTTGCTGACATTTTCACAAAACCCTTAGATGAATCCAGATTCAAGTATCTGGTCAGTAAGTTGGGAATGCTGAATGGTGAATCAGCAACATGACTTGTCATGTCTGCTGATGCTTCAACATACATCTCTCTTATATGTTGAAAAGTGACTTATAGTCAAAAATATCTTTCAGCGAGCTCAAGAGTATCTTACTTGCTGAACATAAAGAGCAATGGAGAGCTAAAAAGTCTCCATCTAGTCCAGCAGCAAACGGCTGCTGGTAAAGACTTATCAAAACCGTTGATCCCTGTTGCTTTGGGAAAAAGCAAAACAAAAGCAATAGAGAGCTAAAAGTCTCTATCTAGTCCAGCAGCAAACGGCTGCTGGTAAAGACTTATCAAAACCGTTGATCCCTGTTGCTTTGGGAAAAAGCAAAACAAAAGCAATAGAGAGCTAAAAGTCTCTATCTAGTCCAACAGCAAACGGCTGCTGGTAAAGACTTATCAAAACCGTTGATCCCTGTTGCTTTGGGAAAAAGCAAAACAAAAGCAATAGAGAGCTAAAAGTCTCTATCTAGTCCAGCAGCAAACGGCTGCTGGTAAAGACAAACAAAATCCGTTGATGGCTGACAATTTGCCAAAAATTGTATAAAGTTGGTCAGCAGCAAATGTTTTTTTTTATGGAGTCGCTGACTAATACATGTTTTCTAAATGGGGTAATCAAATTTTCTAACTTGGTCAGTGGAATATATTTCAATCTCAACTACTTTATCGTGTGAATATATCCACCAAGTATTTTTATCAATATTTTATTGAAATCTGAAAACGGTTACCTCGATTTTCTCCCTAATGGACAACTTGTACACTGTATCAGCCGTAAAACTCGAGTACTTTTGAAATAATGGTACAAGTTGTCACATCAATCTTTTTATACGTTACTCAAATACGTATATATATGTATATATTACGTATGAGAGAGAGTATTGGTGACGGTTCACTATCATAAGTTATGGGGCCCATATCCATGCTATATATTCAAATCTTTTTCAATCACCATTCTTCATACTCTCAAAATTCATCTTCTCAATTCTTCTCTCCTATTCACAAAATCTTCAAATCCCTATATATCTTTTCTATTTTCTCTCAATCCTTTCATCTTCTTCCTCATCTCAACATCAAGAAACCTTGGAAATTGTTCCTCTCTATCTCACGTCCAAGGAGTTCGATCCTGAAGGCATTGTTCCATCAAAACATGTAGCCTTTCAAGCCCATAAGTTGGTTATTAAACCAAATAACTATCTTGGATCTCTTGAAATTCCTTCCCAAGTTAAAGGTTACTATCAGATGCTTGATTTTATAAGAGCATGTCCGGCTAGAAGGGCCATCTATAAAGATCCAAAAGAGATGTGTGTCCATCTGTTGAGGGAATTCTGGTGGACATGTGACTACAACCTCGTGAGCAGCACTATTTCCGGTACTGTCATGAAAGGAAAACACACCATCACCATCTCTGTTGATTTGTTAAGAGATGTTCTTCGTCTTCCTTCACAATCTGAAGAAAGACAATTTGCTGACCTGGTATCTACTAATGTATGGAAAGATTGGTTGCTTTCCATAGGCTATGGAACAAACATGGAACCAACTCAACCTGTTCACAGCAACCCTCAGAAAAAAGTTCCTGCCTGGAGTATGGAGGTTACTTTTTTCTCATGTCATTCAATGCCTTGGTGGGAACAGTGGATCATTTGATCAGGCCACTGCTGCCCAGATGCAGATGATATATGCACTGGCAAATGGTCGTTTCATTGACTTTGCCAGTGTCATCTTTGAAGACCTAAAGGCAAAAGTTCTTGTCAAAAATAGATCGAGCTCAGTACCCTTTACTCGGTTTCTCTCGCTGATTTTTAAGCATGAACTGAAGGAAGAATATCTTCCAAATGGTGCTACTGTCCTTTTCGCACCACGGATTGCCAGCACAGTGTACAAGGTACCTGCTTGTGACACTGAGGTGTTTGATGCTAAATATGTTGTGCTTCCTCCGGCAATGAAACAGGTACTTTACTCCACCTATCCTGATGTATACAAAAAGCGATCCTCTGGAGCTGGCTCGCTGGAAAACCCCCCAGCAGCCTCCAAAGCTCCCAAAAAGACCAACAAAACACAAACTACATCTACTTTCACTTCACCTCCTGCTGATGTCCCAAAACAGAAGCAGCGAGTACCAAAGGGCTTAACCACAAAGGCTAAGACGTCCTCACAGCCCAAGGACATTAGAAACCCAGCCAGCCCATCAGCAGCCTCAAAAAAGGTTGCTGACGAGAAAAAGGGTAACCGCAAGCAGCCACCCCAATCTTCTGTAGGAGGGGTTGGTGAAGTACAAGGGTCACCCCAGCCCACTAGAGTTGAGTCTACCACTCAAATAATTCCTTCCTCTTCTCAACCCTCTGAGTCGTTGTCAGCAGCCAGATCACAGGTGATGCTAGAGACAACACATTCTACGGCCGATGACGTTTCAGTGGTACAACACATTGAAACAGAGGCACCAAATTCTCCAATCCCTTTAAATTTTTCTCTGGATAAAAGGCAGGTGCAAGTTGGTGAAATTGAAAAAGTTGTTTTGGGTGAGAATGCTGAGGTGGATGCCAGCATTGAGGAAAGAGAAATTGTTGAAAGAAATGTTGATTTGGGTGATGCTGAAGGTGCTAGTGATGGGGATGACGAAGTTGATGATGTAGTAACTGTTGATGAGGAAAGTGATTTTGAGTTGGGTGATATTGTGGCAGATGACTTTCAACTGGATTCTTACAGCCATGCTGATGAAATAGAAGCAAGTGACATGGAGGTTGATGAAAATGATGATGCTGCTGCTGCTGGTGAGAATGCAGCAGCCACTAATGAAAATGTTGCTGTTGATGCTGCTGCTGGTGAAAATGCAGCAGCGACTGGTGAAAGTATTGTAGAAACTTCTGAGGCAGTTACTCTTACTGCAAGACCTAAAACTCCTCCAATGCGACCAGTGAACACCATGCTGTCTCTTGGCATGCCTTCTTCCTTCTTAAGTGTTCCTGGCTGCTCATCCTCAGTTCCCCCTGAAATTGAACCTCAAACAGCTAAGGATTTGGGTATTTCTTACTCCACCTACTCTGCTGATAGGTTGGAAAAGGTAGAGCATCAGCTAAATGATCTCACCAAGGCTGCCACTCTTGCAATTAAATTGAAAGATATAGAGTCTGACAGGCTGGTGTCCACATTGACCAGTTGGTACATCAAGCAGAATGAGAACAGCGAAGCTATTGACACGCTGAAGGATAACACAAGTTCCATTGCTGCTGCTCAAAGCAAAATTAGTGCCAAAACCTCTATTATCAAACGTGATCAGCAGATCATTAAATCTGGTGCCATATCGCTGATCAAATGTGCAAACTCTACCAGCTACTCAGCGAAAAAGGCAGCCTCTACCAGCAAGTCTGCTGCTGCTGAGGTAAAGAAGTTGAGTAATCTCATCTCCCCACTGACTACTCAAGTAGAAAATAACACTAAGGCAATTCATGCCTTAGAAAAACAAGTGGCTGATCTTCCTATTCCTCAAGCCTCTTTCACTGAGGAGGATCGCCAGCGGCAAGTTAAGCTGGAGAAGGAGGTTGATGAAATCAAGAATTTGTTGGCCCAGCTTGTTAAACAACAATCTAAACAGCCAGCGACTATGGAAGTTGTCATTAACACTACAACTTCCAAGGGGGAGAAAGTCGATGCTGCTGTTTTAGATATGGTAAATGAAGCAGTGAACAAGGCAGTTGCCCAAATCTATGAAGACTCTGCTAAAGAGGTATTAGAAATGGATGACACAACCAAAGCTGAGGATATGGCACTTGTGGTTGTAGAAAATGATGTTCCCCCTGCTGGTGTTGAGGGGGAGACTGAAAAAGATGCAAATGTTGAAGTTCCCCCTGCTGGTGTTGAGGGGGAGACTGAAAAAGAGATGCAAATGTTGAAGTTCCCCCTGCTGGTGTTGAGGGGGAGATTGAAAAAGATGGAAATGATGAAGCTCCCTCAGCTGGTATTGAGGGGGAGCAACAAATTGTTAGGTTCAATGCACCCCCTGCTGCTGTTGAGGGTCACATTGAAGCTTTTGGTGATTTGGAAGAACAGTTTGACCCTGAAACTGTCAAAGCTTCATGGGAAGCTGGGTTTGCTGAGGAAATGGCCAGGGATAGGTCAAGTGAAATGTTGCCAGTCTTTCATAGAAGATATCTGGCAAGTGCTGAAATTACCCCACTCTCTGATGAACGGAGAAGACAGCTCACCGAATCTGGGTTCTTCAAGAAATCTTCCGCTGCTCAGCAATCTATCCAATCCTCAGCAGGTCATAAGCATGAACTGATTGATATCTTGGCACAAACTGCTGACGGAAAAACTCAAGAAGAAGCAATCAAGGAGCTGGATAGGTTAAAAGAGAACCAAGAAAACGAAAGAAAGAACTTGGAATTCATCAAACAGCTGCCTCTTCTAGAAAAAGGTGAATTAGATGCTGAACAGCAGATGCTGTTCAAAACTGGTGGTGCTGAAGCATTGTATAGACAGAAACATGCTGAAGTTGAGCAACAGCTTAGTGAGAAAAGAAAGAAGTTTGATGAAGAAAAAGCCAAGTGGTTAAAGCTTATGGAGGACAGGAAAAGGCCTCAAAGAATAATTGCTGCTGAAGCCTTCAAAGCTGACATGGGCCTCAAGACGAACTTAAAAATTCTAAGACAAGGTGCTGACAAGCCTATCAAACTGGAAGGGGTCAAACCAACCACTTTGGGTGCTTCCGAATGGGTTGAAGTTTACTTGCTGGTGAAAGATAAGAAGGCTGCCAGCTATGAACAACTGCTAAAAATGCTCAAGGATTATTTCGAAAAAGCCAGGGAGTATGAAACCAAGTTTAAAGCAGACTTGCCCATGCTGAGGCAAGTGTTTGGTACTCCAGCAGCTGTCTCCTCGTCAGCAGGAAGAAGGGTTCAAAGAAAAAGGAAAGCAGAGCACCGAACCTTGTCAATGGATCTTCCTCCTATCACTGGTGATGCCTCGCTGAACACCAGACTTCCTCCCAGAAGCTTATTTGAGGAAGGAAGAGTGATAGAGAGTCCGGCTGGCATTTTCTTCACAAATTTTCAGAATAACCAGCTGTTCTTTCGCCTATCTGAATTAGAAAAGGCTTCCACTGGGTTCATTCTAAGCATAAGAAAAAGATGTGCTGAAACGACCAACGACAGATGGTTTATCAGCAAATTGGATGAGGAACTGGTTAAGCCTCACAGATATAATGACCCAGCAGTTCAAATTGCCAAGCAAGAACATGCTTGGGAGTTTGAAACTGAAAATCTGTAGATGTCTTATAAATGTAAATGCTGAATGTGTCAGCTTGTAATATTTAAAGTTGATATAAAAGACATCTTTTCATCAATCTTTTATTCTTATCAAGTCTAGCCTACTCAGCAAGTCTTCTCAGCGAATAGGGGGAGATTGTTGAGTCAAAGATTCGCTGACCAGACTTGGTCGCTGACGTGAGTCGTCAGCAAGTCATCAGCGAGTCAATGACTCTTGTCAGCGGGTGGTTTACTTTCCAAGTTGTGTGTCAAGGCGGGAAGTTTTCAAATCATAAGAAGACAAGAAGTCACATGGTGGTTCTTCCAACTGAACATTACCTTATATGGCAAAGGTACAGTTGGGACCAAAACAAGGGTTTTCTCTTTCATACCCGTTTTGGTAAAGAAGACAAAGGCTCCTGGATCCAAGTACAACGAGCCTATGAGAAGTCGACAACCACCATTCTATCACTATCATTGTAAGGCTGTGTTGCCCTAATTCCTCCCCTATATAAAGCAACACAGCCGCCTCATTTATACTTTGTGTTTGTCACCACAAAGTGTGTGTCACTTTATTTTCTCTTGTAATTGCTTAAGTTTATAGAGTGTCCAGACTTAGCAATTATTTAGTTCATTTGTATTCTTGTAAGACAAGTTGTAATATCGACCATGTATTCATCGTTTAAATCAATGATACATATGATTAGACTTGCTTAGATATTTGCATTTGAACTTATTCTTGTTCATGTTCTTTACTTACTGTTCTTTACTTGCTTGTCTAGTTAAAACAAATATAAGTGTGCAAATTGTGGACTGTCAGGGGTAATTTTGGAGTAGGTGTATATTTGCCGTTCAAGAAAAACTATATTTGAAATGTTTACAATGAAGTTTTGGAGCTCTATCTTGATTTCTTAGTTAACCTAAGTACCGAACCCGCTTTGTGAGCCGACTAATCCTAAGGCGACCGCCTGTTTTGTGGGCAGCCCGGAGTTGTCACAGTTGAACCTCCCTTATTTTATTTATTCGGCTAGTCTCTAGGGTACGTTTCTTTGTGATTTCTAGTAAATTAAGATAAAAACATTAGATCATCAGAAAACATGACCACAGCTTTATGCACCACAGTATGCTATCTTTAAAGGTGGGTTTGCGACAATGTTTGTGACTGATGAAGTAATCTATGTGGAGCATGAATTTCTTCCTATTCAAAATAAGATTGTGGGGGGTGTTAACGACACCATATTAGAGGGTGTATGATCAATGCAGTCGGAACAATTACTACAGAAAAATGTAGAATAATGGCCTCACTGCAGAATATAGAAGCTAAGACACCAACTTTGTTGGAAGATATAACATGGTTTATGTGTGAGCGATGCTTATTTCAATTGACATAATGCAGTAATGGAGTGAAATGCGACAGGGGTTGTCAAGGAATGCATGTTTTAATATTTCAGGTTGTTTCTGTAGGTTATTTTCATCACATAGATGAGTAGTAACTTTCTTTTGCAATCTCTCGAATTAATAATGATTTGTCATAGCTATGTTGCCATAGTTACGTCATTCCAACAAAGGTGCTCATTATAATGCTCTATGCTATAATATTATTCCCTTCGTCTCCAGAGACATAAAAATAGCTTATATCAATGTCATATGGCTGCAACTCTGTATCGACGGGTAAATGGAGGGTGATTAATTATGTGTTCTGGTTTGGATGAGTTTTTTACTAAGAAGTTACACAAGTATTATATTTATATTCTTTAATTTTTAAAGTATAGATACAGATTAAAAGCTGTATATTTATATGAATGAACATAAACGAACATAAATCAACACATGTTTACGAATATATATGAAGTAACAGTTCAAGAATAGATTATCGTACGTTCACAAACATAAATGAACGAATGTGTGTAATGTTCTTGTTTGTTAATATAACAAATAATTTTTTTGTTCATGTTCGTTCATTAAATAAATAAACGAGAAAAAACGAATTTCCCATCGAAAGGCTGGTTGAACGTTCAGTTCGTTTCAAACTATAGCTGTGATCGAACAATAGACATGGAACCATTTTCCACTGTAGATATCTTTCACGCATCTTTTTAAAAGGTCCTACAGAAAAAGGCCAGGTATATCTATAGTAAATAATTATATTGTATTTGCAATCGTATATACAGTTTTTCATACATTCACGCATATTTCTTTATGCTACGTATCTAGCTAGTAGAGTTCTGCTTCAAGTGCTTAAAATTTTGTAGCTATTGAATTAATTTTCATTCAGCTGCCTTGCTATATATATGATTCTAAACATAGATCTAAGAAGTATATACATAATTTCTGTAATCGAATTACTCATGCAGAGAAGCATAATTGTTGATAAAAGCCAAAGCATTGCTAGTTAAGTGTGCAGCATTCACAATCTTTCCTCTCACCACATTTTTCATTTTTGGGTCATTTGCAAACCCTTCACAGCATGTGTCTTCATCCGTCATAGCTGAACTAACCCATGTTTGTATGTCACTCATGACTAGCTTGTGATCTTTGGACCCCGGCTGGTTCATCTCCTTAAGTGAGTTTTTCAATTCATACACCGAATCACTCAATAACTCAACACAATCTTTCATAGCAGAAACCTCCCGAGGAGTCATGCCATGCATTTTCGACAATTTTACCATTGATGATGAGGTGGAAATGGTTGTGTCAAGGGTAACTGATAAAGCTATTTGGGCTAGTAGTTTAGGGCTGGTTTGGATTTCATCTGCTCGAGCCGACAGTGAATTGAAGCAGAGAGTAGGGTAAATCGTCATACCGCATGACGTTCTGATGAATTCAGTGCTAGTTTTCTCCATGGCCGAAACTAAAGTGACAGTAAAAATGAAGAAAAGTTGTATTAGGAGACTATTATGTGCTAGAGAATTGATAAAACCTGAACCTTCCATAGCCTTTGTTTGTGTGTTGGATATATATGGTTAAAATTTATTTTTAGTTGGAATATGCAAGAAGTATACTTCGAAGCTAACAAAGCAGGTTATAAAAATGGAGCAAATGGAGTCTTAATTTATAGGAAACAAAATGTGGATATGCATAAGGATTTTAAGCTCTCTTGTCTTTATCTAACCATAATATGACCAAATAAGTTGATCTTAACAAGTTGCGACTATGCAATCTGTAGCCATGTTATATTGAAATTTAAGGTTAGTGTGACGACTTTTTTCGTAGCAAAAAATGAATTTTCATGTAGTATAAAAATAGAGAAATGCTATTCTTACAAACTTTTTCAAGTTGGAGGGGTTTAATGGTGAAATGGCACTATGATTAAGATCTGCTCAAGTTTGATGAATTTAAATCAACCTTCCAGGCCACTTGGTAAGACTTGGACAGGTGCTTACTCCTTTTCTCTCTGATGGATGCATTATTCTTGCTTGTTAAAAACGGAACCATACTTGATTACAAAACATTGCAATAGACGCTTTTTATTATTTTGTAGCTAATTTGAAAATCCTAATTAACTTAGTATGACCACAAATTGAAATTGTATTCCTGATGTAGTTAACAAGTAATACACTACAATACATCAAATTACACTGATGTAACGGCCTGCAATTAGTGCAGCCAACTCTATTTTGGTCCCTCTTGATTTCTTAATAAACAAGTCCAATGTTCTATCCCTGCAATTAAAATTTGAAATTGGGTAAGGGCGATGTTGTTATTCCACTCTTTGTTAGCCAAAAACTAGCCAGGTTATTGGTCGACATTGGTAGTATTAGCATATATATATATCGACAAAAAACTGGCCTACAATATTGGTAGATACTATTATTCCAATAAAGCCAAAAAATGCATGCATCTGAGAGAGAAAAAAGGACATTTTCAAGATGAGTACTTTTCTCTAGACCCCTTTGAAGTTGATTTGCAATTATTTAGCCCCACGGGTCCAACCTTATATTTTCTTACTAGCTAGACCCCTCCAACTTAATACATATCTCACAAATTTTGTTATGTCGGCTTAACTAAATATATAAACATAACCAAAATATTACAAACTAGTTGCACCATTTTAAAATACGATCTGTAACATTTATTTGGCCGGCATCATGTTTAAACTTTTATATAGAAATGAGCATTTAACTAATTTAGAAAGAAAATCACATACTCCGTATATTTTGACGTTTTTTATTGTTAATTACTTTATTAGACACATGCATATTGCATTAATTTTTTATGACTGTATCAAAATGTAAAAGTTGTATAGCTGATTGGGTGCTTGCTTACTTATTACTGCTTCTATCAAAGGCGACAGATATGCTGCTGATTGGGCTACATATAGTGGCGTAAAGTTTAATGGGGATTGTGCCGCCTGTTTTAATTAGTTGAAAAGTGAGTTCAAACAAAGTGTACGGTAAGTATAGTAGTCAAACTGCATGAAGCTCTGATGAATTTAACATTTTAACACTTATTTTCTCGAGAGCAGATAGTATTAAATTGATGGAGGAAGTAATAAGAAGTAATGTTGGAAGAATGTTATATTGATTAAAGATAGCTCGCTTAGTGTAGGTTGCTTGCAATCCTGACATCCCGAGTTAGAGTTTGGGGGATTGATTACGTGGCTGAATCTCCCGTTAAGGAGCACTTTCTGGGTCCTGTTAACTCAATCTTGAACCGTTTAACTTTCCGTATCTTCTTCTAGATTGTGAAGAGAATTCTTCTTTTTGATAATTCTCCTTGGCTTACTCTAGCTTTACCTCTGGTATTTTTTTTAGTTTGAAATAGAAATTGTACCCGCCGCACACTGCAACGGCATACAAAAAACTAAATGTTAAAAAAATGACCGTTAGTTTAAACTAACAAGTAACAACAATTAGAATAATAAAAAGAGATAATTGCATAAAACGTCCCTAAGGTTTACCCAAATTCGTGGTTTACATCCCTCTAAGGTTTTTTTAGTGTTTTTCATCCCTGTCACAAGAATTATTAGCGATTTACGTCCTTTTTCTTAACGCTAGTTAGTTTCTTTCCGTTAAAAGGCTGCACGTGCCGCCCACGTGAGGACCTTTTCGTCTTTTTGCTTCTCACAGGGACGTTTTCTGCATAATACAAACTCTATATATATATTATACCATATTTCATTTCCCCACTTAACGTATTTCCCTTTTTTTCCCTTTCTCTTTCCCCCCATTTCTTATAAACCCTAAATTAATCTTTTTTCATATCATCAAAAGTTATGGTGATTTGTTCATCATGTGGATCTCCTTCCATCATACGCACATCATGGACACCAAATAATCCTGGAAGAAGGTTCTACTGCTGTTCAAGAAAGGTTAGTTTGGTTTTTTCAATTTTATTTATAATTAATCATGAACATCATTTCGTGTTTTTTATGTTCATGGCTGGATTATTCGAGGATAGGGATCAAGGTGTGGATTCATTTGTTGGCACGACCCACCAATGTGTTCAAGGGCTGTTGAAGTTATACCCGGTTTGCTACGGTCAATGAATCGAAGTGAAGAAGTTGCTAGAATAAAATCAAAGGAAACAAGAAGATATAAGATAATATTAGGATTTAGTTGGGTTTTTTTTATTGTTTACATGATGTTTTATTGATCAATAATGTAATAAGAATATGACTGTATGTGTAATTTTGAGTTTTTGGTTGAATGAATTAATCAAATTTTCACCAATTGTTTAGTGAATGTACAAAATGACCATATGACACAACTTACTGTCATCCACAAAATGACCATATGACAAGGTCACCAAATGACCAGACTATATTGGTAGTGACCAAATGAAACCACAAGAAAAACGAAGACAGGTTAAAATCGATTGGATAAACCCAATAAAACCACAAGAAAAACATCACTTTTCTTTGTCAATAATAATAATAATAATAACCGAAAAACAGGGGGTAAAAACCCTAAATTACCATAAGCTTCAGTAGATTTGAATTTATTGTTTTTTCGTATATACCAGGTAGTTGCCATTGTTTTTTCGTATAAACCCTAATTTTTCATCGACAGATTTTGGGTTTTCTGGGTTTAATCGTCGAGGGGTTGGGTTAGGAAAATGAAAGGGTTTTATGGGTTTGATCAGGTATTTATTTGGGTTTTAGGTAAATTAGGGTATAATATATATAGAGTTTGTATTATGCATAAAACGTCCCTGTGAGAATAAAAAAGACGAAAAGGTCCTCACGTGGGCGGCACGTGCAGCCTTTTAATGGAAAGAAAGTAACTGCGTTAAGAAAAAGGACGTAAATCGCTAATAATTCTTGTGACAGGGATGAAAAACACTAAAAAAAGCTTAGGGATGTAAACAACGAATTTGGGTAAACCACAGGAACGTTTTATGCAATTAACTCTAATTAAAAAGATTAACATATAGAACAAAAAAATAAATATAATCACACGTATAATGAAACTCCGGCGACGTTGATGAAATATAGTGTTTTGCTATATATGTTACATGAACGTAATACTTAAAAATGATGAAAATTACATATAACAAAACGGGATTAAATAATCAAAAACAGATGCCAAAAGAATGGAGAGGGTGAAACCTCGTAAATTTATAAAGTGCGGGGGAAGGAAAGAAAAGAAAATAAACGGAAAAAAAAGTCTCAAGGTCAAATCGTAAATGCGTGAAAGTTGTTATATGAACTCAAGACGTAAAAATGATGAAATTATATGAAAAAATGGGTGAAAATAATAAAACCAAATGTTAAAAAAAAGGCAATAGCATAAAGTTATATTTTGGGAATGAAAAAGAAATGTAAACAAAAAAGGAAAAATCCTCACGGGTCAACCGTAGATATGTGAAATTGTTTTATGAATGTAAGACCTAGCAATAATGAAAACTAAATATAACTAAACAGGGGAAGATAATTAACCCAAATGTTAGAAGAAAAACGACGGTGAGAAATGTAAGATTATACAGTTTGAGGTTAAAAATAAAAGGAAACAAACAAAGGAAAAATCCTTAAGTGTTAAATTGTAAATGTGTGATAGTTGTACTGTAGAAACATGGAACCCAAAAGTTTGGTATTAATGAAATCAAAATAAAAACTTGGGTAAGGTCAAAAGTTAAGAAGTAAAAACTCTAAGGGTAAAATTAAAAAAGAAAAAGTGGTACATAATGCTTGAAAGCTTGTAGTACTACTAGAACTTATACTTTATGCTTTGAATACTTGTATTTTATAAGTTGGTTTTCAGTATCTATATCTATACTACTATATAAAAATTATACCCCCATGTTGAAAAGTTAAGAATTTTGGGACATGCGAAATTACCATATTACCCTTAATGAATTAACTTACACAATCATTCCATTATCTTCTAAAAGAGATCCACTACTCTTTTAAATCAAATATCTTTATATCAAATACCTACTCCACTCGCATCTGCCGCCACCAACGGTCGCCGCTGCTGTCGCCATCCATCGATGCCACCACATCACTGTCATCGTCATCGCCGCCGTATTGCGCGGGTACCATGCTCGTTATTATATAGAAATTATTGCCCCATGTTGAAAGTTAAGAAAAATGGGACATGCGAATTGACCAAACTACCTTTATGAATTAAATCACCACCAACCCTTATATTATTACACAATTAATCCATTATATTATAAAATATCACTACTACTCCCTTCAAATCAAACACATTTACATCAATTGACTACGTCATTTGACGCCGCCACCACCATCATCATCTGTCACGACTAAAATACCGCCCGTCGTCGCTGCCGCATTGCGCGGTTACCGTACGTGCTACTCCCTCTGTCCCATTAGAAATGTCGTAATTTGAATATTCAAAGTCTTAATCTTTAAACTTTGACCTTTCTAAAATACAATCAATTCATATAACTTTCATCAAGTATTATCTAACACAAAGAAAATTATTTATGGTCAAAGTTGCAAAAGTTAGACTTTGAAAATTCAAAACATGACACTTCTAATAGAACGGAGGGAGTAGTATATAGTAAAGTAATGTTATGTTATTTAACCGTGATAGTTATTTGTATGGCAAAAATTTATCTAATAACATGAAAATTTTCAAAAGTACTTTATCTTTGAGTCGCACATATCGTGTTTATATCTTTCAAAGAAGCGCCAAGGCGCCAACTTAATGAACAAGTATAAGTTTATAAATTTAATTTATGAGACATTTTTATCAAGTTGGGAGACCGGCTTCACTGCGGTCAAGATCGAAATGGGACAAATTAAGATAGCAATGTGCTCAAAGTTGTACTGCTGGGCCGGGCAATGGGGCTAATGGGCTCCAATCAACCATTCATACCACTTGGCATATATATGGTTCGTGTTAAAAATAGACAAGTTTATCTTATCATGAGTTGCATGTAGATATATGTTATTTTGATAGATTAATTGAAGCCAACATAAATATAAAACTGGTGCTTGTGTCATAACTCATATATACTTATCAAGTTGAGGAGGTATAAAATTGACACGATAATTGTTATCTGTTCAAGTTGGATGGTTGGACTTAATGAATTAATTAATGGGCTGGATTTGCCTAATGTTCAATATAATACGTCGTTGTTTTAGCTAATATAACCACCACCAAGATGGCCTAGTAATCAATACGTACTGTTGATTTCCCTACAAGAGGTTTTAGGTTCAAACTTTTTTAGGTAAACATCAAAATAGCTAGAGAAAAGGTTTAAAAACAGTCACATGAATACCGCGCGATAAAGGGCTGCGTACATCCGAGTCAAACACTTGCCTTGCTCGGATAACCTGAATAGAGATAGCCTCATCCATTTAGCCCTTATTTCTTTTTTATTTAAAACACATTATCTTTCAAGGGCTTGATAATCAAATGTTAACTTTATGCATTGATGTTGAGAGCTGGGCTGTGATTGGGCCTAGTTGATATGGGTTCATTCCACCTCAGATTAACCATAACAAGATAGAACTCATTGATATAGGTCCCTCATATTTGTATTTTAGCATTCTATGATAAAAAAAAAAGAAGAAAGAAAAGCATATATTGTTAAAAAAAAAGTTAATTGAATAGGAACCCTGATCCCATGTACCATTTGGTACCTACTAATACCCCAGTCAGACAAAAGAAAAAAAAAGCATTGTATGGGGGAAAGCATTAACGTAAATTGTATTTGCTATTGCAGTAACAGTTTCAATAATACATTACACTTTTCTTAAATGAACCACAATTTAATATCGCATTTTCATGCTACATATTGATCGAGTAGAGTTCTCACTTCTGCTTAAATGCTAGTAGAAATTTTGCAGCTATAGATTTACATTCAGTTGCCTTGCTATAAAATTCTACAATATATCTGTACGCGCGTACTACTCGTGTAGAGATGCGTAACTATTGATCAAAGCCAAAGCATTGCTAGTTACGTGTACAACATTCACAATCTTTCCTCTCACCACATTCTTCATTTTCGGGTCATTCAAAAAACCTTCAGAGCATGTGTCTTCATCCGTCATAGCTGAACTAACCCACGTTTGTATGTCACTCATTACTAGCTTGTAATCTTTAGAACCCGGCCGGTTCATCTCCTCAATTGATCTTTTCAATTCATACACAGAATCACTCAACAACTCAATGCAGTCTTTCATGGCAGAAACCTCTATTGGAGTCATGCCATGGACTTGTGACAATTTTACCATTGATGAGGATGTGGAAAGGGTGGTGTCAAGGGACACAGATAATGCTGTTTGGGCTAGTAACTTAGGGCTTGTTTGGATTGCACCTGCTCGAGTTGACAACGAGTTGAAGCAGAGTGTAGGGTACGTCGTCATTTTGCACGACGTTCTGATGAATTCGGTGCTTGTTTTTTCGTTGGAGGAAACTAAAGTGACGATGGAAGTGAAGAGAAGTATTATCAAGAAAATATTATGTGCTAGAGAATTATTGATGGTATATGAACCTGTCATAGCTTATGTTTGTTTGTTGGATATGTTTAAAAATTGTAGTTTAAATAAAAGTGCACAAGAACTCTATTTTTACTTGAAAATTCGAATCTAACAAGATAGCTAGGTTATGAAATTCAAGTAAATAAACTCTATATTTATAGGAATAAGACATGAGATATTTAAGATGTTAATATCTTAAACAATCACTATCAACTATTAAAGGACCATAATCTATTGTCTTTATGTAGCAGCAATATAGCCAAATATCGGCCCAAGTTGCTAAATTGACTCGATAGGATCAAAATTTCATTAAATTGGATATGTTTATATGTTTAAGCTGACATAATGAAAATATTATTGGTTTTAAATTGTGAGATATGTGTGTCAAGTTGGAGGGGTCAAGAAAGGGAACCAAATAATGTTTTAAGGGTTGGACCCGTGGGGCTAAAAATATTGCGCGCAATCAGCATTGGAGGTGTCTACTAGTTTGTAGATGCATGTATTGTTTTGGCTTGTTCACTTGTTGGAACGATATGTATCAATTATTGAAATAGCCAAATTTGGCGCAGCCTTCTAAAAAGAGAGACTTATATATACACCGGAAATGAGTTCCTAATTCAAGCTTTCTAATAATTTTTTAACCGCAAAATGTTTCTTATTTTTTTATGTATATTCTTCACAAAGCCGTGTAGGCGTCTTTGATTCGGTTAAGTTCTTGGCTTCAGTAGCTTAACCGTTGAGAAGATGATCACAATCAACGCTTTGCTGTTTTGTTGTGACAACAATAGAGAAGATTGCAGCACACCATCTCGAGTTACTGCCCAGACCTTGTGTGCTAAAAGTTAGGAATTGCTTTGTTATTAATTGGCAAAAAGGATGAGAAAGCAAAACTTATTTTCTCAATATTTGTATTGTTGCTGTGGTTATCTAGTTTCCAGCATATTGATGCCTAGATGTTCTGCATACTACTGCTGTTTTTTAGTTTCACTCAAGTTTTCCTGCATACCGCGGCTGTTAATTGATTTTGCAACAAACCTAATAACATGCCAACAAATTTGGCAACATATTCGTCAGACAATTTTCCGATTCAATCTTCTCCATCAAGTGACTTGCATATACAAATAAAATGTGATACAAAATTCGTCAGACAATCAAGATGACACCTTCCAGAATGATCATTTTCATATAAGCACTTTAATACCAGGCTCTTTAAGAGTGAACTTTGTAGCAAGATCAGAGTGACTTGCATATACAAATAAAATGTGATACAAAATTCGTCAGACAATCAAGATGACACCTTCCAGAATGATCATTTTCATATAAGCACTTTAATACCAGGCTCTTTAAGAGTGAACTTTGTAGCAAGATCAGAGCTGACTTTGAGATTGTTTCATAATTCTATTAATAAATGACAAACTAGAGAAGTTACTAATTTTTTTCACAATATGCATTCATTGGTCAAATGGAGTACAGTATATTGTATTTTCACAGATAACCCTGCCAATGTGCTTCATAAAATTTCACGAATAACCTTTTTTCAGATTTCGGCGTTCAAACTCATGAATTCTTTTCATAGATATATAAACTTTGACTAATATACTCTTCCTCTGGCTACATAATAAGCAAGTGCTGTCTTAATAAGTTCAAAAAATGTTGAATCACATTAATGTCATCATTTTACCCTTGTAAACAAAAATTATATGCATCTCACCAAATGGCCAAGTCAAGAATTCATAATAAGAAGCTACAAACTTAAAGATAATAGGAGGGAGGGACTCCTTGTGATCCATAATGTTGTACTACTCTATGTCGGTAGATGGGATTTTTGCATTTCTGGCCCATTCAATCTAAAGTCTAAACACCCCAACATCCTTAGAAACCCATATAGACGGACACAAAAAACATAGCTAGATATATCCTATGAAACCATGGGGCAAAGATCTTTATACCTCACAAACAACTAATGGTCATACACTCATACATGACTTATAAAACCTAGCTAAACTTTGACAGACCACATCTCATTGTAGGTAGAATCAATCACCGGGTCGGCTATCTTATAAATCTATAAAAATAGACCACAATCATAAGCTCATATTATACAATATGAAGTAGTAGTATCGTACAGAGATAAGGATCTGCCATGCTCGCTCTATGGAATCCGCACTGCAAGAGTTCACCAAAAGTCATAGTAAGAATAAGATACATAATGACTATGTTTAACTATGCACATCAGGGTACTTGACATTGAATACACATAAGTAAGCACCAAAGTTATAAAACTAAAACCTGTTTTAAGGTATTCATACCTAAACAAACCCTGTGTTTCGCTCTTGTCCAATATGGAGGGATGATCACACAACGCGAGAACCTCTCTGAAGAAAGTGATCGGTTGTTGACCAAGAGATTGTGGATTTCCAATGTTACAGTAAAGTATCTGCCAATATCAAAGTATGTCATCACTTAAGCAAAATTGTACACCTTTCTTACAGGAAAAAAAAAGCATTCAGAAAACAATACCTCCTCAAAAGGATGAGAACCAGGATTTGCTTGCAAGTCTTGCTGTAATTTCTGTAATGCATGAACTTAAAACATCAGAAATTGATCACCCAATAGACCACCTTATGTTGAAACCACCCCATTATACAACACAAATCAATAGATTACCTGAGCCAAGGAGACAATTTCACCACGAACAGCATACTCACATTTCAATACCTGGCAATTAAGGCAAAAACATGAGTCCAAATGTCATTCTAGCTAGCACTTCCAATTGTCATGCAATCAGTTCAAAACCACTATTATAGATACAAATCTCTGAATATATACTATATAGAATTTATTTATTTTTACAAAATATAGGTTTCAACTTTCAATCCAGTTATACGAGTAATATAATTTCGAAAAAGCTCATCCAAACACTTGATTAGTGGATTTTCTTATATTATTAACAGCAATTCTTTATATATGCTGTTAAGGATACTTCCAAATAATTACTAGATCCACTGAGTTTATTCACAACTTTTTACTTATCTATAAGCAGATTCAAAAGCATATATCTATAACTTTACAACAATACTGTACTATATATATATATCAATAAATATTACATGTATATGTATATATATATACAAAGAATGAATAAATATTGAAGATGAACAGATTAAATTCTAAAAGCAAACCGAAAGGCTAGGAATCTAAAATTAACATAATAAGCTGATAAAATAACTAAAATGAAAAGGTAATGAAAGACCTTAGGGTTTAATGATTCGACGGTGACCAGCGGCGTTGAGTGATCAGAAGCCATGGACGGAGGTGTATCGGAAGGGGGTGAAGCTACTGGAACAGATTGAGTATCGGCGGATTTCAATATTCACTTGGCTGTTGCCTTGATTGTTGTTCATAGTCGCCTTGATTGTTGTTCATATCTCGAAAGTATAGGTTCTGGATCTGATTGAAATTGAAATTGAAAGATCTGTTGCCTTGATTGTTGTTCATAGTCGGCTTCGATTGAAATTGAAAGATTGAAATTGAACAGATTGAGCTCCGATCCTCTTCATTGCCAGTTACACTTAGGGTTTTTTTGGGGTTTTTTTTGTTTAGCTATATAAGCTTTTATACGTGGGGAACAAAATTATAAAACGACGCTTGATGATGACACGCAAATGTAAGTGTACTCCGCGTTACATTACATTTTTTTATGACACCAAAAATGGTGTGTCATACCCCTTCAGATTTTACAAGTTATGACAGTTTTTTTATGACACACATTTTTGTTTGTCATCATACATGCGTGTGTCATAATTTTGGTGTCATTAAAAGCTATTTTTCTAGTAGTGATTAAGACTTTTATGTTTTTTTGACCCTTCATAAATTTTTATCACTTTACTTAAATATGGAATTTGTACCAATTGGGTGGTGATTTACTTAGCTTATTTGAATAGGCTTATGTTGATATAATTGTGATAGTAACTTACGGTGTCAAGTGGTGTAGGTTAATATAATTGTGATAGTTGAAATTTTTAGAAAATAAGAGCTTAAAGTGTTAATTATTAAAATAAAGGTTTAGAGTGTAAATTAATTCATTAAGGGCAAATTTGATATTTTATAAAAACTCTTTACATAGTGGGTGTTTATTAAGGGTAATTTAGTAATTCCGTATGTAACTATTGAAAAGGTTTGACAACAGTCACATGAATACCGCATGATATAGGGTTGCGTACATTCGAGTCAAACACTTGCGTTAATTGGATAACCTGAACAGAGATAACCTCATCCATTTAGCCTTTATTTTTTTTTATATCTAATACTATCTTATAAAACATTTTGCCCTTTTTATTTAAGAAAAGATGATTTGAACTACCCAAAATACCCTTATTCCTTATTCACTAATTTAAACATCTCTACCTAATATACCTATAATAACCTTGAATCTCAATCACTTATTTTTTTCTCTCTCTTCAAATCTCAACCACTCATTTTTTTCTCTCTCCTCCATAAATAATTTTATTCCTCTAATTCATTCAAAATCTTTTATCTCAAAAACCGTATATCGATAAATTATAAAAATTGTATGGGTGTTCTTAAAAATTTCATGCTCTTTCATTAGAGATGTCATTCGATATACTTTCGACGAATTTTTAAATCCGATGGCGGAGCCAGTACGGCTAAAGCATTTGGCTATCACACTCTATGACTTATCACCTCCTATAACCTACCACCCCACCATCTTACCGCCGTAACGCGCGGGCACTATCTCTCGTTTATTTAAAACACATAATCTTTCAAGGACTTAATTAAGGCACACTCAGATGCTTTTAACCAAGTTTCCTCCAATCAAATAATAAATTTTTGCATTGATGTTGAGAGCTGGGCCGTGACTGGGCCTAGTCGGCACCTCAGATTATCCATGATAGTGTTGGAAATCAGGCCCCTTTGTTTAATTGGACTACTGTGATTGTTAGAATATAAACAAAGAAAATGAAAGTATGTTGTACGAGATGTGTTTTGCTATGTGAAAATGCATAATTTATTCAACCCAAAACATGGCTATATATAGCCTACATACACAACGGAAATAAACAACTTCACCCTACTAATTAGACTCACATGCTCCTAAATGTAAGCCACTCTCTAACGTCCCTTTCTATCCTAAATAACCGGTCAAAACTATGACTAGTTTCTATGACCACTCTTTCTTTATTGACTAACAAAACAACCAAAGATACTAGTTTAAATAAAACCAACATTTAAACTAAATAATATGACCAAGTCAAGATTAAATCCTTCATTCACCCCTTAATCTTGACCCACTTCATAAAAGTGTAGGTTCTTCTTCAATCAGATTTGCTTCATTGTCTTTATCTTTCCATTTTGTACACTCATTTGCAAAGTGTCCAAACGCCCCACACTCATAGCACCTAAACCCGCTTTTGTCACCACGACCTCTTCCTCGTCCGCCACTACTTTTACCATATTTTTGCTCACTTGCCATAAAAAGTTGCCCTTGTTCTCCTTCTTTCTCATGGCTCTTAATTCTTTCTTCATACGCCTTAAGCCTTCCAACCGCTTCATCATAAACCATCGATTCCAACTCGACACATTGATCCATGGAGGCCACAATTTGAAGAAATGACTTTGGCATTGCATCAAGAAGTCTTCTCACCATTTCTTCTTCTTCAATCTCATGTCCAAGACTTCTCAACTTTGAAACCAACCCACTTAACTTAGCATCACAATCATCAACAAGTTCTCCCTCCTTCATTTTCAAACTTTCAAGCTCTCTTTTTATCGTTGCAACGCGAGCCTTTCTCACCCGTTCTACACCCAAAAATCGTGTTTTCAAGCTATCCCACACTTTCTTTGGGTCCGCGTGATTCGACATTTGCAACACCATCTCTTCCGGTATTGCTTGAAACAAGAAAGTTAGAGCTTGTTTTGCCTTCATTGGATCTGGTTCTGCACCAAGAATTCTTGGTTCAACCGTATCCAACAGGCCATGTGCATCCAATATGGACTTGATTTTGATAGCCCCACCGGATAGTTGGTTGCGGTCAAAGTTGGAACTTGGAAATACATTGAGCTGTAAAGAATTATAGAGAGATTTAAAGAGATGAATATGAATTTTATTATATCAAAACATTACAATTGAGATGGATTTTATACACAAATTCATGAACTAAATATGGTAAGATCTTAAATGGTGTTTGACTGTCCATTAGCTGGTCATTAGCTGGTCTTTGACTGATGATATCTTCTTTGCTGAAATTAGGGAAATGATGACTCATACTCTGATCCCATTCTTGTTAACACTCCCCCTCAAGTTGAATCGTGGGATTCCCAAAATTCAACTTGCTAAGACAGTTGTGAAACACCTTTGTTCCTACTGCTTTTGTTAGGACATCAGCCAGTTGATCTGTGGATCTGACAAACGGTAGTTCAATAATTCCTGCTTCTAGCTTCTCCTTGATAAAATGTCTATCGACCTCTACATGCTTCGTTCTGTCATGCTGTACCGGATTTTCTGAGATCTGAATGGCTGCCTCATTATCACACATGATCTGAGTACTTGTCTTTGGAGGAAATCCTATCTCGGTGATAAGCCTTTTTATCCATAATGCTTCTGCTATTCCTTTCGCTATGCCTCTGAATTCAGCTTCAGCACTTGATAGTGATACCACCTTTTGCTTCTTACTTCTCCAGGTGACAAGATTACCTCCTACTAATGAAAAATAACCTGAGGTTGATCGTCTATTTCCTTTATCTCCAGCCCAGTCAGCATCTGTATATACTTGAATATTCAGGTGTCCATTTGATCTGAACAAAACTCCATGGCCAATGGTTCCTTTGAGATACCTGATGATCCTTAAGACTGCATTCATATGGGCAACTTGTGGTAGGTGCATAAACTGACTCACTACTCCAACGGCATATGCAATGTCTGGGCGAGTGTGTGACAGATATATTAGTTTTCCTACCAATCGTTGATACCTATTTTTATCTGCCTGCTCAGCTTCTTCTTCGATAAACAGCTTCTGGTTCATGATCATTGGTGTATCAGCTGGTTTGCAATCAATCATCCCTACTTCCGATAGGAGATCCAATATGTACTTTTTCTGACATATAAATATTCCTTTTGCCGATCTAAGCACTTCAATTCCAAGGAAATATTTGAGGTTTCCCAGATCTTTCATTTCGAATTCTGTGAACAACTCTTCTTTTAACCTCCTCATTTATTCTTCATCATTTCCAGTAATAACCATATCATCGACATAGATGATCAAACATGTTACACGAGTTCCTCTGGTTTTGAGGAACAATGTGTGATCCGAATTACTCTGTTTATATCCATTTTTCTTCATTGCAAGAGTGAATCTTCCAAACCAAGCTCTGGGAGACTGTTTAAGTCCATAAAGTGACTTTTTCAATCGACACACTTCTCTAGGCTTAAAAATTTCTGAGAAACCAGGTGGGGCATCCATGTACACTTCTTCTTTCAGTTCTCCATGTAGAAAGGCATTTTTAACATCAAACTGATGAAGCGACCATCCTTGATTAGCTGCAATTGAAAGAAGTACTCTTATAGTGTCCATTTTTGCAATTGGAGAAAAGGTTTCTGAATAGTCGATCCCATATGTTTGAGTGTATCCTTTTGCAACTAACCGAGCTTTATATCGTTCAATTTCTCCATCTGGTTTGTATTTTATTGTGAAGATCCATCGACAACCTACTGTTGATTTTCCTTTGGTAGAGCACATTGATCCCATGTCTCATTCTTTTCTAATGATTTCATCTCTTCGACCATAGCATTCTTCCATTTTTCCGATTTTAAAGCTTGTTCAACACTTGAAGGAATTTCTTCTGCGTAGAGGCTCGCAGTGAAAGCTCTTGCGTTATCAGACAGATTTCCCTCTGCTATGTTGGCCATCGGGTATTTGCTTCCCCTGGTGGTTTTTTCTGGAGAGTATCTTTTTGCTGGGACTCCCCTGTTTGCTCTTGCTGGGAGAACATATTTTGGCACTTCTTCTTCATTTTCCTGCACACTGTTAGAGGGGAAACCTTGGATATTCAAATTTCCAGATTGAGAATTTTCATTCTCCAAGTCATTTGACTGATGAGAACTAGATTGAGAAGAGCTACTTACCTCAGATATCACGGTAGGACCAGGTCTTTCAGGGGTGGCACTGATATTTGGTTCGAGAGATGTGGTACCGTGATTTTGGAGCTCAGTACTCATGGTAGTGCCATAACTCAGCCAACTTAGTGGGTCACTTTGTTTCTCCCCCTGACCACTATGTTGGGGTGAGTAAAAGTACTTTGTTTCCAGAAAGTCACAATTCATTGTGGTGAACATACGCCGTGTCTGTGGATTATAACATCTGTATCCTTTTTGATTTACCCCATATCCCACAAAGACACATTTTTCAGCACAAGGGTCAAGTTTATCCCTGTATGACTTGGGAATGTGAGCAAAAACAGTGCATCCAAAGACTTTGGGTTGGAGAGATAGAGGTTGCGGAATTGTGGTGTGTTCAGAAAGGGTATCTAATGGTGTTTTCATTTTTAAGATTTTGGTTGGGAGACGATTGATTAGATATGTGGCAGTGGCAACAGCTTCTGGCTAAAAAGATCTAGGTACATGAGACTCAATTATTAGTGCTCTTGTTATTTCTAGAAGGAACCTGTTTTTCCGTTCTGCAACACCATTTTGTTCAAGGGTATGAGGACAAGTAGTTTGGTGTACTATACCTTTGGATTGGAAGAATGTTTTCATTTGTGAATTTATGTATTCCCCACCATTATCAGATCGAAAGATTTGAATAGATTTTTGGAATTGATTCTGAATCATGGTATAAAAATTGGTGAATCTATCGTACCTTCATCCTTACCTTTTAGGAAATAAATCCAAGTCATGCGAGTGCAATCATCAACAAATATAATGTAATACCGAAAGTTTTGACCCCCTATTACAGGGGCAGGACCCCACACATCAGAATGAACCAAAGAAAAAGGGTTTTTGACCCTTGTATTACTGGGTTTAAAAGGTTGTCTATGACTTTTAGCTAAAATGCATGTCTCACAAGTACTTGGTTTATTTAATGGAAACAAATCCGGAAACAGAGTATGTAAATAACTGACTGAAGGATGTCCAAGTCTTCTGTGCCATAACCATGCTTCTCTTTCAGTAGTCCCATGAGCTAACATCACAGTACCATCTTGAACCACCTCGTCAACATAGTATAGTCCATTCTTCTCAGTGCCACGCCCAATAATCCGGCCCGTCCTGATATCCTGTAAGAGACAAAAAGTCGGGTGCATTAGAACCGAATAATTGAGTTCTTTTGTAACATGACTAATTGACAAGAGTTTGTGTGATAAAGAGGGAACATGAAGGCAATTTGGAAGTTTGATGTTTGGAGAAATTTTAATTGTTCCCCCGGTTTTTACATCCATTTTTTCTTTATTTGCAGCTTGGATGTGAGTTTTTATTGGTTTGGATATTTCGGTAAAATCTGATAGCTCATATGTCATCGTATCAGTTGCTCCACAGTCGAATATCCAAGACCTATTTGGGTTTTTATAATTGTTTTGGGCCATGTAAGATGATCCATTTAAATTCGATGGGCCATTATAAGGTCTAGTAAATTGGTTTGGGCTAAGCTTTGGTGGGCTTTTAAAAGAACAATTTGGGCCTTTAATAGATCTTTTAGGGTTTGGAAAATGAATTTGGTTTTTAAACCCCCCCTTTTGACCGGTTCTACTTATGGAAACATATTAATATATATAACATTTCAGCTGGCGCGTGTCTACAGTGTCTTGCTGACGTCATGTCAGCAATTTTGTCCTTTTCTGATTTTTTTTATTTTTTTTTTTGGTATACTTTTAAAGTTTCGTATTTTTACCACTTAACTTTTTGGTTTTTTGACTTTAGTCCAAAATTTTTATAAAAACTTAAATGTACTTTACTTTTACAAATACTTCTACAAACTAATTTTTGGGTTTTTAACTTTTTGGTTTTTTGACTTTAGTCCAAAATTTTTATAAAAACTTAAATGTACTTTACTTTTACAAATACTTCTACAAACTAATTTTTGGGTTTTTAACTTTAATCATTAAATCTTTATTTTTTACTTTCTATCACTTATTATGAGGTTTTTAACTTTTGCCATCGAACTATTCGTTTTTTCAACTTTGGCAGCCCAATATTTTAACTTTCTACCCCTTATAGTAAACTTTAAGCGTCCAAACTTTTGGGTAATGCTATATGTATGTTCGCATGATGCGACCGCAACCCGGGATTAAAATTCTTGTTTCCAATATTTGGAAATGGATCTATCATCAATAATTGGAGATATGGAGGCTCCTTCTTCCCTTTTACCTCCAACCGAAAAACCCTCCCCCTCTTTTTCTTCTCCGGCCGCCGCTGCTATTCCCCCAAATCCTCCTTGTATATTATTGTTTGTGGTGGTGGTGCTACTGGTGGTGGCCGGATTTCTTTTGGCCGGTTTCTTGCTTGCCGTTTTGTGACCGTCGGTCCACCAATCTGGGTACCCTATGATCTCGAAGCACTGATCTTTGGTATGTTTATACATACCGCACTTTTCACACTTAAGATGTGATTTATCCTCCTTGGTTGCTGGTTTCTTTTTGCCGTCGAAGCGGCGGAAGCCCTTGGTAGCCATCCCCATTCCTTCGGTTTCTCCGGCCATTAATCCGGTTCCTATGCCATGACTCTCACTGTTGGTTGCTCCCAAGATGACTTGGTGAGCGGCCTCTTTTCGAACCATGGCGTACGCTGCTTCAGCCGTGGGTAATGGGTCAACACGGAGGATCTCCCTTTTTGTTGAATCGAACTTTCGATCGATTCCATTCAAAAACTGGAACAATTTTTGTTCCGATCTAATTTGATTATATGCTTGAATATCTTCTTTACACTTCATTGTGTTCGGGTCTATTCGATCGATCTCTCCCCAGATGCCTTGAAGCGAGATCCAGAAATCTTCAAGGGATTTATCTCCTTGTTTGATTTCATTGGCCTTTACATGGAGGGTGAAGGTCTGAAGTTTGTCCTTGCCACTGCTGTATGTAACCACCAAGGCATCCCACAAGGCTTTTGCGGTGGGATACTCGGTTAGGTTGCCAGCAATTTTGGGCTCGATATTTTGAATGAGCCATGAGAAAACAATCAGGTCTTCCTGTTCCCATATTCCTTGTTGTTCGGCTGTAAGTTTTTCTGTTGATGATTCGGTTAAATGATTCAGTAAGGTTTTTGATTTTCCGCCTATTGCGACTCGAATCATTCGAGTCCATAGAGCGTAATTTTGGCTGTTTAATTTGATACTGATGTGTAGGCTATCTGAAAGTTTTGGATTTGAGGTTTGTTGATTCATTTTGTTGCAATAAGCTTGCTAACTGAGTTGCGAGATCTGAACCTGAGCCGCCGGCTCCATCAGCCATGGTGGCTAAGGTTTTGATTGATGATTATGGTGGGTTAATAGGTAGATGATGAGACCAGAACCATGGGCTCTGATACCATGTAAAGAATTATAGAGAGATTTAAAGAGATGAATATGAATTTTATTATATCAAAACATTACAATTGAGATGGATTTTATACACAAATTCATGAACTAAATATGGTAAGATCTTAAATGGTGTTTGACTGTCCATTAGCTGGTCTTTGACTGATGATATCTTCTTTGCTGAAATTAGGGAAATGATGACTCATACTCTGATCCCATTCTTGTTAACATGAGCCTCCTTCTTTTGCTTGTACCAATGCTATTCTTTTCTGCTATCTTTCTTTCTGTTGAGCGGCTTTCTTTCTTTCTTCTTACTACGCTGCTGTTGCTTTCTTTCTTTCCTTGCTTCTTGCTGAATGCTGCTGTTCTTGCTAACTTGCTGCTGTCCTTGCTAATTTGCAGCTATATCTTGCTAAAAACTTGCTGATCTTGCTAAAACTTGCTATAGATCGACTGATTTTCACCATTCGATTCCCTTGCTGCTTGCTTTCACTTTCACAAGCCTAAAGCTCTGATACCATAATGTTGGAAATCAGGCCCCTTTGTTTAATTGGACTAGTGTGATTGTTAGAATATAAACAAAGAAAATGAAAGTATGTTGTACGAGATGTGTTTTGCTATGTGAAAATGCATAATTTATTCAACCCAAAACATGGCTATATATAGCCTACATACACAACGGAAATAAACAACTTCACCCTACTAATTAGACTCACATGCTCCTAAATGTAAGCCACTCTCTAACGTCCCTTTCTATCCTAAATAACCGGTCAAAACTATGACTAGTTTCTATGACCACTCTTTCTTTATTGACTAACAAAACAACCAAAGATACTAGTTTAAATAAAACCAACATTTAAACTAAATAATATGACCAAGTCTAGATTAAATCCTTCAGATAGAACCCAACTCATTGATATAGGCCCCTCATATCTTTATTTTAGCATTCTATTAAAAAAGAAAACCATTGTATGGGGTAAAGCATTAATGTAAATTGTCTTTGCTATTGTAGAAACAGTTTCAATACATTACACTTTGCTATAACAGAACCATAATTAGAAATCAAATTTTCATGCTAGCACATATTGAGTTGAGTTCTGCATAAGTGCTAGAAAATTTGCAGCTATAAATTTGCATTCAGCTGCCTTGCTATATGATATTCTACAAACTGATTAAAGCATCTCTAATATCTGAAATGAACTATTCGTGTAGAGAAGCGTAGCTATTGATCAAAGCCAAAGCATTGCTAGTTACATGTGCAACATTCACAATCTTTCCTCTCACAACATTTTTCATTTTCGGGTCATTCACAAACCCTTCAGAGCATGTATCTTCATCCGTCATAGCTGAACTAACCCACGTTTGTATGTCACTCATTACTAGCTTGTAATCTTTAGAACCCGGCCGGTTCATCTCCTCAATTGATCTTTTCAACTCATACACAGAATCACTCAACAACTCAATGCAGTCTTTCATGGCAGAAACCTCTCGAGTAGTCATGCCATGGACTTGTGACAATTTAACCATTGATGAGGATGTCGAAAGGGTGGTTTCAAGAGTCACATATAATGCTGTTTGGGCTAGTAACTTTGGGCTTGTTTGGATTGCACCTGCTCGTGTTGACAACGAGTTGAAACAGAGTGTAGGGTAAGTTGTTTTTTTGCACGACGTTCTAATGAATTCGGTGCTTGTTTTTTCGATGGCGGAAACTAAAGTGATGATGGAAGTGAAGAGAAGTATTATCAGGAGAACATTATTTGCTAGAGATTTATTGATGGAATATGAACCTTTCATAGCTTATTTTTGTGTGATGGATATGTTTAGAAATTGTAGTTTAAATAGAAGTGCGCAAGAACTCTATTTTTACTTCAAAGTTCGAAACTAAGAAGAAAGGTTGTTATGAAGATCATGTAAATAATAAACTCTATATTTATAGGAATCAGACATGAGATATTTAAGATGTTAATATCTTAAACAATCACTATCAACTATTAAAGGACCATAATCTCTTGTCTTTATCTAAGAGCAATATAGCCACTTATCGGCCCAAGTTGCTAAATTGAGTCGATAGGATCAAACTTTCATTAATTTGGATATGTTTATTTGTTCAAGCCGACATAGCAAATTGTGAGATGTTGGTATCAAGTTGGAGGGGTCAAGAAAGGGAACCAAATTAAGATTGAAATGTTTTAAGGGTTGGACCCGTGGGGCTAAAAGTATTGCAATCACCATTGGAGGTGTCTAGTACTAGTTTTTAGATGCATGTATTGTTTTGGCTTGTTCACTTGTTGGAACGATATGTATCAATTATCGAAAGAGAGACTTATACACCGGAAGTGAGTTCCCATTTCAAGATCTAAAAAAATTTTAACCGCAAAATGTTTCTTATTTTTTGATATATATTCTTCGCAAAGCCGTGTAGGCGTCTTTGATTAGGTTCTTGGCTTCAGTAGCTAATTAACCGTTGAGAAGATGATCACAATCAACGCTTTGCTGTTTTGTTGTGATAACAATAAAGAAGATTGCAGCACACCATCACGAGTTACACTGCCCAGAACTTGTGTGCTAAAACTTAGGAAGTACTTTGTTATTAATTGGCTTAAAGGATGAGAAATAAAGCAAAACTTATATTCTCAATATATATTTGTATTGTTGTTGCTGTTATTTAGTTTCCAGCATATTGATGCCTAGATTTTCTGCATATTGCTGCTGTTTTTTAGTTTAGCTCAAGGTCTCCTGCATACCGCCGCTGTTATTTGATTTTGCAACAAACCTAATAACATGCCAACAAATTAATTTGGCAACGACATATTAAGACTTCTATGTTTTGTTTTTTTTTTGACCCTTCATAAATTTTTATCACTTTACTTAAACATGAAATTTGTATCATTGGGTGGTGATTCCTTAGCTTATTTGAATATGCTTATGTTAACTTCCAATGTATGTTTAATTGCAGGTTAATTCTAAAAACAATAAAGCTTTGGATACAAGATCAAAAGTTATGAGCTCCAGAACATAGTTCTACTTTTGCTAGGTTCAAACACAAGAGGACATTTTAAGTGCAAGAATTATTTAGTAACATTTATTTTGAAGATGTGCAAAATGTGATATATACCTAGCCGGCCTGATAGGAAGGTGTACGTTGTTGGTTCTCTAACTCCACGCCTTGCAGTGTTGTAATAATCATCGTCCTTAGCTTATTGATCAAACAATAGTAGAGTTTCCGTGTAGGAAGTCACACACTTTATAAATTCTCCTTTCTTATCAATATCAATTCCGGTAAACTTGATCAAGTGTCCCAACAAGGGTTCATATGCATAAAGCCCACGATTTTGCAACTGATGATTAATGACTTCAATTATAGGTTGGCCATTATTCCTAAATCCGTGCACTGTATGTAGTAGTGTTCCCTCAGCTGGTGTGCGAATGTGGAATAGCTTGGTAAACGTTTTTGTTACACCATGCTCCTCCATCTTCCATACACCATAAAAGGTTTTCCACCATCATCGAGTTTTTCAATCACAACAAGAGAATCCATTCGTGTACTTAAAACCAAACCGTCTGCACAGTTATTAGTTGCTAAGCTATCGGGAAGGTATACTTGTGCAAACTCTTCGGTTGTTACATTAAATGACATAATCATATTACGTTCATCCCCCTGATATTCATCTTCAAAATAAGTAGAAAGCCAATAAATAAACCCATGATCTACAACTACATGTTCGAAGTCAAATCCCAATGTACGAGGAGGCAGATTGTGATTAATGCTTCTCCAAGTCCCCGAGCTTAATGTATAATTGCCAAGGGATTGTAAAACTATGATGATTCCATGTAATCTTGACAAGCTTAGGGTCAAGAGTGCGAGGACAGACCCCAAAACCAACAACACCCTTATTGTAATAAGGCCATGACCTAGGAATAGTAACGTCAATGGGAATCGATTTTCTAATTGCAGGATTCCAAATCACAGCAGTGGCAGTTTCCCAACACTTGTTTATGAAAGGGTAAATGCAGACCAAGCCATGAGAGCTACTGCTTCTTTGTATACTTTGAACGCTACTATCAGTGGGAGCGGGGTCTCACCTCTTGTTGGCAGAAACTATCATCATCATCTACTACATATGTAATCATCAACTAACGACTTCCATCTTCTGTAGGTTACAAGTTGATGGTGTTGACGCCGCCGGGTGTGATCATTAAGAAATCCATGTTTTTGAAACCGAACCAACGATTTCACATCAGGAATTTTGCAGCTAAAGTGCTATAAATTTTGCTAAAGTGCTATAAATTTTGCAGCTATTCAACTGCCTTGATAATTTTAGGGTTATTTTGTATATGTACGTGTTTATAAGTTTTATAATGAGATGGCATTAAGAAATGTTTTTTTTGAAACCGAACCAACGATTTCACATCAGGAATTTTGCAGCTAAAGTGCTATAAATTTTGCTAAAGTGCTATAAATTTTGCAGCTATAAATCTGCATTCAACTGCCTTGCTATATAGTATATGATATTCTACAAAACTGATGAAAGCATCTCTAATATCTGAAATAAACTACTCATGTAGAGATGCGTAACTATTGATCAAACCAACAATAAAGAAAGTATTATGTGATAAAATTTTTTTTGATGGAATATGAACCTTTCATAGCTTATGTTTGTGTGTTGGATATGTTTAGAAATTGTAGTTAAAAAAGTGCCATAAGAAACTCTATTTTTTTACTTCAAAATTTGAAACTAAGAAGAGAGGTTATGAAAATCAAGTATATAATTAAACTCTATATTTATTGAAATCAGATATGAGATATTTAAGAAGTTACCTTTCAAAAAGATATTTAAGAAGTTAATATATCTTAAATAATCATATCAACTATTAAAGGACCATAATCTATTGTCTTTATGTAGCAGCAATATAGCCAAATATCGGCCCAAGTTGCTAAATTGACTCGATAGGATCAAAATTTCATTAAATTGGATATGTTTATATGTTTAAGCTGACATAATGAAAATATTATTGGTTCGAAATTGTGAGATATGTGTGTCAAGTTGGAGGGGTCAAGAAAGGGTACCAAATTAAAATTGATTGTTGTTGTACCCGTGGGGCTAAAAAATTACAATCAACTTTGGAGGTGTCTAGAAAGGGTCTACTAGTTTTTGGATGCATGCATTGTTTTGGCTTGTTCACTTGTAGGAACGATATGTGTATCAATATTGAAGCCAAATAGCGCAGCCTTCTAATTTTCTCGCATTAATATATATGCGCGTAGCTACAATAACTTGCTGACGTCAGCTATTTTGTCTTTTTTTAGTTTTTTTTTTTTAACTTTTAAATTTTCTTATTTTTACCACTTACCTTTTAGGTTTTTTAACTTTAGTCTAACATTTTTATACAAACTTACGTAACAAAGTTTTTACTTTTTACCAATTGACTTTTAGGTTTTTAACTTTAATCATCAAATCTTTATTTTTTACTTTTTTTCTCTTATTATAAGGTTTCTAACTTTTACTATCGACCTCTCGGTTTTTTCAACTTTATATATCCATTACTTTCTACTTCTTATAGTAAACTTTAAGTGTCCAAACTTTTGGTAATGCTAGATGTATGTTTGCATGATGCGGCGACGATATGTCTCCCGTGGCAACGCCCGGGTTAAAATTCTTGTTAATATATATAACAATTCACAACCCTTAGCTACAGTACCCCCTAGCTACTGTACCACACTGACGTCAGCTATTTTATCTTTTTCTTAAAAAAATTTTTTACCAGATTTTATATTTTTTTTTGTTTTGGTAATCAATTTTTCTTGACTTTACATCTCTCCTCCTTCATGCTTAGCTTTCGTCCTTCAAAGGCTTCATACAATCCTAACTAACTGTACAAATTTATAAACATCAGGTACAATCTTATTTGCTTTTGTAGAATCTGTGGACCTCCTCAGGATATACAAGTTTCACATATTCTCAAGTTTAAAAAATGAATAGATGGATTTCCCAATAATATAAGTAACAACAATAAAAAAATTACAACGAAGTAAACTATCTACTGCAAGTATAAGCTTGAATTAAAAAAAAATAAAAAATAATTCAAATACAGTAAAAGAAAATTATAAATAAGAAATACCGAGAAGATTGTTGTTGTTGGAAAAATAAACTAAAATTAAAGGATGAAGAAGTGTTGGTGGTGTTTGAAGGAAGAAACAACCAAATCTATCATACATGAAGAAACATGAGTCTACAAACACACTGTCAAACTTTGGTCTTTGGTTGTAAACATCACCAACTAAATTTGCAATCAAACCTCCGAGCATCCGCCGTGCTTTTTGAAGAACTTAGATCATCTTTCTTACTTTATCAAGCTACATAACTACTACAAAGCAACATACAAATCAATTAAACGAAAAAGGAGAACAAAAAAAGTTACTGCATCAGAGACACAAAAAGATGCACTAAATAAGCAAAAATGTGTAAACTCAAAATTGATTAAAACAAATGATGTGTATTTTAGAAAATCAATCAATGGACCTATATTAACAAAAGCAGATCTAATGTTTTACACGAAAAATGACACATTTTTATTTATTATGTATTTGTAGGTTTTTTAACTTTTGTTTTTATGAGAAAGAAAGAAAAACTAAAGATAAAAATGAGGCATAAATGGGGAGTCACAAATAGATAGATGGAAGACAAGAAAGAAAGACCCACCGTTTTCTAAAACAAAACAATGGGTGGGATACTGGGATGGGTAAGTTTTAGTTTCTTTAAACTTTGTCTGCATCTAAGGGGGAGTTGGTTACCAGTCTGGGTCCTCAAACGTGTGATTCTCTCTTTAGTGAGGTTGGGCTTTGGAATCTTGTCTTCGGCTTTATTGAAGTTAGGGTGCGGCCAATTGAGTAATGGAAGGGGTCGGCCATAGGCTTGATTGCTGCGCTGCTTTCCATGTCCGAGATCAAGAGTTTTAATAGGAAGGCCATCCCATGCCTCGCTTATAGCAGATACAGACTTGCCTACATCTTCAGCCTGTTGCCCGTAGACAGATACCTTGAGTGCCTAACTCGATCTCATCTAACAACAGAGGCTTCGGCTTCCTTGCCCTGTAAGACTACATCAATTCACTACACAAAGAAGATGATGACTACTATATAAAATTGTATGACCACTGTAGGCCCTTAAAACCCCAGTCTAGCTACCTTCATATTTTTCTTTCCTATCCCGTCTTTACGCTATCCATAACCTTCTCTCTGGTTTCCGCAACCGTAATCATTTTTCCGATTACATAAACTTTTTTTTTAATAGCGATACGCTCTAAAAAAAGTGAAGGATAAGCAACCGTTCTAGAAGCGGTAGCTTCCCGCCTCCTTCATTCCTACTGCCTCCTTCGGTGAGAAGTTCCCTTCCTTTTTTTTTCTAAAAAAAAATAACTGATTGGTCTGCTCAGCAAACGTACAAAGTGGCACCTGTAGTTATGGGGATCGCCTTCGGCTTGCTTTAGTCGCTTGCCTGAGTTGCGTTGCTGGGATCGCCTTCGTCTTACTATACTGTTTCCCTAACGCATGCTGGTTACCATAAAGACACCGAGGGATATCGCATGCGCTAGTTTCGGGGATGTTGTTTACACTACTAAAGGTAACAACTAAAAGTGCCGGAACGACTCTAGTGGTGCAAGCGAAGGTTTCAGTACTACTTTAGGATTAGGACTGGTATGACTGTTATCCTTTTATCCTGGTCGCTCATTCACTTAGCTGGAAGCACGCATTCATATCTGTCTTGGTAAGCAAGATTAGGTTAGTCTTCCTTACGAAGAGTGGGCATGATCGATTTGAAATGTGAGCGGCGGATCAGAAAATACCTAATAAGAATGCACTTGAGCACCTCAGATCAGACATTAAGCGGGAAGTGCTTGTACCTATTACTTTAGACCTGGGACTTTCCGGGCATATAACGGTTTTAAAGGTGCTCTTCACTGGTCTTTCGCAGGTTAAGCCTACTCCTCAATAAACATCTTATCTCATCCACCTATTTCATAGCCTCGTCTTCCTCCATGAGGCTACTACTCGACTCGGGATATTCCTACGTGGTTACTATTCGGTGAAGTAAGAGGATACAGGAAAAGAAGAAATACACGAAGCCGGTTAACTATATCTGCTCTAGGAAATAGGGTTGATTTGTGACAACTTTCGTCACCGTCTTTCTAAGTGGTATGGTAGGCTAGCTAGTTGTCGGGCTTTTAACTGCGGTCTGGTTTCAAAGACCGGACACCTATAAGTATACTACTGGATTGAAGGCCTTTTGATGACGTTGGGATGATGACAAGTCTCTGCCTGCAGACCGTCTCGGAATGCTAAGATTGAAACACTCCTAGCCCTGGTATAAGAACCTGTCAGAGGCCTCTTACAGTAAGGAATAACTTGTTCAGAAATACCGTAATGAAAGGAAGATAGGAGTTTTTCGCTAGGTATTTGACAACTTACGGCCCTCTCTTCTATAGCTGGTACAACCCATCCTGGCAAGCTTGATGCTGGCAAACTCCTACCTTCAATCGCAACCGAAAAACCCAGCGCAAGCTCCGCCCAGACCCGCTTATAACAACGCTGCGCCTCCGGCCAATTATGATCCTCAGCAGCAACAAGGTGCTCCCAAGTATGCAACAATCACTTTCTCAAGGAATTCTACTGAACGGGTCGATCCTCCCCCCCCCCCGTTTGTTTTAGCAACTTATCCTAAGGTCTCCTCGCCAAGAGAGTGTGACCTGTTAGCCCATAAGTAAGTACTGTGACAAAGCGACTGTTGCTCACCCGACACGATTGTACGAGGTGTGCTGACCCGCAGCGAGGCAGAGATGACTAAGTGACATATGGAATATGCTGGCAATCCTTACCTTCAAGGTTTTAGAAATTAGGACCATACATTGGGCGACTTTTCTCCTCATCGCTAGCCTGTTTCCGAGAGGGGGAAGAGAAGGTCTTCTGGCAATATCAAGCGATCCAGAACTCTAGGAAAGCAACTTCGATACCTAGATAGCGGGAGAGGAGGGGCTAGCCCATACAAAAGGGAATCCACTTCTTTACTAGAGAGAACTGTCATTTTGCCGAGTTCCTTCGACATGGTTCTCTCAAGCGCCCTAGTATACTCTACTTCCCTGGTAAGATCTATGGCTTCTGCTAAGTGGGAGGCTGACCTTATCTCTTCCAATTCTATAAGCAGGGGGAGGTGCCCTAACAGGAGGGCCGCAACGCAATAAGGCTTTTCGCTCTAGTTGGGCAATGCAAGGAGGCCTCTTTCGCCATTCTTTCTAAATGATAAACTATTATTAGTTCAGTTCGGTAGAACATCGATGAGAGCATTTTCTGCTCCTCCGCTTCAGTCTGCCTTCTTCGGATAGCCGGGGTCCGACGTTGATTTCCGATTTCAATGTCTCCAGTAGACTCCTTGTTCCGCTCATCCCCTTCGTCAGCTCTTTGATCGGGATACTATTACCTAGGTTCCTAAACTTGGAATGGATGGCGGAGCATAGGTGGCAAGCAGTTATATGTATACGGTGCTTTACTCGTAGACGCTTCTCCAGCTCTCGCAAGAATTGTATGGGAGTCGTCCTCGGAGGGACTTCCCGAATGACCATACCGAGGAATTCTGACTCAGACGGCCCTGAGAAGCACTCCGGTAACAGATCCTTTTGCAGGTTCAGGGGGAAAGAGAAAGAGAAGGCCAACATCGCTCGGACCAGAAGAGAGTAGTCGAGCCATTCCTCCGCTCTCTCTTGGCAATAGTTTACCTTTCTAATGTTCAGCCTTGATGAGTGGGAGAGGTAGCCGAATTAGGATATCACTACAGGCACGGACTGCGCAGGAAGTTGCGATCCTAAAATGAACTAGAAAAATGAACCGCCCATTACCAAATTAGACTCCTATTTTAATTAACGTCGGCTTATCTGTCAGTCGTGTTGGGTCTGCCGCTCAGTTGAAAACTATGAAACAAGTCTGCGGTAGTTTAAAACTGGAATTGGCACAATATCGTTTATTAGAAGTGGACAATTGAGTGGTTGTACCAGCCAAAAGTCATCTACGTATCGCCGGACCGCCCCCGCCGATGAATAATAGGTATCACCACTTGGCAGAGTTAGTGATGTAACACCCGACATTTAAAAATATGGGTTTTCAAAAACTTTCACCTAACGGTGTTAAAAGATGCGGAAGAAAACTTTAAAAGTTCAAAACCGATAAAAACTATTCGGTTTCTGCATTTATTGGTGTTACATGCCATACCATAAAATAAGTCTAAATGAAAACCCAACGGTTGCCCAACACAAAACAACCGTCAACATAGTAATGCATAAATTCTGCATAATATCAAAATGCACATGATGTCTAATGAGGTGTAGCATCTAAGGGTAGCTAAAGCCATCAGCATGCTATCTACCCACTCCTCGCCCTTCATGCCTCATCTATCCTTCAAGCTATACCTGAGGGAACCACACATTTCAAGAAACAAGTGTTAGCTAACGAATTAGCTAAGTAAGATATCACAAAAGTTATAAAGCTTTGTCCAATTAAAACATTTCTACTTTGTTGACATGTAACATCCCAAACTTTTTCGAGTTTGACTTATTGACTTGACCGTTAGTCAACGTTAGGTCTATTATGTTTATGTGCCCTATATGGGATTATGTGATTAAATGCTTAGGCATTTAATATGAAATGACAAATATGATGATTAACGAAAGTAAAGTTAAGTTATAAAGTGCTTGTTGGTATGTTAAGACTCCCGGTAGAAAGTTAAGCTAAGAAAGTAAAGTTTTAGAGTTGAGGGGTCTTAAGTGTAAGATTTGGAGTTGATGACCAGGGGTTAAGGGGAATTAGGCAACCCTAATTGTCACAAAACTTCTGCCCTCTTGTGTGTGTGAAGCCCCAACCGATCCCCTCCTCTCCCAAAGCAAAGTTCCCTCAAGATTCAATTGATTCGTGCCGTATTGATCAAGTTTTGATTAGATCTTGAATCCTCTAAGTCATCTACAGGTAATATAGGTAATATTATCTTTGAATTCTGATCTTATGAGTCTTAGTTGAGTTTATAATCCAGGCCGTAGGGTTTGGGTTGGGTTATTTGATCAAACGATCACTGATTTCATGTTATTCGGGTGATTGAATGATTGATTCATGATGCAAAGGATTATAAGATCAATTGATTGATTTGAGTCATCAAAAGTATCATTAGAAGGGTCAATTTTATACCCCCAGGTCGGGCTAAGGGTTTGAGATCGAATGGGTATCGTTTGGAACAAGTTTGAAAATTTAACTGCTGGTCTGCACCCCAGGTGCGGCGCACCATAGCCCAGTTTTGGGAATGTGATTTTCTTAAAAAGCCCGATATGCGACGCACCAAAGGGGAGGTGCGGCGCACCTCTAGATGATTTGATTTTTCTGGAGGATTGGTGCGACGCACCACTTTCCAGGTGCGGCGCACCAAGTGCCCAGATTTCACAAAAAACGTTTCGTTTAGCTTATAGTTTGATCTTGTACTCATTCTAGGTAGTCGGGAGCACTTAGCAAGCACTATAATCAGTTCATAACAGGTTCATATGCTGTACCAAGGTAAGATAACATCTTTTGTCACCTGGTGGTACAACAAAGCACGTTTTCATAAGTAAAACCTTCCAAACGCTTATGTATGATTAAAAGTAAAGTAAAAGGGATTATGGGAGGTTGATATGAGATATGATGCTTACCTTTCTATGATGAATGACATGTATATGCAGGTTGAAAAGGCATAAGGTAAGTTCCCATATCATGGAATGATGATATGTTTATGAAGTGTGAATATGATATGATGCCATGTTTATGTTAGGTGATCATGATCCAATGTTATGTTTAAGTTAATTGATCATGATATGATGTTATGCTTCTGATATGTGAACACGAAATGGTGACATGTTTATGATATGATTACATGTGTGGCTTGATCACTTAGTCACTAGTCCTTTGATTAGGATTGCCATGTTCACGTGCACGTTAAGGGCCCTAAACTAAAGAAATGACGTTATGTGATTAACTTAGGTGAAAGTGTAGCCTAAGTTGAAATAAAGTAAAGATGAAACATGTGCTTAGCTTAGGTGAAAGTGTAGCCTAATCTAAGATGAAGTAAAGAAAGATAAAAGTGGTTAGTTTGGGTGAAAGTGTAGCCTAAACTAACATAATAATGAAGTCTCGAGCATATTTAAAGTTGTGTTAAGCTTAACCCGTGCTAGTTGTAAAGCTGGTGCGTACGTGGTCACTTGAGTTGCTCCTTGTGGCATAGTTATGTTTGTTTATTCCGGGTGGAGTAACTAACCACCAATGCGAAAAGGCATAAACGGTTTATTCAGTTGGAAATGACTTTGTCTTTCCTTAACGACGCCGATGGACCCCTTTTTGGTTACCCATCATGTCGGGTGTGAGGACTCCCTGTATGGTCTTTGACCGCCTACACACAACCCCACATCCCAATGTAAGTGGCTTAAGTCACTTAGCCTACGTCTAGGCAAAGAAACAAAGAAAAGATATGAAGTAAAGAAAAGATATGAAGTAAAGAAAAGATACGAAGTAAAGTAAGTTACGTAAGAAAGTTAGGCACACTTAGGATTATGATGTTCCTAATGTGTAACGCTATATGATGCTTGTGATGTTCATGATGTTTCTTATGATATGATGTTTATGGTGCTCACGTGATATTAACACATAATGATGATATGACTTTGTTAATATATTTAATTGGCAAACGTTTTCAATACATGTTATCTTACTTAGCTAATTTATTAGCTAACACTTGCTCTTTGAAATGTTGTGCCATCAGATTTGGTGCATACGGAGCTAGAGAAAGGATAGCTTTGTAAGGATGGGTAGAGACATTAAAGATGATAGCATTTATGTTCTTAAAGCTTAGACTACCCTTAGCCTTATGTATGGCTACTTCATTTACGATATTATGATGTAAGATCATGTAATAATGTTTGGCATTTATGTTGGTGCCAAGACTTGGATTTTCTTTTATTATTTCGATGATGCAATTAAGTAACACCAAATGTTTTCAAAGGTTTCATCCGGTTACGGATGGGCAGATTTATATGAGATCCTTTTCCGCCATTACTAAACGCCGTTAGGCGAAAGTTTTGAAAATCCAGGTTTTTAAACAACGGGTGTTACAAGTTGGTATCAGAGAAATGGTTTAAGTGAACCAAAATTCGACCAAGACCTTAGGACTTTGGACTTAAACCGTATGAAATATGATAGGGCTTAAGTAGGCATGCTTAGCCATTGAATGAAATGCTTTAGGACGGGTTTGGGTTGAGTGAGAGAGTAGAATTAAGGCTTATTATGTGTTCCATGATTATTTCAAGTAGCTTTAATTCCTCTAATTCTCGCTTATCCCGTTGCTATATCTTCATCTGCTATGATACATGATTCGTGGAGGTAAAATGGCAATTCCTCCTCACGAAATTTTCAGGATTGAGTGTATGGATGTGCGTAAAGATCGGTGAAAAGTTATAACCGGTAAGATGTTGATGATGATTAAGATGTATATACAGTTAAATGAAGTTTAATGGTAGGTGAGAAATGAAGTGACTGGTAGTCAATGTTGTCGAGCCTACCGGCTTAAAGGACGTAGATCTGAAGTTGACGAGAAGAGTTGACGTTGGGAAGTTGAAGAGATTTAAGTAGGTGATGCACAGAAGGGTTACCGGGCACACATATGGAAGGATACAGTTACAATTGCGGTCGCGAACGTAATTGTAAATGTATCACGACATGTCTGTGTTTGTGAGACTGTGTCTGTGTTGATCTGAATGAAGTAAAGATGAGAATGATGGAGTCACTGAATGGTACCACCTTCAGTCACGCCAAGAGTAGACACGTATGAATGAAACAAAGAATGATGAAGCTGAAACAAGTAAAGAAGTTAACCTTAAGGACGATTGAACCCTTAACAGTGAAGCTCTTTAATTCTATGAACACTATGATAAGATGTGAAGCTACCTTAGAGCTGTGAAGTGTTAAAGTTGTACTGGAGTCGGGACGATATGTGACGATTGGGACGAGTATCTTAAGGGGGAGGTAATTGCAACATCCCCAAATTTTTGGTGAAACGGTTGACTTGAGTCGTTCAGTCAACACCTTGCTACCAATAAGTCTCTTAACGAGTTAATGCTTACGTGAGTTTAATATGCTTTATGTGAGAGGCATTAATGTCTTAAAAAAATATATATATACGTTTATGTGTTTAAAGATGTCAAGATGTGTTTTATATGACGATGGAATTCCTGGTGGACGATTTAAGCTATTTATGTGACGTATGGAAGTCTAGCGGCCATTCTAGCCATTACTGAAACTTCAAAACATGATTAGGAATAATTAGGTCAGATTATTATTCCCTAATTCAGATTATTCCTTCCTCCTAAGAACCCTAAATCTCCTTTCTTTTCTGGAATGATCCTCGTACGATTTCTTGCGTTTTCGGGTGGATTAAAGATCAACCGGTGCACGTAAACGATCCGTTTATCATCCTTCAAGGTATAGAACGAAATATTTGCAGAAAATAAGTCATGTCCATCCATATATTACGCCGATACTAGGACGTGTTGGGTAATGATTGATAAGAAACGTTTTGTTGTTAAATTAGCGATTTCGGGTCATTCGACGATTGCTATTGCAATCAATATGTATCTTGAAATTCCCTACCGGTACGAAGTTGTTTCAAGAGTCGTTTTTATGTTCAAATGGAATCAATATAAAGTCAACATCTGGTCTTGAGGTGTGATGTGGATTCGATTGCGTTCGCGAGTCGATTTCGAGTCATTCGAGTGTCAAACCGAATGAAAATGAGTACAATGAATCTACGAATCAAACGAAGGTTTCAAATTGATAATTGAGTCCTTATTGGAAGTGTATGAACTGTAGAGGCCGTGTGGCTTAACATGAAAGTTTGATGGTGGAAATTGTTTGTAAAATGAAGAGTTTATTGGTCTGAAAATTCAGTCCTATTGCAAAAATCATATCTTCCTTATATGAACGATATAGAAGATGAACCTTACTTTTCTAAAAAAAAAACCTCTATGTGTCCCCTAAATTCGATATGAACAAAGTTTCCGGTGATTTTGCCCAGGAATATACGAAAAATGTCGATCTTCAGAAGTGGTCAGGTTACGGTCGAATTCTGCAGATTTGTATTGCAAATGTCATATCTTATTCATTAGATCTCTTCAAGAGTCAAACCTTGCATTTTTGGAAAGGTCTTTGAGTCTGCTACAGTTGTTAAGAACTGAGTTTTGTCTCATTCGGTCATCTTATGACCCAAAAGTTGTATGTGAGGAGGCTTATGAACCGTGGTGACATGCTTATGTGGATGTCGCCTGAAATGTGATACGACCTATTATGATACGCGGTGTAGTAAGTCTTATATGATGACGTGTGATAAGGGTTAAAATCCAAGACCACCCCCCCCCCCCCTCCCCACACCCAAACCGGGTTCCAAGCTCAGACCAGACCCTGCCCGTTTTGTCGCCAAATAACGTCTTACGCCACCTTTTCACCGGCAGCGTGACGTCTGTTCTCATGCCCTACCGCGCCCAGGCTGCGTAGGCGGACAGCTCCGGGTCCTACTATGCGCCCCTCGTCGCCGGGTTGCCCACGAATCTTATTTCTTTGTGAGCTATTATTACCCTTCCCCTTGGCCCCGCCCGGCAACAGCTGCCTACTCCCGCAATGCTGTACCCGTGTGGCCGTTCATTGTTGACTGTTTTGCCTCGCGCCGGCCGTCGGTGGTCCTGCCTGTTTGCCAGATGTGTGTCACTGTTATGAAGGATCCGGCACCTGGAGCGCAAGTGATGCTTATCACCCTTAGATTGATGGGAAAGAGAAATGAGGATTTAGAAACTTGGAAAAGTCATATGATCGTGCGAAAGTGTATTGAGATTTTTCACATACCATTGGTGATGAATGATAAGCTTGTGCATGCTATGATGGAATAATAACATGTTTATGATATGAAACGATGATATCATGGAATAAAGGTCTGTGAGACGCTTTCCCTGTCTATGCTGTCCCCTAAGACGCTCCGGAGGGTGTGTTAAACACGATATGATGCTATGAAGATATAAAGATATGATGTCGTAGTACATTGACGATATGATAGTATAATGTTATGATGATATGATGATGAAACGATATTACGATGTGTTATATTCATATTATGACTGGTTATTGAAAGGAAAGTTGTAGCGTCAAATGACACGAAATAGCAGCTCATAAAGTTATGATTGTTGAACGAGTGTTTTGATTAGCTCAAAAATTGACTAAAGGTTTTGTGGTGAGCAAAGAAAGCTTACATTGAGCAAGTGAGTATAATGGTTTAACCATAGGACCCTTTGAAGGGATATGTTATGCATCGAAAGTTACGGCGAGTCGACCCTTTGTTCAAATGAATTATGTGAACTATGGTAGCAAGTTAATAAGGATACGTGTATGAGGGGCTTAATCGCCAAATGAATAGCCTTCGCCAAATGTAATGTGTGTACTAATTATGAAGGTTAAAGAAAGGGGGTGATTACCTGATTTGATTTAAAGATTGAATCAAAGAAATGATGAAACAAGTGAGATGTAAGTTGGAGAGACCATAGGTTCTGATATGGTATTCATCCACGTGGTACAAAGGGGTATGCTGATTTGAAGTCCATTTTATAATGAAAACAATGTGACTTCGTTGGAAGATGGGAGCCTTGGTGCTAAGAAAGTAAAAGTAGAAAAGACTGTGTAAGGAGCTAAATGAGTTTGGCTATGCTAAGTTAAAGAACGACCCAAGGAAATCCTGAAATGATATAATAAAGCTAAAGATACTGATAAGTTACTCATATATGAGTGGCGAAATGATTCTGAGGACAGAATCCTCTTAAGGGGGAGGTAATTGTAACATCCCAAACTTTTTCGAGTTTGACTTATTGACTTGACCGTTAGTCAACGTTAGGTCTATTATGTTTATGTGCCCTATATGGGATTATGTGATTAAATGCTTAGGCATTTAATATGAAATGACAAATATGATGATTAACGAAAGTAAAGTTAAGTTATAAAGTGCTTGTTGGTATGTTAAGACTTCCAGACTTTTCCCCATGTTCCCTCCACTACTTCTCTAACTCCCCCTAACCCATTTTGGTACTGATCCTTCACATTCTTTTTCCTTGTCTTTCTCTCATTCAACGCTCCCCCTTCTGTTCTTACTTCGGTAGAAAGTTAAGCTAAGAAAGTAAAGTTTTAGAGTTGAGGGGTCTTAAGTGTAAGATTTGGAGTTGATGACCAGGGGTTAAGGGGAAATTAGGCAACCCTAATTGTCACAAAACTTCTGCCCTCTTGTGTGTGTGAAGCCCCAACCGATCCCCTCCTCTCCCAAAGCAAAGTTCCCTCAAGATTCAATTGATTCGTGCCGTATTGATCAAGTTTTGATTAGATCTTGAATCCTCTAAGTCATCTACAGGTAATATAGGTAATATTATCTTTGAATTCTGATCTTATGAGTCTTAGTTGAGTTTATAATCCAGGCCGTAGGGTTTGGGTTGGGTTATTTGATCAAACGATCACTGATTTCATGTTATTCGGGTGATTGAATGATTGATTCATGATGCAAGGATTATAAGATCAATTGATTGATTTGAGTCATCAAAAGTATCATTAAAGGGTCAATTTTATGTCTCCAGGTCGGGCTAAGGGTTGAAGATCGAATGGTATCGTTTGGAACAAGTTTGAGAATTTAACTGCTGGTCTGCACCCCAGGTGCGGCGCACCAAAGGAGTGGTGCGGCGCACCATAGCCCAGTTTTGGGAATGTGATTTTCTTAAAAAGCCCGATATGCGACGCACCAAAGGGGAGGTGCGGCGCACCTCTAGATGATTTGATTTTTCTGGAGGATTGGTGCGACGCACCACTTTCCAGGTGCGGCGCACCAAGTGCCCAGATTTCACAAAAAAACGTTTCGTTTAGCTTATAGTTTGATCTTGTACTCATTCTAGGTAGTCGGGAGCACTTAGCAAGCACTATAATCAGTTCATAACAGGTTCATATGCTGTACCAAGGTAAGATAACATCTTTTGTCACCTGGTGGTACAACAAAACACGTTTTCATAAGTAAAACCTTCCAAACGCTTATGTATGATTAAAAGTAAAGTAAAAGGGATTATGGGAGGTTGATATGGGATATGATGCTTACCTTTCTATGATGAATGACATGTATATGCAGGTTGCAAAGGCATAAGGTAAGTTCCCATATCATGGAATGATGATATGTTTATGAAGTGTGAATATGATATGATGCCATGTTTATGTTATGTGATCATGATCCAATGTTATGTTTAAGTTAATTGATCATGATATGATGTTATGCTTCTGATATGTGAACACGAAATGGTGACATGTTTATGATATGATTACATGTGTGGCTTGATCACTTAGTCACTAGTCCTTTGATTAGGATTGCCATGTTCACGTGCACGTTAAGGGCCCTAAACTAAAGAAATGACGTTATGTGATTAACTTAGGTGAAAGTGTAGCCTAAGTTGAAATAAAGTAAAGATGAAACATGTGTTTAGCTTAGGTGAAAGTGTAGCCTAATCTAAGATAAAGTAAAGAAAGATAAAAGTGGTTAGTTTAGGTGAAAGTGTAGCCTAAACTAACATAATAATGAAGTCTCGAGCATATTTAAAGTTGTGTTAAGCTTAACCCGTGCTAGTTGTAAAGCTGGTGCGTACGTGGTCACTTGAGTTGCTCCTTGTGGCATAGTTATGTTTGTTTATTCCGGGTGGAGTAACTAACCACCAATGCGAAAAGGCATAAACGGTTTATTCAGTTGGAAATGACTTTGTCTTTCCTTAACGACGCCGATGGACCCCTTTTTGGTTACCCATCATGTCGGGTGTGAGGACTCCCTGTATGGTCTTTGACCGCCTACACACAACCCCACATCCCAATGTAAGTGGCTTAAGTCACTTAGCCTACGTCTAGGCAAAGAAACAAAGAAAAGATACGAAGTAAAGAAAAGATATGAAGTAAAGAAAAGATATGAAGTAAAGAAAAGATACGAAGTAAAGTAAGTTACGTAAGAAAGTTAGGCACACTTAGGATTATGATGTTCCTAATGTGTAATGCTATATGATGCTTATGATGTTCATGATGTTTCTTATGATATGATGTTTATGGTGCTCACGTGATATTAACACATAATGATGATATGACTTCGTTAATATATTTAATTGGCAAACGTTTTCAATACATGTTATCTTACTTAGCTAATTTATTAGCTAACACTTGCTCTTTGAAAATGTTGTGCCATCAGATTAGGTGCATACGGAGCTAGAGAAAGGATAGCTTTGTAAGGATGGGTAGAGACATTAAAGATGATAGCATTTATGTTCTTAAAGCTTAGACTACCCTTAGCCTTATGTATGGCTACTTCATTTACGATATTATGATGTAAGATCATGTAATAATGTTTGGCATTTATGTTGGTGCCAAGACTTGGATTTTCTTTTATTATTTCGATGATGCAATTAAGTAACACCAAATGTTTTCAAAGGTTTCATCCGGTTACGGATGGGCAGATTTATATGAGATCCTTTTCCGCCATTAATAAACGCCGTTAGGCGAAAGTTTTGAAAATCCAGGTTTTTAAACAACGGGTGTTACATGACAAAACATTATGGCACAACCCACATAACACACACACATACAACCTACATATCAACTTAGGATGAATCACCCTAATTGTGCCTATCCTTCTTTTATATCACACATACTCACACGTATCTTCGTTAATTGCATATAAGTGTGCCCTGCATCACACCCGACTAGATGATCAGTCAAAAGGCTACTCATCGTACGTCGTTAAGGAATGGCAAGCCAATCCCGGAGTAATCCGTATATGGAGGCGGGTCAGACCCCTCGTATTACTTGCCCTGCATTAAATGACCATGTTGCAAGGAGCCACCCAAGCAACCTACGTTCACGCACTCGCCGGGCTAGGGCAAGTACGGGTTAAGCTTAACACTTCCCTGCATTATAAATTTACGAGCTCGGTTTCACACATTATTAGTTTAGGCATCACACAACCTAACATAGTCACACATTTCCTTCATTTTGTTTGGGCCCTTAAACGTGCAAGTGACATGGCAGCCTAGTAAATCTAGTGAACTAGGTGAACAAGTCACATAAGCATGCACACATCAAGGATCTACGTCATGTCTACATTTCAAGTATTACAATATACTACATAAATTGCATAACAATCGCTACATTACACCATACTTCATTTCACTACATTTGGGTCTGCATATTAAGTCTCATGGTCAACTTCATATCCCACAATACCTCCCGTGTAACCCGAAATACCCACATTTATCATAAGTTACCGTTAGGAAGTTATAACAAGAAACCATTGCTTATGGAACCCTCAGCGTGTCAAAAGTAGTGTATCTTACCTCAAGGAAGTGCACGACAGTGAATAACCACGTTACCGTGCAAAGCAACTAGCCTCGTCTACCTAAAATTAGTAAACGATCATTAAACAACCTATTACCCACATTATTAAGGTCATATCTCAGGCCTACACACCTACAAACATGACCCTAGACACAACATACGCATTGGAGGTTCAAAGGTTACTTCATTTCAAAACTGACCCCGTTGCGCCGCAACACACATGTTGCGCCGCAACTTATCTTTCTGGAAACCAGTTGCGCCGCAACTCGTCACGATCCTGCACAACTTCGATCAATTTGACCCCAAACCAACACCAAACGATCCCAAATCAAATAGCAGACTTTTATACATCAAAATCCTTCATTTTATGACCAATCAAATGCAATAAACTTCCCCATTAAACAACATATGATTTACATCATAAAAACAAACGCTGTTACTACATCGATTGATCCTCCAATGACCTAAACCACTTATTAATAATCCATACAATTGAAAAGATAATAAATCTACATTACAATACCTTTTCTACCTGTAGATCACAATAAGGATGCAAAACACTTGACTAAACACACCCGAATCACACGTTGGAAGACTTTTCGGCTTGCAATTGATGAAGGAATGCTATGGGGCTGCTAGGGTTTGTTTAGGGAATGAATTTTCTGCAATTTACAACCTAATGACACCCCCCTAACTCCCTAAACCCGTTTTTGACTTTGCCTCTATGTCAAAACTAGTCCCTAAGCTTCCTAATCCTTCATTACTAGTCACAAACTACCATATGGACCATATATAACATAATTACTTCTTTAAATACCACTACATAGGCATTTAGCTACATTTTCACACATATACACTTCATTATACATTTAGGCTTTCAAGCCTCACACATATCACACAATAACTACATATATGCATGAAATCGAGAATAGACTTAATGACACACTATGTTGACTTAACGACACTAGTCAACTGTTAAATAAAAAGTTTGGGATGTTACAATTACCTCCCCCTTAAGAGGATTCCGTCCCCGGAATCTCATCAGAAAGGAATAACTCCGGGTACTTCTCCTTCATTACTGATTCGGTTTCCCACGTTAAGCTTTCTCCATGATTATGCTTCCACTAAATCAATCACTTTCCGGCGTAGCTTCTTTTGCTTCCTTCCAAGTATCGCCACTGGTTCATCTACCATTCTCTTCATTGGTTCAATACTCACATCTTCAATAGGAATCACACTTGACTCCTCGGCTAAGCATTTCCTCAAGTAGGATACATGAAAGGTGTTGTGAATTCCATCCAATTCTGGAGGCAATTCCAACTGATATGCTAGATCCTTAATGCGTTTCAAGATTTTAAAAGGTCCTATGAAACGTGGACTCAACTTTCCCTTCTTTCCAAATCGAATGACTCCTTTCCATGGTGAGACTTTCAGCATCACTAAATCACCAACATTGAACTCAATCGGTCTCCTTTTCTTATCTGCATATGTTTTCTGTCTTTTTCTAGCCACACGTAAAGCTTCTTTAGCCACATTAACTTTTTCAGAGGTGATTTCAATGATTTCGGGACCGGTTAACTGCTTCTCACCGGGCTCCATCCAACAACTTGGAGTCCTACATCTTCTTCCATTTAGCATCTCAAAAGGTGGAATTCCAATATTTGCATGGTGACTATTGTTTGTAAGCAAACTCAATCAACTTCAGATGATCATCCCATGCTCCACCATACTCTAGTACACACGTCCTCAACATATCCTCCAATGTTTGAATAGTTCTCTCACTTTGCCCATCGGTTTGAGGATGATAGGCGGTACTCAAATTAATTCTACTACCCAACTCCCGTTGCAGACCCTTCCAAAAGTTTGACACAAATCTCGAGTCTCGGTCCGAAACAATAGATAAAGGAACTCCATGTTTCGAAACTACTTCATCAATGTATATCTTTGCCATCTTCGTTAAAGGCACATCTTGTCGGGTAGCTAGAAAATGGGCACTCTTCGTCAATCTATCTACAATCACCCATATCATATCATTTCCTTTCGGCGTTTTCGGTAGCTTCGTTACAAAGTCCATGGTGATATGATCCCATTTCCACTCCGGAATCTCTAATTGATGTAACAAACCATACGGCTTTCGATGGTCGGTTTTCACACGTGCACAAGTCAAACACTTTGCTACAAAATGAGCTACTTCTCCTTTGATATCCGGCCACCAATAAATTGGTTTCAAATCTGCATACGTTTTGGTGACACCGGGATGAACTGAATATCTACTTCTATGGGCTTCTTCAAGGATTAATTCTCGGTTACCACCAAGCAATGGCACCCAAATTCGACCCTTGTATGTCTTAAACCCACGGCTATTTGTCTCCATCACAAGGCGTTTCTTCTTTCCAATACCCTCTTTATCAATATTATCCTTCATTAACGCCTTGACTTGAGCTTCTTTAATACGGTCCAATAGTCCCGACTTTGCTTGAACTTGCATACTCATCAATTTGCAAGAAGAATTCTGCACCTTCTTACTTAGTGCATCCGCCACTACATTGGCTTTACCCGGATGGTATTGATCTCGCAATCATAATCCTTAAGTAGTTCCATCCATCTTCTTTGTCTCACATTCATCTCCTTCTGATTGAACACATACTGTAGACTCTTATGGTCGGTATACAAGGTACACTTAGTGCCATAAAGGTAATGTCTCAACAACTTCAAAGCAAATACTACCGCCGCTAATTCAAGATCATGGGTCGGGTAATTCTTCTCATGTGGCTTCAATTGGCGTGAAGCATAAGCAATCACCTTGTCCCTATGCATAAGGACACAACCCAAACCCGTAATCGATGCATCACTATACACAACCAAATCATCAGTACCTTCAGGCAAGGCAAGTATAGGAGCTTCACACAACTTCGTCTTCAATGTTTGGAAAGCCTTCTCATGTCTTTCGGCCCACTCATACTTAACTCCTTTCTTCGTCAATTCAGTCATTGGCTTAGCTATTCGGGAGAAATCCTGAATAAACCTTCGATAATAGCCAGCTAAACCAAGGAAACTTTTGATCTCTGTGGGAGTCTTTGGCTGCCCCCACTTTGAAACAGCTTCAATCTTTGTAGGATCCACTTTAATACCTTCTGAAGAAATGACATGTCCAAGAAATTGAACTTCTCGCAGCCAAAACTCACATTTGGAGAACTTAGCATACAACTTCTTCTCCCTCAACATTTCAAGGACAGCCTTTAAGTGCTCACGGTGCTCGGCTTCAGACTTAGAGTAAATCAAAATATCATCAATAAAAACAATCACAAAGTGATCTAGAAAGGGACGGCATACCCGATTCATTAAGTCCATAAACGCAGCTGGAGCATTAGTCAACCCAAAAGGCATGACAAGGAACTCATAATGTCCATATCGAGTCCGGAAAGCTGTCTTTGCTACATCTTCCTTCTTAACCTTCAATTGATGATAACCGGACCGCAAATCTATCTTTGAAAAATAGGAAGCACCATGAAGTTGATCGAAGAGATCATCAATTCGTGGGAGAGGATATTTATTCTTAACCGTTCGCTTATTCAGCTCACGGTAGTCTATGCACATGCGCATAGATCCATCCTTCCTCTTAACAAAAAGAACCGGAGCTCCCCAAGGCGAGGAACTAGGTTGTATGAAACCTTTGTCAAGTAACTCCTGAAGTTGGGACATTAACTCTTTCATTTCTGTAGGAGCTAATCGGTATGGTGCTTTTGCAACAGGTGTAGCACCGGGTATAAGATCAATCTGAAAAGTAACTTCACGATCGGGAGGAATACCGGGAAGATCATCAGGAAACACGTCAGGAAAATCAGAAACTACATCCACACTAGCAATAGAAGACTTCTCCTTTCTTGCATCAATGACATAAGCAAGGAAATGGCTCTTATTCTTTCGTATGCACTTAAGAGCCTTCATCATGTTGATAATCTTTATCCCCCCCTCTCTTCTTATCTCCATAAACTGTGACAATTTTACCATCGGGTGTAGAAAACCGAATAATCTTTTGTGAACACAAAATGCTAGCTTCATTCCGAGACAACCAATCCATACCTATCACTACATCGAAACCGGCTAAAGTAGTAGGCAATAGCTGGACCGGAAACGAACGACCTTCAATCTCAATATCACAATCATCATAACCCACACGTATATCACTGATCGTACCATTAGCAATTTCTACTTCTATCGAGCAATCTAAAGAGGCAGTGACTCTTTCTAGCTTAGGAGCAAATAAAGTAGACACAAATGACCTATTTGCACCAGAATCAAATAAAACAGAGGCAGGTTTTGAATTAACAAGAAAAGTACCACTTACTACCTCATCGTTGCTCTTTGCATCATCCACTGTCATCTGTAGGGCTCGAACCTTAGTTGCTGAAGTGGCTGCTTTCTTCCCGTCATTCTTCATTTGTGGGCAATCGGCAATAAGATGACCCGTTTCTTTACACTTGTAGCAACGAGCCTTGTCCTTACATTCAGTTGCTAGATGTCCCAACATACCACATTTGTGACACCTCCTTGTCTTATCCGTACATGGACCGTCATGAGAAGTCTTGCAAAAGGCACACCACGTACCACTCTTCTTCTTATCCTTGTCCCCACTTAAATTAGAACTTCCCCGGAACTTCTTATTATGATTGTTTGCATTCTAAGACCAATTAGATCTTCTTTTGAAACCCGACTTCTTGTCATCAACTTTCTCAACTACTTTTTCAGTTTTGAAGTCGTCGTCCAACCTCTTGGACTCCTTTATCGCCGCCAACAACGTCACATGTTGCCTACCCAAACCTCGATAGTTGGCTGGGAGACCATCACAATAAGCTTCAACTTGATCTTCAGCCCTGCGAACCAAATGCCCCACAAACTTAAGCTTCTCCATAAAAGAATGTGCATACTCCGTAATTGCACCAGGTTTGGCGACCAAAGATCTAAACTCCTTCTCAATAAGTCGCAACTCTCGGGTTCCCACATACTCTTCTAGAAACTTCTCCTTAAATGTACCCCAAGGCATCACAGCAAGTACCTCAGGGGTCATGGAAACGGTAGTAGCCCTCCACCAGTTACGGGCATTCTTCTTCAGCATCCTACTAGCACACAAAACCTTCATATCACCAGGACAGTAACAAGATGCAAATACGACCTTAATGTCTTCAATCCACTCCATAGCACCCACTGCATTTTGGGTACCATCAAACTCCTTGGCACCACATTTCTGAAAGCTCTCATATTTAAAGTTGCTAATGCGAGGCGCATTCACAACTCTAGGTCCACCACCATTCACCCCATTAACACCTACTGCTGCAACAACATTCTCATGAGCATGTTGTGATCTCGCCATTGATGGTTCAGCACCTTGGGAGGGATTAGAGTAATTCCCATCCGAATGCTCACCCCTTTGTTCACTCCCATTCCTTTCAGCATCTCTTTCTGCCCTCAATTTTGCTAACTCCTCTTCATTTCTCATCAGAAGATCTCGGATAGCTCTCAACTCTTCATGTAATTCTGCTTTATTGGGAACTTGTTCAATCACCGGGTTTGCCCTATCAATTTCCGACCTTATGGGCTGTGCACCCAGGAGTGGCCTTCGCGGAGGCCTTTGGTTAACTCCATCTCCAGACCCATTCCCATTAGGAGGAACACCACCACCATTTCTTCCTCCTCTCTGGCTACTAGCTCTAGTGTTTGCCATTAACTCTACAAGGCAACGACGACGGTTAGCAAGAGTTAAAGTGAGACTACATTTATCAAGGTCATACTTCATTTAGCTACATTATCACACATAATATTCGAGCCTTAAATTTACACCCTCACTCACTCCCCAACCCGTCCTATAGTACTTCATCTCAAAGCTAGGCACACCTGCATAAGCCTAACTTATCCTACATCGGTTTAAGTCCAAAATCCTACGGTCATGGTCGAACTTTGGTTCACTTAAACCATTTCTCTGATACCAACTTGTAACACCCGACATTTAAAAACATGGGTTTTCAAAAAACTTTCACTTAACGGTGTTAGAAGATGCGGAAGAAAACTTTAAAAGTTCAAAACTGATAAAAACTGTTCGGTTTCTGCATTTATTGGTGTTACATGCCATACCATAAAATAAGTCTAAATGAAAACCCAACGGTTGCCCAACACAAAACAACCGTCAACATAGTAATGCATAAATTATGCATAATATCAAAATGCACATGATGTCTAATGAGGTGTAGCATCTAAGGGTAGCTAAAGCCATCAGCATGCTATCTACCCACTCCTCGCCCTTCATGCCTCATCTATCCTTCAAGCTATACCTGAGGGAACCACACATTTCAAGAAACAAGTGTTAGCTAACGAATTAGCTAAGTAAGATATCACTAAAGTTATAAAGCTTTGTCCAATTAAAACATTTCTACTTTGTTGACAAAACATTATGGCACAACCCACATAACACACACACATATAACCTGCATATCAACTTAGGATGAATCACCCTAATTGTGCATATCCTTCTTTTATATCACACATAATCACACGTATCTTCGTTAACTGCATATAAGTGTGCCCTGCATCACACCCGACTAGATGATCAGTCAAAAGGCTACTCATCGTACGTCGTTAAGGAATGGCAAGCCAATCCCGGAGTAATCCGTATATGGAGGCGGGTCAGACCCCTCGTATTACTCGCCCTGCATTAAATGACCATGTTGCAAGGAGCCACCCAAGCAACCTACGTTCACGCACTCACCGGGCTAGGGCAAGTACGGGTTAAGCTTAACACTTCCCTGCATTATAAATTTACGAGCTCGGTTTCACACATTATTAGTTTAGGCATCACACAACCTAAATATAGTCACACATTTCCTTCATTTTGTTTGGGCCCTTAAACGTGCAAGTGACATGGCAGCCTAGTAAATCTAGTGAACTAGGTGAACAAGTCACATAAGCATGCACACATCAAGGATCTACGTCATGTCTACATTTCAAGTATTACAATATACTACATAAATTGCATAACAATCGCTACATTACACCATACTTCATTTCACTACATTTGGGTCTGCATATTAAGTCTCATGGTCAACTTCATATCCCACTATACCTCCCGTGTAACCCGAAATACCCACATTTATCATAAGTTACCGTTAGGAAGTTATAACAAGAAACCATTGCTTGTGGAACCCTCAGCGTGTCAAAAGTAGTGTATCTTACCTCAAGGAAGTGCACGACAGTGAATAACCACGTTACCGTGCAAAGCAACTAGCCTCGTCTACCTAAAATTAGTAAACGATCATTAAACAACCTATTACCCACATTATTAAGGTCATATCTCAGGCCTACACACCTACAAACATGACCCTAGACACAACATACGCATTGGAGGTTCAAAGGTTACTTCATTTCAAAACTGACCCCGTTGCGCCGCAACACACCACGTTGCGCCGCAACTCCAGCCCTCAGTTGCGCCGCAACTCACATGTTGCGCCGCAACTTATCTGTCTGGAAACCAGTTGCGCCGCAACTCGTCACGATCCTGCACAACTTCGATCAATTTGACCCCAAACCAACACCAAACGATCCCAAATCAAATAGCAGACTTTTATACATCAAAATCCTTCATTTTATGACCAATCAAATGCAATAAACTTCCCCATTAAACAACATATGATTTACATCATAAAAACAAACGCTGTTACTACATCGATTGATCCTCCAATGACCTAAACCACTTCTTAATAATCCATACAATTGAAAAGATAATAAATCTACATTACAATACCTTTTCTACCTGTAGATCACAATAAGGATGCAAAACACTTGACTAAACACACCCGAATCACACGTTGGAAGACTTTTCGGCTTGCAATTGATGAAGGAATGCTATGGGGCTGCTAGGGTTTGTTTAGGGAATGAATTTTCTGCAATTTACAACTTAATGACACCCCCCTAACTCCCTAAACCCGTTTTTGACTTTGCCTCTATGTCAAAACTAGTCCCTAAGCTTCCTAATCCTTCATTACTAGTCACAAACTACCATATGGACCATATATAACATAATTACTTCTTTAAATACCACTACATAGGCATTTAGCTACATTTTACACACATATACACTTCATTACACATTTAGGTTTTCAAGCCTCACACATATCACACAATAACTACATATATGCATGAAATCGAGAATAGACTTAACGACACACTATGTTGACTTAACGACACTAGTCAACTGTTAAATAAAAAGTTTGGGATGTTACAAGTGAGCCGTGTAATAGGCGACCATTTCGCGCGGTTCGGGGGGTCGTTCCAACAACCGGCGGGGAGCACCTCAGTATACGATCGCGTACAGTAACTGGGAGTCCTATTACACCTAAGGCCAACTTCAATTCACCAAACCAAGGTTCATCTCGTGTAGTGATTGTGGACTCGTACAAGGATATTGAGTAGACGGTTGATGTATCAGACTCGACCCTATCTTTCGTAGCATGCATTCCCATCCGTGTCGCAACTGATTCGGTAAGCTACGTGTCCGGTCCACGGAGAACTGCCTTCGGTCCCCCAAACTGACTTACTCGTGGCAACCTTCCGGCCGCCCAACAACCTATAACGCTAGTCACTACTCCCACTAAGGCTAGGAAGTAAGCCCCACAACCCAAAGAGGCGAAGAACAAATAGAATTTGCTACAAAAGCCGGCTAACGGGGGTTTTCCTGCGTATGAGAACATAGTAATGGAGAAGGTAATAGCCAAAATAGGATTCGTTTTGGCTAGAGCGCCCAAATCCGCTATATATTTGACACGGCTTTGTCGTAATGCTAAAACTATGGCGAATGCATCTATCATCATTAATGCATAAATAAAGATCTCCTATCAACATGGTGCACCTCAGAGGGGCGTGAAAAGGCCGTGGAGACTTTGACCGAATGAATAGGGATCAATTGATAGACATTTTTTTGAGGAAGAGAATCCAGGATGAACGCTTTTTTCATTCGCTATGCACTGACTGGATGCCTACTCGCGTGATCAATCGATGGACGGGGGAATTGCGTAAATGACGAGACCGGCCTAACCAGTGGGTCCTCCCCCCTTGATGGCGAATCTTGATTGACTGACACTAGGAACCGATTCGGAGAAAGAAGAAGCATGGCATGAGATAGGCGGTGGAAGAATTTCCGATAGCGAATTACTTGACTCGATGGATGGCGGTAGAGCCCTCCAACTCAAGCACGAAATCAATGTTGAGTCAACAATAATCCAGAGGGAAGACTGATATAGATGCTTTTCCCGCAGGAGTACGAAGTGGCTGTGGAAGCTTTTACTCGCCATCTAAGCGATTGATCGAATTTGTATTCCAGAGAGATAAGAGGTCCTAGCTTTATGATATTGTCTTAAATGAATAAGCTATCCTTCTTAACCAGCCTTTAATTTAAAAGAACCTCAGCTGCTAGTTTGAGCTACTGATACCGGAACCGGTCTCTCTCTGGATCTAAACCAGAATCAGGTTAGTCAAAGGCAATCAAAACGAGTTACACATGCTGTCAATCTTGCTTTTATCTGCTGATACCCCTTCACTTTCATTCTAGCTGTAGGAAAATGATAAATCTTCCTAATTTATTCTCCTTATAATTTTTTTAATCATAAAATCTGAAAGATCAAGGGTGAGAAGATGAAAGAAAATAAGTGTGTAACACATGTCAAATTTTGAAGCATTTAGGAGGATTATTAAGCTAAAGTTTAGAAGGATTTATCATTTTCTATCCTCCTAATTTATAAGATCATAACACATGTAACTTAAATGGATGAGATAATGAAAGAGAGTAAATGTATTACAAAATTAAAAATATTATTATTAAACTAAAGTTTAAAAGGATATATTGTATTTTGGCAACAAAACCACTAAACTTTTAGTTTTTCTACAAAACCAAATGTCTTTTTATTTTGACCATCAAACTTTTAGTATTTATAATTTTGCCACAAAACTAATACTTTTAATTTTTCTATTTTGGCCACAAAACTTTTTCTATAAGGTTTTTAACTTTTGTCATCGAACTCTTGGTTTTTTCAACTTTAGCAGCCCAATATTTTAACTTTCTACCCCTTATAGTAAACTTTAAGTGTCCAAACTTTTGGGTAATGCTATATGTATGTTTGCATGATGCGACGGCGATCCGGGGCAACGCCCGGTTAAAATTCTTGTTTCTTATAAAGAAGACTTTATTAAATTTTTATTTTTATCACTATGATATATCTATATTACTAAAACAAGTAAGCATTTGATGTGGGCCCAGTCATGTGTCATTGTTTTAGTAATATGTAAATAAATAACTTTGTCCATTTTTCTTGCTAAACCTCGCGATATTTAGAAGTAATTCATGGTTTAAAAACAACTAACACTACTTGGAAAGAATCCATGGCGCATAAATATATTTCTTTTAGCTTGTCCGGAGTTGTTAAGAAATAATTTATAAATATGTAATATCTAAAAATATGAACTATATTATATATATTATTGTTTTTAATGACGTAAAAGTTTATTGTTCTAATATGATGTTGTTATCTTTATCTCTATCTCTACTACATTATAAAGCATTTGTTCCCTCTAAATTTTTTTAATTTTTCAATTTTTCAATTTTTCAACTTTTCAACAATGTACACCTACTAATACATAATGTACAATACATCTATATACATCTCAACCACTCATTTTTCTCTTTACTCAAATCTCAACCACTCATTTTTCTCTCTCCTGCATAAATCATTTTATTCCTCTAATTCATTAAAAATCTTTTATCTCAAAAACCGTACATCGATAAATTATTAAAATTATATGGGTGTTCTTAAAGTTTCATGCTCTTTCATTAGAGATGTCATTCGATATACTTTCGACGAATTTTTAAATCCGAGGACGGAGCACGTACGGCTAAGGCATTTGGCTATCACATTCTATGACATATCACCTCCTATGACCTATCACCTCATGACCTATCACACTCTATGACCTATCACCCCCACCATCTTACCGCCGCAACGCGCGGGTACTTTGTCTCGTAATTTATAAGTGATTTGCTATTTCATAGGCCCATTGTTTATTTTCAACTAAGGCCTAGAAAACATTTTACATTTTCGAAGAATTGACCTTTTGTATAAAAAGGAATGTTAGTATTTTAGAGATTTTGCCTTTTAAAAATGTAATTTATAAAAAAGGTTATAAATGCTTTATACGAGATAATAGAGAGATAACAATGAATATCTAAGTATCTCATGACGCATCACATTAGATTCTCAAAATTTATCAGATGACCCTGCACAGGCTATTTTACAACCTCTCTACGGCTCCACTAGCTTCCTCCAAAATAAGTTTCTACTGAAACTTAACTACCAACAACCTCAATGCTGATGGGGCTAGAATATTGTTTCATGATATTTCTAAATGTCAAATAACTTGTCAAAAAGCAATATATATCATACTAAGGTTATATAGATCATTAAATCATTTAATTCTATATGCCAACAAAATTTTAAGTTGAACCAAAATATACAAATAAGAAAAAATAAGCTTGACATTATACATAAATTAAACCAATGTTAAATTTTCTAGGTTCCTCGACATAGCTAACCGTATCCTTGCATATACAATCAAACTTAAGTAATACATATTACGTGTCAAATAAAACCTCTGGTCTAGTGGGCTTGTTGACAATTTTTCCAAATGGCCCATAAGGTGGCTTGGAACAACATCTAACTGAGTGGTAGCAATAGAACATAGCCCACCGGTGTCGGCCCAATTTAATGATCATTAGATCATACTAGCACGTTACCCGCACAATGCGGCGGTGATCGTGGAGGCGACGATGTGGTTATGGGGGCGGCTGTTGGTGGTAGATGATGCGTCGAGTGATGTAGATAATTGATGTAAAAGTAATTGATGTAAAGGGTTAATAGAGATATTTTAAAATATTAATAATTGATAGTGTAATTTAATCATTAATGTTAAATGGATAGTGTAGATGAAAATATTTTAAGGGGTGCTAAGTGAAAATATTACATATTTTTCAACACTTTCAAAAATAAAATATTAGGGTTAATTACATAAATGGTACCTGGACTATGCACCATATTACTGATTACCTACCTATAGTTTAAATTTACGCTAGTCATACCCCAACTTGTCATTTATGCACTCGGATCATACCTGAACGTGACGGGCGTCAGTTTGGCCGTTAAGTTGAGGTATGACTACCGTAAATTTTAAACTATAGTAGGTAATCAGTAATATGGTGCATAGTCCAGGTACCATTTATGTAATTAACCCTTATTATTATTATTATTATTATTATTATTATTATTATTATTATTATTATTATTGTATTGTTTTTTATTATATTATTATTATTATTATATTATTATTATTATCTTTATCTATTATTATTATTATTATTATTATTATTATTATTATTATTATTATTATTATTATTATTATTATTATTATTATTATTATTATTATTATTTATAAAATAATATTTTATTTTTATAAAAGATTATTTAGTACAAAAATTTATTTTATTTATTTTCAAATTTATTTTTTTAAAGGGGTAAACCGAAAAGAATATCTTAATTTCTTGTATTACATTAGTACTTGTACAACTACCATGCAAGGTTTGAATTAGCTCAAATCGGATTTAATCAACTCCATTTGGTGGTATCCATTCAAGACTTCAAGTACATTTATTCCTAAACAATATTTTGTGTAATTAAAAAAAAAAAAACAACAACAACCACTTGTAAGTCCCAACTTGTTAGATGGTACTACTGAAGACACCTCTATGTCAATGGTGGAGTTACTTTGCAATATACTTACTGAACTGGAGACGACCAGTTGCAGAGGTATATACCAAGTTCTGGATAGATTACTTATATAAAAGACAATAAGTAAAGAACAATGCAATAATACAAATAACTTGTAAACAATCTTGATGAGACAATATGTAGTTTTCAATGTGTAATTTATTTATTGATATTAAACAAATTACAAGGTTGATGCGGAACCAAGATAATACACGAATGTAAATATCCTAACAACCTATGAAATACAATTGATCTATACTCGGAATTTCTCTTCAACAATCGAAACACTTAAAGTAGTGAAATGTTCCTTTTAGCGATTGAGAGAATATTGCACAAGTTCACCAAGAATATTGCAGGTTTGCAAAGTGTGGATTCTATCGAAGTTTATTCGAAGAAGTTCATATTCTTGGTTGTGCAATGACTTGTATTTATAGGCAAAGTTAACATTGGGATGTTAACTTTAGCCGTACAAATGTGGTTGGTAGCATTTAAGGAATAGCATTTAATTCCTTAAAAAGCATTGTAAAGTCGCGTGTTAAAGTGACTTTACATAACCACCTTTATGTACCTTTTAATACTTAAATAATAAGATAAGGCTTATTATCCGGGTAAAGGTACATAAAGTATACAATTCAATTCCTCGTAATCAGTGTAAAGCTTTGTAAGGGCTTTCCACTGATGGTCTCCAGTTTGTAACTGACTAGAATGCCAACTGACGCAACTGAACTTCAATATATTTCTCGACAAATCATCTTGGTCACCAGTTTACTGGGTCACCAGATGCAACTGGTGAATGGTCAGTGTGAACTGGTGACTGGCCAGTTCCAGGTGAACTGGTCCTAACACAACTAAAACAACAACAACAACAACAACAACAACAATAATAATAATAATAATAATAATAATAATAATAATAAGGGTTAATTACATAAATGGTACCTGGACTATGCACCATATTACTGATTACCTACCTATAGTTTAAAATTTACGGTAGTCATACCCCAACTTAACGGCCAAACTGACGGGCGTCAGGTTCAAGTATGATCCGAGTGCATAAATGACAAGTTGGGGTATGACTAGCGTAAATTTTAAACTATAGGTAGGTAATCAGTAATATGATGTATAGTCCAGGTACCATTTATGTAATTAACCCTAAATATATAATAATAAGAAAATGCCTTATGTATTATTTGATTTTTGCTAGGTATTATTGTTATAAAGTTTAGGGTAAATTACAAAAATGGTACCTGAGGTATGTCCAAAACTACACTCATCATACCTACAACTCAAAAATTACGCGAGCCATACCCAGAGTTTCCATTTTATTACACTGGTCATACCTCACCGTCAAATAAGCTAACTGGACGTTAAATACTCGTCACATGCGTGTCACGTGCGTAGGTAAAAGACCCTTTTGCCCCAACAAGGACAAATAGTTATGTGCTTCCTCTCCAACTTTCCTTCAAAGAAATCTTTCAAAATCCACCTGTCCCAGTTGTCTCTTTCCCCAAAAACACATACACAAACACCTTCCAAAAACTTAGATAGTAATTAGATTCTTGATTCCACAAACTGAAAGTCATATCATTTATTAAAGATGGTTGGATTCAAAACCATGTGACGAGTATATATATATATATCAATATATATATATATATACACACACACAAACGTATGTATCTATACAATACCCAAAAAAGATCCATATATACATATACTCCAGATCAGTTATGAACATCATCCCCCGCCGCGTTCTTTTGGAATCAACCGTTGACGGTGGCGGTGGCGGTGGTGGACAACCGAAGATGATGGTTAATTGTTTTTTTTTCTCAGTTAATGATGGTGGTGGGTAGCTCCGGAGGTAGCGGTAGGTGCTCCGACGGTGGTGGTGGGTAGATTAATTGATGGGCCTTCCATATATGTACATTTGTAGATCTTGATATTACTGATGCCAGAATCTGCTGCTGGTTGCCGGAATCTGCTGGTGTTGCCGGAATCTACTGCTTCTGTTGTTGTTGCCGATGCTGCTGTTGATAAGGTTTTGATCTTGATATTTCGATCTTGATATTTCGATTGTTGATAAGGTTTTGATTTGCAGAAGGTTGATGTTGATGATTTGAATTGATAATGATAATGATTTTGATTTTTATATCGATATGGACATGGTTATGATGATTTGGTTTTGATTATATAGATTTATATATATTTGTGAATATATTTTCTACAGATATACATATATAGATATAGATAAATGTAAAAATCCATATAGGGGGCAAAAGGGTCTTTTACCTACGCACGTGACACGCATGTGACGAGTATTTAACGTCCAGTTAGCTTATTTGACGGTGAGGTATGACCAGTGTAATAAAATGGAAACTCTGGGTATGGCTCGCGTAATTTTTGAGTTGTAGGTATGATGAGTGTAGTTTTGGACATACCTCAGGTACCATTTTTGTAATTTACCCTTATATACCTCTAATAATATTGAACGTACAACAGTAAAAGATAGGCTTTGACTTATATATTTGATGTGAGAATTACGAAACAAGAGTGACATTGGGTAGGATGGCTTGGCCTCCCCAATTTATGCATGAGGTCCCCTGTTCGACCCTCCATTCCCACGTTAAGTATTTTTATGTTAGTTTTCTTTCTTTTTTTTGTATGTTAAACATTTTTGTTGCAAGGTTTTTTTAAAACTTTTGTTTGAATCTTTTACTTTTTTTATTATTTCATAATTTCCTGTTTTTATATATGTATACTTTCTAATATTTTGTTGTTTGTAACTTACATTTTTTATTTATCACTTTTGTAACTTTTTTGTTTTTTTAGCATTTTTGTTTTACAAATTTTTTCAAATTTTTATATTTTTTGTTGAAGTTTTTTCTTTCGCTTTGTTTTTTGGTTTTTTAAAAATGTTTTTTCTCTTTCCGTTTTTTGAAAGTAAACATAAACATGATATTGTGATTGTGGTGTTGTCCAAAAAAAGAAAACGGATACCCGCGGCAAGACGCGGGTTGAAACTTCTAGTTTTATAAAAATAGGTAAACTATCTTCAGCTGAAAAAAGTATAGTAGGTAAAAACCTTAACTCATACTACACCTATACTTTTTATGACTTTTAATTACACTTCAAAAAATTTAATGATTTTTATTATAAAAAAATGCCATTCGTATCTTGTAGTGATGAAAAAGAATATTGATTTAATAATTTCACCGGAGAGAGATCAAATGAGAAGGTGTGTTAAGGAGAGAAGGGAGAGAATGTTATATGAACCAATCAGAACGTGACATGTGGCTTTAAAAAAAACACACGGTGGCATTTTGGTAAATAAATCAAACTTTTGTGAAGCTTGGTCAGCCTGGGTTCTGGGTCAGCTTGGGTTCTGGGTCAGCTTGGGTTCTGGGTCAGCTTGGTTGGTCAGCTTGGTTGGGTCAGCTTGGTCAGCCTGGGTTCTGGGTCAGCTTGGTCAGCCTGGGTTCTGGGTCAGCTTGGGTTCTGGGTCAGCTTGGTTGGTCAGCTGGGTTGGGTCAGCTTGGTCAGCCAACCCCAAGCTGACCCAACCTGACCCAGACCCCAAGCTGACCCAACCTGACCCAACTCCAACTGACCCAACCCAAGCTGACCCCACTGACCCAACCCCAAGCTGACCTCCCAAGCTGACCCAACCCAAGCTGACCCAACCCAACCCCAAGCTGACCCAACCTGACCCAGACCCCAAGCTGACCCAACCCTACCCAAGCTGACCCAACCCAACTGACCAAGCTGACCCAACCCAAGCTGACCCAAAACCCATAATCTACATTTATGTAGATTAATCTACATTTGTGTAGATTATGTGTAGATTGTGTCAAGCTGACCCAACCCAAGCTAACCAAGCTGACCCAACCTGACCCAGACCCCAAGCTGACCCAACCCAGAACCCAAGCTGACCCAAGACCCAAAACCCATAATCTACATTTGTGTAGATTAATCTACATTTGTGTAGATTATGTGTAGATTGTGTCAAGCTGACCCAACCCAAGCTAACCAAGTTGACCCAACCTAACCCAGACCCCAAGCTGACCCAACCCAACCCCAAGCTGACCCAACCCAGACCCCAAGCTGACCCAACCCAACCCCAAGCTGACCCCACCTGACCCAGACCCCAAGCTGACCCAACCTGACCCCAAGCTGACCCAACCCCAAGCTAACCCAACCCTGACCAAGCTGACCCAACCCAACCCAAGCTGACCCAACCCAAGCTGACCCAAAACCCATAATCTACATTTGTGTAGATTATGTGTAGATTGTGTCAAGCTGACCCAACCCAAGCTAACCCAACCCAGCTGACCCAACCCAACCCAAGCTGACCCAACCCAGACCCCAAGCTGACCTAACCCAAGCTGACCCAACCCAGAACCCAAGCTGACCCAAAACCCATAATCTACATTTTGTAGATTAATCTACATTTTGTAGATTAATCTACATTTGTGTAGATTATGTGTAGATTGTGTCAAGCTGACCCAACCCAAGCTAACCAAGCTGACCCAACCCAGCTGACCCAACCCAAACTTGACCCAACCCAAGCTGACCCAACCCAGACCCAAGCTGACCCAACCCAAGCTAACCAAGCTGACCCAACCCAGCTGACTCAACCGAACCCCAAGCTGATCCAACCCAACCCCAAGCTGACCCAACCCAACCCCAAACTGACCCAACCCCAACTGACCCAACCCAAGCTGACCCAACCCAACCCCAAGCTGACCCAACCCAACCCAAGCTGACCCAACCCAACCCCAAGCTGACCCAACCCAGCTGACCAAGCTGACCCAACCCAAGCTGACCCAACCCAAGCTGACCAACAAGCTGACCCAGAACCCTGCTGACCAAGCTTCACAAAAGTTTGATTTATTTACAAAATTGCCACCGCGTGTTTTAATTTAATTTGACCCAGGCTCTTTCTTCTCTCCTTAAGACACCTTCTTTCAGGATCTCTACCCTAATTTCACCTACAGATTTGACTAGAAACCAACAGAGGTCCACTGATACAATTCGTTGAACCCAGAGCGAATATGCGCTCTCTTAAAAATTGTTTTTTTTTTTGTCGAATTTTAGTCAAAATTTCCAAACAGTACCCGACTACCCGTTATTACTTGTTTAGGTAAAAAACTATAAAAAAATGTTAATTAAACCTTTATAAGTTGTCGTTAACATGCATAAAATAATTGTATCTTTGTATCTTTTATATCATAAGTACATCCCGAATTTGTGCGTTAACAATAAACAAGATCTAAAGGCTAAAACTAAAAACAAGAATTTGTTTTACTATGAGAAGCCTGGGCTTGCAGTGAATAGGCCCAATAAGCTGTCCTTACATAGTTACATATGCTTAAAAAAGGATTTATGGCGTTTTGGGCGAACGAGAAATATTGGTTTGGCCCATATTTGTTAGTTCACCAATCTAATTATGAATATATTGAATCTTACAACTTTCATTACTCGTAAAATCGTAATCTTTTTTGGCGTGTGAATCAATTTTACTCCTATATTATCTTAACTAAACTAGATCATTCTTCAAGCAGCATCACATTATTATACATAATATTCAATCCAAAATCAAATAAAATTAAGTGGTAAAGATTAAATTAAGTTGTATCCACCATTCTACACCGAATACATGTGTTCATTATACTTGGTTATTTTAAATCATTTGGAGTGAAATGTTCATTTGAAAACTAAAATTTATGTGAAAACTAGAAAACTGACAAAAACACGCTGTGATCTGAACCTAACACAATGTGTTTTTATTGTGTTTTCTAAAAACACATTGTGTTAAGTTTTAAATCACAGTGTGTTTTTGATAGCGCGTGAAAATCAGAAAACTGTTCAAACACATTGTGATATGAACATAACACAATGTGTTTTCTAAAAACACATTAAAAACACATTGTGTTAAATTCAGATCACAGTGTGTTTTTGATAGCGCGTGAAAATCAGAAAACTGTTCAAACACATTGTGATATGAACATAACACAATGTGTTTTCTAAAAACACATTAAAAACACATTGTGTTAAATTCAGATCACAGTGTGTTTTGACCAATTTTTTAGTTAAAAAAAAACATAGCATTCGAACAAGACTGTCAAAGGTCAATGGTCATAATTAATTAATCTTCCGTTTAAATCTCCATCAATTAGTATGTGAACCATGTGCCTTGCCTAGCCTAGCAATCGAGCACTGATCACAGAATATATTGTATCGAAATTCCGAATTTTTTTAATAGCTCATACAACAATAATAATCATCTCTTAAGCACGCACTAACATTATTAAGATTTAATGATGTTATTAAAAGATTTAAAATTGGCTCGCATATGTTGGTTATAAATTGATTAATAGCAGTCAAATAGAAATTCTTTTAATTAGTTAAACTATGCACTTTCAAAGGTGCGGGGGTTATGGATTAATCAACGGGAGATTGTGTTGATTTTGTTCTGACATTAACAAATATTTCCACCTTAGCCCCCACATGCGATTTCATAATTTCTGACGGCTAATATTGGATGTGCATCTCCATTTGACTTTTGGTATAGCAATATTTCTTGAAAATATATTCAATGATACGTAGCAAGAAATTTAAAAAAAAATAATAAAAAAAAATCAGATAGAAATCTTATTGTATTACCTTTATCTTAATAACAAAAAAAAGAGAGGAGAATTCAATAAGGTTATAGTTAATTCATAAGAAATGCACATGGGAAGAGGTACATATAGATTATTGACATTCTCCTTAATCATTATTGACAAGCTAGCTGACATACAATTCTTAGTTGCTTGTTAATCAATAAGACTAACATGGTAGAATGAAAAATCAGTATTTGTACGTCTGTATATAAGTGTTAGTAAGAAGTAATAAATAAATATAAATAAAAAGTATTACTAGAAGAAAAAAATGTTAATTAGTTATTGATCCGTCGATGGTACGTCGAAGGCGTACAATTACTAGAGAAAGAGTTAAGTTAGTTCACTTTTGAGTTGTTTTATCCACAAATCAAAGATAATTAATATTAGACTCGAGTTGAAATCAATAATACTTGTTTGTCGCTGATGTAAATCAGCTAACAGGTTACAAATCTAGAATATTGAATATTTTAGTGTAATTGGATAATTTGTTTGGTCATTATTGTCATAATAAGACATTATATAGCTTGAAAGTGCGGAATGCACATTTATCTGAATTTATTATGACCTTGTGGGCAAAGCCTCTAAGGTACAGCGGTCAAACTACTATAAACCTGTGATTGTCATTCCGGTTGATATTTTGGTATGCATTATGGTTCACGCTATCTCAAATACAAGAAGACATAGAAAATCTTAAATCTTTGAATTGTATCCCATTAGATATTCAGGTGAACCATCAAATTAATTCAAAATATGAGTAGATTACTATTATCCGGTTTAGTGTGTTGTTTTTTTAATCCCCCAATATAGAATCTCTCTAAGTTAAGCACAGATAAGTTTGCAACTTTGAATTTATAAAAATATTGATACACTAAAAGTTTCATGAAATCTAATTAGTTTTAGTAACACTTTTTAACAAGTGTAGGTAATGTATATGCTTTTATATTTTGGTAACGATTTTACTCTAGAAAACTTCACTAAATATCCGAGTTTTAGTGATTAAATTATTCCATGAAAGAAACTATAACAAAATTGATTAAGAAAAGGGCTTTTTGCTTGGAAAGTACCTCAACTTGTCACTTTTTACTTTATTGAGGTCAAAAGAAAAAAATGTTCTATGTTGGGGACAAAAACCGGCTAAAACGTCTATTATAGGTCCGTACCGGCTAAGGCATGATGTGGGGCCGGTCATTACTTACGTGGCAGCCATGTGTACACCAAAAACCCCACTTAACAATATATATCTATATCTATTGATTTCTGCAACTAATCCCACCAAGCCAAAAAAACTATATACACCATAAAGAAATTTTACCACTTCGGCAGACAAGGGAATTCACGTTTTTACATTAATATAAAAAAAGACTGAAATATTAAAAGCAGAATTTAATTTCTTTTCAATTGGATTTCACATTTTTACATTAATATTAAAAAAAAAAAAAACGGAAAAAAAATTTGAAAAAGAAACAACACCTTTTTGCTTCAAACTTCTCTCTTCAAATTCCTCTTTGTTATTGATCGAATCAATCAGAAAATTATCAGGTTTTACTCACGGTGAAAAGCTGATCAGTTTGATGTATTCAGTTTTCCGATTTATTGATTTTTGTTGACGGTTGAATTTCCGGCGAGGTGTCTTGTTTTCCGGCGAACTTTATTTCAGATTTCTTTCACCTAGGGTTTGTGCGGAATCATGTTTTGAACAGTTTGGTGGTGGTTTCATGCATTAATTCGAAGATACAAGTGAGTTATCGGCATTTTAAGTTTTCCGGCGAGGGTTTCACATTTTCCGGCGAGTGTTTTGGTACCATAGATCGGTTTAATTGTTGGTCAAGGTTTGTTCGAAATTCTTTTGTGAGTGTTTTGGTACCATTTTCGTGACTTAATTCGAAGAATTGAAGGTGTAATCTTGATTTTAAGTTTTCTGGTGAAAATTTACCAGTTTCCGGCCGCCGTGTTCTGCAAATCACATTTTTCGGCCTGCTGTGTTTTGTTGTTGAAATTTGTTTCCTGAAAATACTCATTTGCAGAAGACGATTTCAAGAGAGAGAGGCAAGAGAGAGACTTATAAATTTTAAAATAAATTAAAATAAAAATAAAAATAAAAAATGACTGGCTACCTGATGGTAGACCCAACAAAGGTGTTTTAGCCGGTTTTTGTCCCCAACATAGAACATTTTTTTCTTTTGACCTCAATAAAGTAAAAAGTGACAAGTTGAGGTACTTTCCAAGCAAAAAGCCCTTAAGAAAAACCCAAAAACATTACGGAGTATTTTTATTTTGAAACAAGCATTTCTACCCGGGCGTTGCCTCGGGAGAAAAACAAAACTCTCGTGATAAAAGTTAAAAAACATTAAGCTGAAAACCAAATTTTCGTGCCAAAAGTTAAGAAACTTTGGTGGATAAAGTTAAAAAACTCGAAGTTATGCGGAAAAAAGTAGCTAAGATGAAACTCTGGCGGCAAAAGTTTTAGACTTTTAGTTAGCTGTCTAATTACGGAGGCAAAAAGTATAAATTTTTTTCTTTTTTTAAATATTTTTTGTAGAAAAAGGGAAAAAAATTAGAGAAAAAAAAAGAACCATTTATACCCAGGCGTTGCCTCGGGAGAAAAACAAAACTCTCGTGATAAAAGTTAAAAAACATTAAGTTGAAAACCAAATTTTCGTGGCAAAAGTTATGAAACTTTGGTGGATAAAGTTAAAAAACTTGAAGTTATGCGAGAAAAAAGTAGCTAAGATTAAACTCTGGACTTTTAGTTAGTTGTCTAATCACCGAGGCAAAAAGTATAATTTTTTTTTAAAAAATATTTTTTGTAGAAAAGGGGGAAAAAATTAGAGCAAAACAAAAAAAAAAAAAAAGAGGAAAAAAAAAGAAAAAGACAAAATAAGCCGGTACTGTTCATGGCTCGAGCTGATGAGCCGAGCCGAGCCGCCAAGCCGGTTACTATTCAAGGCTTGGCTTACTATTCATAAGCCAAACCTTAAATGTTATATATATAATAAAATGTTATATATATAATAATAACTAAATGAATATTATTCATTATTCAATAAACATTATAACTAGTTTATGCCTCAATCAATCAATAAATTATTATAGTATATAATAATTCATTCAACATATATTACTTGAACCTCCCTATAAATTGAGAAACAAAATTTTCAATTTCATCACCACCACCATATCATCCAAACAAACTAACTAAAAGCAATGGAGCAAACCAACATCTTCTCACTATTTTTTCTCACATTATGCATCACTATGGCATTTGCCAAGGCTCCAGCCTCATCCACCCAAACCTACACCAATTTTGTAAAAACATCATGCAATGTCACCACTTACCCATCTGTCTGTTTAAACTCCCTCCTTCCATACGCCACCGCCGTCAAATCAGACCCTTTTAGGCTCGTAAAACAAGCCCTTTCCGCGACCCTGAAGTCAGCGTCCACCTCCTGGTCTACTATCTCAAAACTAGCCAAGACCAAGAACATAACCAAAGGTGACGCTGCAGTCCTTAAAGACTGCATTCAAGATATTCAAGATTCCATTTCAGAAATTAAGGACTCATTGAAAGCCCTCTCGAGCCTTAAATCATCTGCAGACAAGAAGTTTGTGCTTGCTAATGCACAAACATGGACAAGCGCCGCCATCACTGATGAGTACTCGTGTACTGATGGCATTGACGATGAAGAAGTAAGTCCCGCGGTTATGAAGAAGATTAAAAGTAGCATAATGAGTGTCGCGAGGCTGAGTAGCAATGCTTTATATCTCATTAATCATCTACAAGTTTGATCAAAGATTGCAACAACCTTAATTAATTTATGGTTTGTTATTGTAACTATCATGCATGTTTTTGTTTAGTATTTTGAGTAAATGGTTTTTGGTTTAATTTGTTGCTTTTTAGATCGAAAGTTACACAAAATAAAATTGTCAGGAGCTATGAATTGTTAGCAAAGGTACGTGGTTTATAGTTGTTCTAAACTTTTTTTATGATAAGTTGACTTCTTTTTCTTCAATTTCCTACTGTTTCGTGTGTTATTATTATTATTGTTGACCCACTTTGGCTTGACAAATACACATAATACATCCAAGGCAATTCATTAAGATCCGAAAAAAACAGGATGTATTAGCTAGGAGAATTGATATTCGTACCACAAAACTTGATTTATTTATCACACAGTACAATTCTTAAAGCATATTGTACAAGTTAGTAAAGCATGTTTACGGTAAATAAATCAAAAGTTGTGTTACAAATACCGGCCCCTGTTAGCTATAGCTGTGTCCAAATTACTTCAAACAAGAAAGACAAAGACTTTTATAAAATCAATAAGCAAACAAAAATTATCTATGGCAAAGGACATGTATGTCTCGCCATAGAGTTAGTCAAACAAAGCGGTCAACAACGTATTGAATTTTTGCCGTTTAGGAGAAGACTGGTATCAGTACATTCTCTAATCTCCATAATATATTGGTCATGGGTGAGGTTCCATCGTGGATTAAATTTTTATTTAGAGAAAAAAAAAAAAAAACTCCAAAAATGATATGATATTCAAATCAGGGGCGCAGCTTAATAGGGGGGCCGGGGGGCCCGACCCCCCGAAATATTTTTTGCGATGTAGGGAGTATATAGTTTTCGTGTAGAAAAATTTCGATATACTCGGTTTCAACCCCCCATTTTAGCGTTAGAAAAAAAAAATTAGATCCCGACCCCCCACTGAAAATTTTCTAGCTTCGCCACTGATTCAAATGTATCAAGTTCTTCAAGCGATAACCATTAATTATTAACACATATATACTTGATTTTATAATGGCATATAAAAATATGGTGTCTTAATTAAGAGGCCTGACGCCTAAATCGCAAGACTTAACACATCTGTTCTTGTGATATTTATGTTGTTAGCCGATAAGAATGACAAATGTCTCCTATATCATAAGCTAAACATTGGATATTTTAGTATAATGATCTGAGAGTTTTGAATGACAAATGTTATGTTTATACATATATATCATAACATTCACGAATGTATATCAATATATCAATATATGCATATAAATAAAAGATTATGTATACATTGTATTTGATTAAATGTCTGAATTAAAAAAAGTAAAAATTAACGGTAGTTATGAAAATTGCAAAAAACAACAAACCACATGGTGATTTTAAAAATGAAAAAGTGGAGTGAAACGACGAAAATGCCCCTCACGTGACTTGCACGTGGGGGGACTTAACAGAAGGAGGGACGAAGTGCAAACCACAAAGATGATTTTGGCAAAAAAAATATAACGGAGGTATGAAAACTGGAAAATAGACATACCACAGAGACGATTTATGCACCCTATATAATATATAATAACAATAGAATCAAACTACAACCATAAGTTTGTGATTCGCATTGACTCGGTCCAAGTTCACACCGTGACTCGTAATAGTCCAGAGAAAAAAAGAGTCACCCGACGAGTCGTCTTATTTTGATATAAATCGACTCGTGACTCGTAATAGATTAACAACTATGGACCTCCTATAGCTTTTAGCGGGGCACATAATCCCACTTTTTATTGCTTTATATAACAAACAATCTTGAGCCCAGCAGTCATGTTTGGTCCAACCACTGCCCCGTGGGAGTGTAGTTAACCCTATTTCTCGATTACACCCGTTACAAACTTACAATACAAATTCACTTTTTCTAAAAAAAAGTAAAACATTCTTAGTTTTTGACCTAGGCAAAATCGTAGAAAATAATATGTTTGACTAATATATCGTAAACATCTGCTTCTAATAACTGTTTACGATGGTATTAGTCAAAACAAACGAACACGATTATGATTATGATTATAATTATAATTATAATTATAAATGTACATAAATATCATAGTTTTATATCTTTAGGTGATCTCCATAGAAAATAATATGTTTGATTAATGTAATGTTTCAATAATTAATCTATATATATATAAAAAGTTGAATTCCGAAACAAATAATTAAAACTAGGTAATTCAAAACCCCTCATTGCAGGGTCACAATTATCGTTTTTACTGTTCTTTCAGGGAGGGATGTAATCCACGAAAGTGTGTAAACCACAGGGACGAATCCTGCAATTAACTCTAATTTTTAAAGATCTCAAAACACACACACACATCTACCAATAAACTAAAACAGGATTGCATCCTAATTTTGATCGACATATGGCGTTATATTATCCGTTTAATCATATTTATTTAAAAATATATTTATTAAATTCCTTCTTAAACCAGGATTTTTAAAAGTTAATTAGTTTATTATTTAATTAGGATAGGATACCTGTATTTTATTAATAAAATCTATTGAGAAAATTCAACATAGGATATCTTTCCTAAAATTATTACGAATGATGCTACCCTCATCATTTATTTTTTTTCACCTTACGAAACATATGACTGGTAAGCTACTAATCTTTTTTCTTGATATTTTTTTGGTTATTATTATTATTAGTATATTGATTATTATTATTATTATTATTATTATTATTATTATTATTATTATTATTATTATTATTATTTTTATGAAAGAGCATTAATTAGCTGCGCAGCTGCCTGCCAGCCTGTTTGCTTATTTTTTTAATTAAATAAATCAGCTACCTGCTAGCCTGCTTGCTTATTTTTCTAATTAAATAAATCAGCTACCTGCTACCCTGCTTGCTTATTTTTTTAATTAAATAAATCAGCTACCTGCTACCCTGTTTGCTTATTTTTTTAATTAAATAAATCAGCTACCTGCTACCTGCTTGCTTATTTTTTTAATTAAATAAATCAGCTACCTGCACCCTGTTTGCTTATTTTTTTAATTAAATAAATCAGCTACCTGCTACCCTGCTTGCTTATTTTTTTAATTAAATAAATCAGCTACCTGCTACCCTGTTTGCTTATTTTTTTAATTAAATAAATCAGCTACCTGCTACCCTGTTTGCTTATTTTTTTAATTAAATAAATCAGCTACCTGCTAGCCTGCTTGCTTATTTTTTTAATTAAATAAATCGTAGATATTTAATATTTCAAACTTTTAAACGGCTTATATTTAAGGTTGTTTTGGATTTCGTTTATCTTTATTTTTTTAATTAAATAAATCAGCTACCTGCTAGCCTGCTTGCTTATTTTTTTAATTAAATAAATCGTAGATATTTAATATGTCAAACTTTTAAGCGGCTTTTATTTAAGGTTGTCTTTTATGCTTTGTTTTAGATTTTTTTAAAAAATAATTTATGTATTTAATATGACAAAGTTTTAAGCAAGATTATTTTATTGCTTTTTTATGGCCTTTTTTACATTTTATTTTTTACGCCTCACCCCATATTATTGTTCGGCTTTTACCACGATGCAATCCTTTTTGGTTTTTTTTACGCAGCTGCCTGTGAGTCTGATTCTTTTTTTATCGTAGATATTTAATATGTCAAACTTTTAAGCGGCTTTTATTTAAGGTTGTCTTTTTTGCTTTGTTTTAGATTTTTTTTAAAAATAATTTATGTATTTAATATGACAAAGTTTTAAGCAAGATCAACTTATTGCATTTTTATGGTTCTTTTACATTTTATTTTCCCCGTCTTATTGTTCGGCTTTTATCACGTCGCAATCCTTTTTGGTTTTTTTACGCAGGTGCCTGCAAGTCTGATTTTTTTTAATTAAATAAATCGTAGATATTTAATATTTCAAACTTTTAAACGGCTTATATTTAAGGTTGTTTTGGATTTCGTTTATCTTTATTTTTTATTTGGCTCATCTATATTTTCTATAATGGTTTTCTTTGCTTCGTTTTTTGGATTCTTTTAAAAAATAATTTATGTATTTAATATGACAAAGTTTTAAGCAAGATTATTTTATTGCTTTTTTATGGCCTTTTTTACATTTTATTTTTTACGCCTCACCCCATATTATTGTTCGGCTTTTACCACGATGCAATCCTTTTTGGTTTTTTTTACGCAGCTGCCTGTGAGTCTGATTCTTTTTTTATCGTAGATATTTAATATGTCAAACTTTTAAGCGGCTTTTATTTAAGGTTGTCTTTTTTGCTTTGTTTTAGATTTTTTTTAAAAATAATTTATGTATTTAATATGACAAAGTTTTAAGCAAGATCAACTTATTGCATTTTTATGGTTCTTTTACATTTTATTTTCCCCGTCTTATTGTTCGGCTTTTATCACGTCGCAATCCTTTTTGGTTTTTTTACGCAGGTGCCTGCAAGTCTGATTTTTTTTAATTAAATAAAACATGTGTTTTTTTCTACAACACTACAAGCTTTTGAATGTCATTGTAATATTTCTTTTAAATAAATATATATTTAACGTGTCAAAATTTTTAGCTAACACAACAACAATAACAAAACATTTCTATGACGGAGAAGATTGTAGTATTGTGATAGTGACCTTAAAAAAAGAATAGATAACCGTGACAACACGTACAAACCGATGCCGCCCAATGGGCGGCGTGATCCCCTAGTTAAGTTTGATTTGAAAACAACTGAGAATCTTAAATACTACTTTATATTTATAAATTATAAGTAAGCTTTTTGTTAAAATTAAAGTTTTGCAACACCTTAAAATCTTGCGTTAGATGTTGTAATATTTAATGTGATTATGGAAATATTTGATCTTATAATTTTGTTCTATAATTGAAACTTAATTGGTAATCGAATGTTTATTGTACCACTTTTTTTTTTAAATCTTCGGGGCCATGGTTGTAGATTTACCAACAGAGTTTGAGGTGACAAGCTAAAACATTGATGGAGTAGCCGAATACCACTCAGCTTTATGTATACACTATTGATATAATATTCCTTCCAAAACAACTGATAAGCGCTCTTGCTTCAGTCCATCCTTTGGTGGAATCTTGCTAGAAGGAAAAAAAAAAGCATAATGCACAGTTTAACGACCGACCCTGACTCAATCTAAAATATCTATTGATGTCAAACTTTTGAAGTTGTTATATTGTATCCAATTTATCTATATGTTTATACACCTGATTATTATTGAACAACAAAGCAATACATGAACTTTTACATATTCAGTACGAATATTGATTGATATATCATTATAACGTGGAAGGATATTAAAGGTCTTATGAAATAAAAAGAAAAATCGATCATCTATTGTTTATTTCTAGCAATAAATTAAAAGATACACTACGTATTAAAAGACTATATCTTAATGGTCATCGAATGTGTTCATATAATGGCACGTAATAAACTTTATTTATTTATCATCATGGCTATTGCGAAGACACTTTGGCTGGATATTACTTCATAACGAATTGATCCTTCTATTTGTTTGCACATTGAACATGGGAAATACCTTCTTTTTTCAATCCGTTTTTGCCCAAAATTATTTTTATAGATCAAGAGGTTTGCATCACACATTTTTATATTTATCCGTGCATCATGCACGGATATTAATACTAGTATATATATATAAGAATAATGCCAAAACTACGTTCAAAAGAAACAGGTGTCACTTGGGGTAATCAAATATATATTTATTAAAGAACAATACCACAACTATGTTTAGAAGAATTCAATATCAAATTCTCATTTAAACCCGTATAAAAACGATATTATATTTGTGTGTTAAGAAATTCAAAAAAGTTAGGAAAAAAATTACAAAATAATGTTAAATGAATCCAATATATATAAAATCAAATCTAAAAATATATATAAAAAAGAGTTACCCAATATATATAAAATCAAATCTAAAAATAATGTTAAATGAATCCAAAAATCAAAAGAAAACCAAAAAATACAATCAAATTGTATAAAAAATATTCTTAAAAAAATAATATAATATAATATAATATAATATAATATAATATAATATAATATAATATAATATAATATAATATAATATAATATAATATAATATAATATAATATAATATAATATAATATAATATAATATAATATAATATAATATAATATAATATAATATAATATAATATAATATAATATAATATAATATAATATAATATAATATAATATAATATAATATAATATAATATAATATAATATAATATAATATAATATAATATAATATAATATAATATAATATAATATAATATAATATAATATAATATAATATAATATAATATAATATAATATAATATAATATAATATAATATAATATAATATAATATAATATAATATAATATAATATAATATAATATAATATAATATAATACTTAAATAAATTAATGATGTCAAATGAGTCCAGTCTTAAAAATCATAAATAGTTTAAGCTTTTTAAAGTTTTATAGACTCTTTTTTTTTTCAGTACAAAAATTATTTATATGAAAATAGATATAATAGTAAACTTATCCTTATTATATTGATACAATTTTTCAAAATCTACTGAAAAAGTCGTTTAATGATAAGTCCTTTGGCACGTTATCTAAGTTGACACACTCATTTTTTAGAATTATCCAATTTTAATAACCTAAAACCATTTGATTTAAAAATTATAATATTTAAAACTATAAAATGTTTGATAGAGTTTTTGTTATAGAAAAAATAGACTTAACTTGACCATGTCCACTTTAATTTGACAAAGAGGCGTTCAAAAGTGTAATACTCGAATGCTTAAGCTGATTACTGATACCATGTAAATTTAACTTGTTATAAACATTGAAAATTGTACAGAGCACGGACCAAAATTCTTAGGTTAAATATAATTTGAACAATGATAGATTCATTTATCAACTTCTCTAGAGTCTAGACCCAAATCAATGGATAGATTAACAAAACCTAAATAAATATGAAAAAAAAGAAAAAAAAAACTTACACGACAAAAAAAACACCTTGAAACATAATCAATCATAAATCAATTTATACCATTAGGCCCCACTTAATTATTTTTTTTTGACAAGTGAATTTTACCTCAGACGCGTATGATGTGTGCTAATCGCACAACGAAAGGTTCCTGCACTAAGCGGATCTTAAATAGCCTTTCTCATCATACCACCTCCTTAATTGGAAAATACCGTCGAGAAGAACCTACCAAGGTTCGAACTCGAGACCTTGAAGTAAACTCCCCCGGACCCCCGCATAGCAGGTTTAGTGAAACACTCCGGGCCACTGGGGTTTAACCCAGTGGTTTAGGCCCCACTTAATTAACTATGCTTTTCGACAAAATGGTTTATTATTGCCAGAGCATTACTAGTAACATGTGCAACATCAGTGATCTGGGCCCGAACCAACTTCTTGACCGGGCCATCTCTATCTTGACCCGAAAACCCATCCATACAAGTATCCTCATCAGTCAAAGCTGAACTGACCCATGTCTTCACATTACTCATATGCATAACAAACTCCTGACCCTTAACCCGATCCGCATTCTTTAGTTCACGGATCGAGTTTCTGACCCGGTCCACACTATCATTAACTTCCTCTAAACAGTCTCCAACTGCGGAATGTTCACCAGGGTTCAACCCTTTGGATCTTGTGAGCTTCTGTAAGTAAGTTTGAGCCGACTCGGACTGGTTCAAACTTACTGACAATGCAACCCGGGCCAGGTGGCCCGGGTTGTGTTTGATAGTTGTTTTGTATGGAGAAAGAGAGTAAACACATAATGTAGGGTACGTGGTTGTTGTGCATGAAGAAGTGATGAAGTCGGGGGACGGCTTTTCAGTGGCCGTGGATCCGGCGAGAAAGAAGATGGAGAGAATGAGCAATGAGTAATGTTTTAAGGTTGCCATGTTTGATTGGGGGTGTGAAGACTAGAGAGTTAACACTAGAGTATGTGTGTATGTAATTATTTATATAGAGGACTAGAAGAAAGCATATATTCCCTTTTCTGGCATTTACCCTTTTAAGAAAGCAGAGAATTATATGTCTTGAATTTGATGAAAACGAGTATGGGATGTTAGATTTGAACGGAATAACTAATTAGACAACGTCTTATTTTAATGGATTTATCGTGACAACTCGTAATTAATTTACATCGGGTTAGTCCTAATCTCAATTAGACAGTCATTTGACGTGAAACTTATTAGACTTTTGGACTTTTGACTTAGTCAAATTAGACGTATCTTGTTGACGTAGACTATTAGCTATCTAGATGAATGCCGAGCCTTTAAAATAACTTTAAATTAATATTTAAAGGTTATGTCTTAAACAAAATAATTAGACTGTCTAGACTTAATATTATAAAGTTCACTTTGACGAAACTTTATTGACTTGTCTTAATTAAAATGACACGAGGGAAAATACCTTTACTTTACATTTTAACAAATTAGTCAAACGGTATTTTAATCGTAAGTATTTTACCAAAGTAGGGGTACGGTATATATCTAATATTTGGCCACATGGGCCGAATTGAAATTGAAAGGCAGAGAGGGAAACACCAAACACCCCCATCACCCTTTTCTTTCTTTGTTCTGTCGACCCACACCCACAAGAAACACATATCACCAACACTCTCAAAAATCAAACTCTCTCAATCTCATAGCATAATCAAATCTGATTTTGGGGAAAAAGAAGAAATCATTTAACAAGTATTCAAGGCATCATTATCATCACCATCTTCATCTTTACCTCAAGAACATCAAATTTTGGTAAGTAAACCATTGCTCAAACTTTTGAATTGATTTAAATTCATTTAAAGGGTTTATTTCAGTTATATAATTCGATTTAGAAGCCTTTGAAAGTGGTATGAAATTAGGGTTTTGGCAATTAAAGGAAATGTTAATTTAGAATTTGGTATTTGAAATCAAAATGGTTAAATTGGTGAAATGGTTGACGAAAAGAGTTGTTTCCAGACCTATAGATCATGTTTATACTTGTTATAATGAAAGGATTTGAGTTGAAAAACGGTTTGGCTTTTCCTGCATATTGCACCTGCTGGTGCTGGCTGCAGAATGAGGCCACTGCGGCGCAGTGGCATGGGCTTAGCCCACTGCGGCGCAGTGCCATTGTACTGGTCCCTGGTTCGATTTAGCCCACTGCGGCGCAGTGAGCATGGTTCTGGCTCACTGCGGCGCAGTGGATACCTTCTGGGAAAATTTTTGCGCGTAAATTTTTAAACGTTAATAACTTGTAAATCCGTAAGTCCAAATAATTTTATTTACTTTAGTTGATAAAATGAAAGTTTGAAACACATTCTCGGTAAAGGCATTCTAGGATTGATAGCTAAGTAGTGGTACGTAGGATACTTGTCGTCGTGAGATTTGATCCTCACCATTCGTGCTCATATCCTAGGTTTTGGATAGACGTGGAGACTAGACTGCTCTTATTCTCTGACTGCTCATACTTTTAGCTCTGTTATCGCTAAGGTGAGTTTATGGCGCCCTTTTTCCTTTTACTTTGGGCCTGAAAAGCATGTACTGTATACACGACTACTTTATAAATGATTTGTCTTTGTCTATGCCATGAGAATTGGTAAATTAAATCATTTGTCTTATGTCTTGCCATGTTGACGGCTGTCTGAAAAATGTGTATACCTGTCTTATGAAATATTGAACTAAATGACTTTGACTTGCCATGTTGTCGGCTGACTGAACTGTTCTTTGTGTTTGACAAACTAAAATGATCCCCCCCTTCACGTAGTTATCACCATTATGAAATTCTGATGGTTGTCTTGTCAGACTTAGTTCCTGACTGTCTTTGTCTGGTCCGCACCCCATTATAGACGGGAGACCTGTGCGAGGTATACTGGTCCGCACCCCATTATAGACGGGAGACCTGTGCGAGGTATACTGGTCCGCACCCCATTATAGACGGGAGACCTGTGCGAGGTAGACTGGTCCGCACCCACTTTAGACGGGAAATCCTGTGCGAGGGAAATTGTCTTATTGTCGGACTTTGGTCTGGACTGTCTTGTCTTAAATAACTACAACAAACGACGATTGATCTTTTAGTCAAACACACTGTAAACTCACCAACTATTTCGATAGTTGATCCTCTCAAATTTCATGCTTTTCAGGTGACCATCAGTAAGTCTTGGAATCGTCTTTGGCATTATAGGGCCAATCTTTTGACTTTGGACGTACAATTAGCATCAGACATTGAGGACTCTCATGCTTTTGGCTTTAGTTGTATTTGACTGTCCAATTTATTGAACTTGTATTCTGTGGGCCCAGTTCCAAATGAGGATGACTTGTATCCGTATTTTGGGGTCCACACCTTGAACGATTGTACTTGTTTTGACTTGTATTGGTATAAATGGATGTAATCTCTATTAACCTTCTGATTAGTGTGCAATTCTTTGTTAACCCTGTATTTCCGCTACAACGGGGTGTGACATTTATATATCTACATGTTGATAGGGATAAATATAAGTAGGGACGATGACAATACCTTAAATGTGGATTGAATGTTGTCAAATATATACTATATTCATTTAGTTTCTCATTATTCATATTTGTGGAGGCGGTGTTAGAAAAAAATCGGGGCAAAATTAAAAAATTTATGTAAACTAAATTTAAAAGGAGACAAAATGGTAAAAACCTGTAGGAAATTTTTAAAATTCTATGAAAAATTTAAAAAATACATGACAAGATTTAAATTTTAAGAGGGGGCCAATGCCCTCCCTTTAGCACCCCCACTGCATATTACCGAAAAATGTTAGCAAATATACATATTTTTTAGAAATGTAAGGTTTATAAATTAGTTACAAATAAAGTTTTACAAATTTATGTCTCTCCAATGAAATAAAGAGAGGATAAAGAAAAAAAGAACGTATAATTGATCACCTAACTTTTCTTAAGGGTCGATATGTATATTTACTGGATGAGACAGATAAATTGATGTACATTAAATATCTTGAAAACATTTCCATTATCAAAAGAGAAATGACCCTTAACATTTTTTAACCATATACAACACTTTATGCATTATACAGTACACTCATGTAATACATATATTGTTGTGTATGACAAAAATAATGTTGTGTAGAGATCACCTCCCTTATCAAAAACAACTTTGAAATACTTAATGAACTCGTGACAATTATTACCAGTGGCGGAACTATGTGCTGGCCAAGGGTGGCCATGACAACCCCACGATATTTATAAAACTTGAGATTTCTAGTACTAATTCTATGTATTTATTGAGTTTAAAGGTGATTGGCAACCCCACATAATCTTTAATATATATTAAAACAAAACCCTTAATTCAAATTTGAAAAAGTCTGAGCCATTGATTACATTTTAATTTTTATTTTCCACCATTAGATTTCCTTGATGACATCATCATTGACCCAAGAATTGGTCAATAACATTTTTAGTCCTCATACTTTACTTATTACAATTTACTTTTATTTATTTTAGTTTAGTAAATGGCCTAATTAAATACCACTCAATAACTTTATTAACCAAATCTTTATAATAATGGTACTCCTTATTCTTTAATGTTATAACTTATAAAAAAAATCATTTATTTATATAATATATATTATATTTTCATGCATACAAAGTTTTATATATTGTATATTTCTATTTCTAATGTCGTATAATTGAATATTTGACAAAATTTCAATTTAAAATGGGTTGATAAATTGAATATGATATTTAAGTTTTGATAGATTTACTATATGCTTATTTATTTGTTGATAACCTATACCATTTACTTCACTAATTACCATTTGGTAAAGAATCTTAGTTGTATGATGATTTATTTAATTTAACTATGATTTTTTATATTGTTACGAGAAATTTTACATTTTATTTCCATTAATAACGTTTTATTTCAACAACACTACAAATATTTTTCAAAATTCTTTATATTACATGGTTTTTTGATGTGATTGCTTAATTACATTAATTAAAATAACATATTTGGTACCCTTGATAAGAGTCACATTATAGTTACAACTTAGTGTTAATAAAATTATTTCTTTAATATTTCATATAATTTAGTTTTATGGTTAAAAACATGATTTGTTAACATTTTTCTTTGACAATGAATATGGTATTATAATTGTTGTTCAAAAGTATGTAAATATCTATTTAGATGTTAATCGTTTTCAGATATTAAAAGTTCTTTAATGCAAAAAAATATACAAATCCCGCGTGTTACGCGGGTTATAAGCTAGTATCTACTTAAAATCACATGCCATCAAATAAGCTTGTTAGTATTATGAAAATGGTTTGGCAACACCATAATCAAAATCCTGGCTCCGCCACTAATTATTACATACGCCGTTCAACGTTTTACAATCGCGACTCGAAAGTCAAGATTTTTCGTAGTTTATGCAATTACGAATTACTGATTAGTTTCAAATTTTGATAAATATCTAACACGTAGTCTATTATATACACAAAACACTACGTTTTACTCTTTATTACACTTGCACATATAAAGGGGTAATTATGCTAGACATATGGTGAAGAGCAAAGATTGTGAAGTATTATACTATAGTTAGATTGTAATAACAGTTATGTAAAAAATGGATATTTGTTGGCAGGATAAAGAATTAAAGCGAAAGTGTTATCCATCTTCGTGCAAATGTTACAACCGTAAAGTCTATGATCAATGCATGTATAGAACAAGATTTTCAAGCATGGATTGAAACATAGGAGATAATTATACTTTCATATAATTGCAAAAATAGAAAATTTGAATTGGAAGTACGAAAATAAGTCTAATTAGTATGTTGGTTAATTAATTAGATGTGTTGGTGGTCATAGCCCAAATTAGACTCATGAACCAATTTACGAGTATATAATTTGATCCGACTATAATTCCAGACATATGAGAGAACGACTACTATGCTTTACTGCATTTTGCCTTTTTCGAAACGAAATGGTCCGAAACACGCATCTCTAAGAGTTAAGTCTAAACTCCGATGTACTCGAATGCACATTTTTAATTTCATACTGAATAATAAAAAGAAAAGAAAGAATATATACAAGATCGAGAACCTGATTTTAATGAAAACTTGCACCTTTTCTACGTTATAATACAAAGGGAGTAGTTCCTAAGACGTAGAAGATTAATGCCTATCAATCTCATGAGTCTCGACTATGGATCCTTTGCAGGATAACGAGCTCATTTATTGGCCTTTGAGAGATCGACGGATCTATGCACCATGAATGCAAAACAGGATGACTTGGAGCAGAAGTATACAGGCCAGCTAAAACAAAGTAATGGACTACATTTTCTTGTTATGGCACTGCTGATTTTGAACCTTCTACCGAGTCTTGAGCATTCTTTACTAGAACGTCGTAATTGATAGAGGCTAGCTGCGATAAGTTCTGATCATCAAAAGAAAAGGATTTAGCTTTCTTTCTTTGAAGTTGTCTTAAAATCCTAAAGAATTATAGGTGGCAAAATGGGTGGATCGGAGGGGTTGGTTAAGGGTACTTTCAGGTATGGGTTGAGGTGACCCAAAATACTTTTTGTCCAAACTTGTAGATGTGTGAAATAGATTACAAAGACCCAAAATAATATTATAACTTTTCTGAAAAAACGATTTAGAAGGTGTTATGCATTATAACTACACATTGGACGACAAACCATTTCTGTTTCATTCCATGCTAAATTTTCGACCATACCCTTTTGACCCCGCATAGATGCAATATGACTTAAATCGACCCATTCATAAGTTAATGGGTTGAAACTGCCACGTCTATAAGGTACGGTTAAAATGTTGCAAGTATAAGTGTGGCATTAAAAAGTGAAAGTTCCTTGGCTTAGCAGCATTGAGTACCCTGGTTATGAGAGCACTACCGAAAAAGTATAAAGTTTGTGTCTCGTAAAGGAGAAAAGGGTGGGTGTATTTCATGATATAAAAAGGTGTTACCTTAAATGAGAAATTACTGAATGAGTAATTAACATTGAGAGAAGACGGGCCAAATTCTGCCAGGTTACAACATTCATCAGCCTGCTTAAAGAACCAACGGATTAGGAACAAAAACAGTAAGGCATTCAACTCAGTTAACCCGTTATTAAAAAGAAAATGTAAATTGACCCAATTTTATACAATTGGTTTGAAAATGTCATCTCTGCTGTTTTTCGGGGTAAAAGGATTTTAACATCTGCTGTTTGGTATAACAGTATAAGATCAGAGAGTGATGAGTGATGACTTCATGAAGAAGGCAAAAATGTACCTCTTCATCGACCATGTTCCCGTATGAGCTATCATCAAATGTGCTTCCTGTACCAGACATGTCATCAAAGTCACTACCTCCATCGACTTGCTCATCTTCAGGATTCCAGATATACCGACTCATAAAATAACTGGTGTCAAGTGCTTCAGCAGAAGGTATGAATGTGGCCTGCAGAACAGCCACTTATTATAGTACTTGTAAAATACAACCAAGCTATATTGTAAAGAGAAACTATAGGAACTGAATGATAAATCAAGTGAGTTATGCTATCAATATCAACAATCAAATCACCTTCTGTCTCGCAAGTGTGTCCCAGTGGATATTCTTAAAGAACTGGTGCGTCTTTACCTGTTTATAAAAAAACACAGATGATTTTATGCGTTCTTAAAATTTTTTGTTACAAATGTATCATGACAGGAGAAATTTTTCTTACTTCTCCAGCTTCCTTTGCACCAAGACGTTGACTTGGATTTTCTGTCAGCAACCTGAGATACGGAAAAAGTTTATGTTATGAGTAGAGGACGATTTTATGCAAGTTTTGAGCGAGTTCCATAGAATAATATCAAAATAGAAAACAGATATCATGCTAGTTCTTGTTTGCTTTAGGTGATGCACCAGAGCTGTAATACTTGCATAACTATGTTTGATGAACAACAAAAACATAAAACCATGCAGATTTAAATGCTTAAACTCACTTGTTAATCAGATCATACGCTTCATAGCTCATCTCCTCGGGAATCTTGGGCCAAGGTATATCTCTGTTCATAATGTTGGCAAAAACTTGCTGTACAAAAATAACAGATGATATGTGTAAAAATGTATAGTTGTATACCATCTACATGATGGAAAGATGTTATTGGTATTTGGTAACTGATCATAGTATCATACACATGAAAAAATAATGGCAAGTGGTGAAGAAGAATCGTTACAAGTTTCACAAATACTTTTTGTTGTATTAAGTTTCGGTTAGTACAATCGTAACTTTGACATCACACGACTGATGAAATTTTCACTTGATACCTGAGGAGATTCTGCATTGAAAGGTGGAACTCCTACAAGCAGCTCAAAAAGAATAATACCAACAGACCACCAATCAGCAGTTGCACCTACAAGAAGAGGAATATTGCAAGATCAGTACGCAGCAGGAAAGACATTATTGTTGTAAAATGTGCACAATTATACACAAATTTAAAGTTCCAACCATGTCCCACTCCGAGAAGTATCTCAGGAGCCAAATAGTCAGGGGTACCAACAACTGAATGTTTTTGACGTTGTTCTCTTTGATCTAATGTAACTTCATTCTCTCTGCAAATAGGTGTCCTGCAGTCCAATGATCCTGACAAGTCCTCGGTGCTGTTGATGAGACCCACCTTAGATAGCCCAAAATCTGATAGCTGTAATGTTTATTAAAATTTTGAGATCAGTAAGCATTTTAACTTGAGGTTGAAGTTTGAACTTAATTGTGAATGGGCTTGTTCAAATTAAAACATTATGAATGGGTCAATCCAGGTTATATTTTATCACTGACAGGTTAGGCTGTAAACCAACAAAGTTAGATAACAATGAGACTCTAATAATGCATAAAACCTTCTAAATCATCTATTTTAGCAAAATAATACTGTTACTGACATAAGTCACATAATATAACTTTTGTAGTCATACTTGACACACTCTGACTATTTATAATGTGCCTGACTAAATTCTTTATAAATATGGCATTTGGGTCAGCACAAACCCGATTTGACCTGACCATGCAACTAATTACCTAACTACCTATGAATTGGTCAATTTGGGTTGTTTTTTTATTTTAAGACGAATAAATGAGTCAAACATAAAAAGTATTTAGCTAAAAGAGCAGCGGGTCAATGGGTTGAAAGATTTTCATTGTTAAAGTAATCATACTGACTCCAATGATCTTTAATGAAAAAACTTAGAAAGTGAACTTTTTACTTGTATGCACCAGCCAAACCAAACCAAACCCGAGCCAGCCCATTTATCCCATACTATTAACCACCACTCTTTTTGACCCTTTATGATTCCATGCGAGATTCCCGTCTGGCAATCTTATCAAAGAGTTAATCAGTAATCACATGATACAAGTAAAATTATAAATGAGAACAGAAATCATGACCTTGATATGGCCATCTGGACCAATTAACAAGTTGTCTGGCTTCAGGTCTCTGTGAATGATATTCAAAGAATGTAAATACTCCAACGCAAGGACCTGCAAAAAATTATTCAAGATACATATCAGCATTCAAGCATTGCCTATGAAAGTAGGCATATGCCAGCGTGAACTAAGAGGGGAGAAAAAAGCTAACAACTTACCAGTTCAGCAATATACACACGTGCCATGTCCTCTTCTAAGCAACTTAGAGTTCTCAGCAAAGAGAAAAGATCCCCTCCATTTAAAAACTCCATAACCAGATACAGATTTTCTTTGCATGTGAATGAGTAGAAGAATCGAACCTGTTCATGTCAGAAGTCAAACAACATAATGAAGTTACACTACACGCAAGCCTGACATATTTTTTATGCTTCTCACCACAAAAGGATTGCGGACTGATATCAGGATATCACGCTCAGCCAAAATGCTTTCAACTGCATTTTTGCGAATCATATCAGCCTTCTTCAAAACCTGAAGATATGTTTTCACATGAAGTTTTTTCAGCTCTTATGTAAGGAAACAAATGATCTGTTTCGGAAGTAAGAAGATGACTGAAATGCCTCAAACCATTTCAGGCTAATTTTAAGAACATTATTTCCTTTCTAAATGCTAGTTTGATGGAAATTTATATCATTTCACAATCCAAGATGCCAAATTATTTGGATTGTCAAGTTTCAGGTCTTGCAGCAAATCAATTGACTAGTTACTGAGTTGAATTGTTGTATTAGGTCCAGGATAGTTACCACTGTAAGTTATGCGTTGAATAATTAATCACTCATACAAAAGCCAGTATAAACATAAGACTCTCAAATAATGAATTTGAAGGAAATTAGCCATGCAGATAAACACAATTATATTTCATTTTAACAAATAGGCTTTTAGCCAAAACAAATGCATCAGAATGAAAGAAGCCATTACCTTTATGGCAAATACATCACCTGTTGCCCGTTTCTTGGCCAGAAAAACTCGTCCAAATGCACCTCTACTGATTGGTTTTATTATTTCAAAATCTTCAATGGATGTCCTATCTTTTGAGAATGTATTAACAGGGCTGGCACGTAGACTACGAACTGCATCATCTTCTACAGAACTATCTTCATTGGCCATGTTACTTGATGAATCTATCTTATCATCCTCTATCTGCCCACAAAGAAGTACATATTTCTCCCTGTTTTGTAACGGAAACTTTTCAATATATTTATAGATAATTTGAAGTAAAATTGGTGATGCATTTCTTACTCTGCAGATTAACACCTAAAGTTCCAAGTTATAAGAATGATTTTGCTCTCAGTATATATAGTAGACCGAATTGCCTCAAAGTTTAATAAACTTTGTTCTGTTATTGGTGTCAGCCGATTGCACTCGCAAAAAACCCAAAACTTTTGCAAATTTCATTTAAAGTTCAAATTTGAGTTAAAAGGTTTCCCATTGCCACCTCAGAAACAAAACTAACATTCAAAGCCACTAGCACATCAGCTGCCACATTAATTTGACAATGTAACCGGGAGATTACTATAAACAGATATTTTTAGAAGATAAGGTCTCCACCAAGATAACGTAACACTTTGAAAGAAAATTTTTCTAATGAAAAACTGAAACTAAATTCAGTTTTCTATTACAAATCAGTCTAGATTTGATAAATATCTAGCTAATCTGCACAAAATACTACCAAAACTATCTAAAAATGTAGTAATAAGTTCCAAATTTTGATTCAACGCTTATCAGTAGATTTTCGACATTCAACCTCTGCAAATTCGAGTGCATCTCTAATATGGAATTAACAAGTTCTTTGCATCAATTTTATAAGTTTAATGATTGAATTTACTCACTGTAATAGCTTCTCTATTCGTCTACCAAATGTTTCGACAACAAGAGCATCCACCTTTCTGTCTTGGATAGCATATTTGAGGTCTGTTAAGTGATCAAGCATGATCTCCAATGCACTGTACTCATTAGTGTTGATATTAGCCACAGCTCGAGCAATTTCCAGTAATTTGTGTATCTGCAATTTTATGGTGTTGTCAGAATCTTTAGACCAATAAAATGATTCATTAAAGCACTAGAGTTATAGGCAAGAGTAAATTGATATGCTCAAGTCAGAAAACCTAAACTGATTCGATTAAGTAATTTGAAAGATGAAAGTTAATGAATGCAAATTAATAACAGTGAGCACCAATAAAAAGGAAACAGATGCTTGTCATTTATAAGAAGACCCCTGATCTATGAATTAATAATATAGATTCAGATTGATCACTACCTGCTGCCAGTTTTCATGCTCAGTTGTGGTCTTTCTTTCGCTCAGGAAAACCTCAATCTGGTTCGTTCTCGGTGTTAGTAAAGGTGATCTCGGAGTCAAGCTACCACCCGATGAGGCTTTGTGACATGTAATAGGTGTTACTGTTCCACGTGTTTCACTAGACATATCAGGCAAACTATGAATGTTGTGCATCATATAACTAGTGTCAGCTTCATGCACACATTCTAGTATATCTTCGGAGCATTGACAAGATAAACGTTGTTTTGTTGGTGACGATTCATCAGAATCATCTGGTGTACTGGTAGATGATATTCTCCCAATATCTGGATTTCCAACAGCAACGTCGGCACCCTTTGGTGTACAAGCATCAATGATCTTTTCGAGGGTCTCTGCAACTCTATACAGTCTTTCGTTGACAGTTAAACCTTTTAAATCACATCTGTCAGCTATGGTACATATCCTAGAGTGTTCTTCCACAAATACGGTAGGTATTTCAACTTCACATATACGACAGATCAAAGAACTGTCATAAGCTACATGAAGTTGAGCACCCGAATCTCCCGATCCATCTCTTACTAAATTTGATGGTGTCTCCGGGTCCTCAGCAGGGAAGTCTGGTATGTCAATATGTAAGGCACGGTCATCTTTAGGCTTGTATTGGTCAGGGACATCCTTTGTTGGGGTGTCAACATTATCTTGGTCTTTTATATTCTTCTCTGATGAAAATGGAAATTTCTTCCAAGATGACATCTTTAAGCTACTACTTGGTGACGCAATACTATTTGCAGTACTAGCCTCCACATTGTCAGTTCCCCCATCTAAACTCTTTTTCGTTTGATCTTTCTCCTGATTCCCTCCATGGAACTGGTCCATTTGAGTTCCATCGACTTTAGATTCTCCTGACGGGCTATTAATATTTTGGTAGGTAGATTCAATAACGTTTTGATAGACACTAAGGTCACTAAGTTGGTGAAGACCCAAAATGTTGTGGCCTTGTTCATAATCACACTCCTTGTGGAACTGTACGAGCCGAGTGCATCGAGTAAGTATAAATAGGAGACGCGTATGAACTTGTTTAAGGATACCCGTTGGTAAATCTTGACGACGATCATCTAAAATCTGAACAATGTTTTCACACTTCAACCAAAATTCATTTGATGCCATTTTTGCACACTTTCTAGCTATGAGCAACAGATCCTCTAAATTTTCTTGCCATTCTGGGTGAGATACTGATGTATCTTCAAGTATGCCCAACAAATCTCCAGCAAATATAGCCAAATCGGTATTAACTTCTTCCTTTAGCTTATCGAATTTACCCCTTAGCATCACCAAAATCTCCTGAACTTGATACACATTGCAATGGCATAGAGTGAACAGGTTAAGAATAAAATTAAAGCTATGAACTTTGGAAGAAGACAAACTATTAGAACAATAAGATACCTCCACACGACCAAATCCACGAGATTTCCAGAATGGCAGAGGCCTTGCGCTTTTGGAATTGAGTTCTTGGGATAAGCTCTTGAGATCCGAGACTCTTTTCTTACGACCACTAGTAGCACGAAGTATGGCCTGGAACCTTGGAGATTGCATTTCTTTGGAAATAGCTGCATGACTCTGAAACAAGTCACAACAAAGCCAATATGAATCACCTATAGTTTCAATGAAGCAGAAAAAGGCATATAAAGCTTATTATTTTCAGCAAACGTTTCTCCAATAATAAGCAAATTACCTCCATTCCACATATTGGAGGTGGAAGAACCCGTAACGATTTAGACTGACTCCATGACACTTTCTTGCCTATAAAAGACACAGCAAAACCATTGATAAATGTCATATAGAACAGATTACACCTTAATAGCCCCCTCAATCTCAATGTGGCAAACAGCAGATATGAAAGCCCCAACAATGATACTAACTATTTTGAACAGTAACTTTCAACGTAAATATAAACTTACATTGGTTGCTGCAAACACTCGTATATACTACTAAATATTTAGTTTTTTTTGTTACTTGCTTAGAATAGCAAGATACTCTGCCACAAAACAATTGGTAATAGTAATGTAGGTGCATTTGGTGAACAATCGTTGCAATATACTTTCATCTTTCTACCAATAATAACAAGTTCATTATTATTGTTAGGGTTAAGAGCGCCATAATAACTAAACACAAATTGTTATTGTGTGCACGAACTAACCAGAACCTCTATTGTATGCACGAACTTAGTAAATATGTTCAAATCATGTAGCTAACCCTAGCTGACCAATCAAAAACTTGCACGTCATTCTCTCATCCCAGGATAGAGAGACTCTTAATATTTCGTGGAGAAACGAGATTGTACATTAGACTAAGGTTGGACTATTACTCTAGCTAAAAACTAACATTAATCTATCAATGTATATGAAAAATATATGAACATTCTTGCATTTGGCATATAATAATTAAGTAACTCGGGTGGGTATAAATTTCTAACCTGGATCAATACACCTAGAAATATGTCTTGTATGAATATCTCTGGCAGGTGGAGTAATACTCTTATCATTAATATTACAATCAAGACCTAAATTCGAAGGCGGAATGACACTAGAAACCGCCCTAAGGGGAGAAGGAACGGAACAAGTTCTAATATGATTAAGACCAAGGGCCGAAGCACCAAGTATATAATCTTCTTCAAGCAAACGACGATCATCAATTAAATCATCATCATTATCGTTGTCGTTTTTGTCATCTTGATCACCATTTCCATCGCAGTCGCCCATTTCAGCCATACTGTGGCTTTGACGGATGGGAATGGGAGGAATTTTACGCATTTTAACGATGGAATGGGAGGTTTGGCAGTTTTGATGAAGGTTTCTATATACATGATCGATTGATTCGTATTCGGATTCTAACGATGAAGGGATTGACATTAGTTGATATGATATAATTAATAATGTTTATATGGCATTTTTGTTACGACTGTAATTCTCTAGTAAACACAAATTAAGGTTTGAAGATTATGATATTGAAGATTTCTAGGTTTTTTTTAATTGATTTTGGAGCAAAAGTTTTGTTCAGATTGGGGAATGTTGAGAAAATACAAGGGAGGGGAACAACGATATTCGCGGGAAACGGAGAACAGAACTTCTCAGCGGATATCTTTTGCCGTTCCAAAAAAAAAAAAAAAAAGTAACAACATTTTGTAAATAATCCGTGACTGACTGGATCTGTATATCTACAAAAAGTTGAGGGCTAAAACTATAAATACATAAGCCATATTATTGCATATAAGTTTGGTATCGTTAGTAGGGAATTAGGGATGTGCGTTGTATTGGTATAATCTCTTATTGATTTCGGTTAATGGTATCATAACATCCCAAACGTTTTATGTTTGACTATTTGACTTTCCGTTAGTTAACGTCAAGTCTATTATGTTTATGCGCCTTATAAGGGATTATGTGATTAAATCGGTTCTGGTCTCACTTGTAATACAATACTACTTTTCGGTGTAAGGATCAAGACGCTATTAGGACGTGGCTATGACTTGGAAAATTATGTTCATCCCTAGTTGTAAGTAGTACATGATATAAAATTAAAAATCTTACAGGGCGTCACCTATTGTCTCAAAAACATATATTGAAAAATCAAACTCATAAAACAAAACTTTTGTCGTTTAGTGAGTCTATGGTACGACTGTCGTCACCGCTTAAATGCCGTTTGGCAAAGTTTTGAAAAATCCAAGTTTTTTTAAACGACGGGTGTTACATTTCTCTATATTTATCACCATATTTATATATTTGACCACATAACTCAACTAGTTAATGAAGTTATACCTTTAACGTTGTCTAAACTTAAGTTTTGCTAGCTCAATCTAATTAAGGGTCACAGGTTTTTTCCGGTAGGTTTCCTCTCTATAGGGATACTCTACAGGTTCGAAGCCCATAAAAATACAATTAATTAAAAAAATACTTTTTTACCCATGAGATGGGGTTTCGAATCTTGACATGTGTAAATTTATACTCTATTAATTTTAGTTGATACGGGAGCCTAGTGGAATTTTTCCTATGGCACCGTTGTCGGCTTTTGATAGGGGGATTTGATTTAGACAACCAACTATCTGATATCGAGTTAGGACCTCATCATTTTTTATTTTATTATTAATTTTCTTTGAAATGCAATTAGGATCAGTCACCCCAACGCCACCTTTTACAATCAGTGACTGCGACGCGATCATATACCTAATACCTTTATGAGAAACCCAAATAAATTGAAAAAACCTCTTGTGGTAAGAATCGAACCCGCGATGTATGCACATCTGGGGGCCTTACTACATCTGTCTGGCCAAAGCCTTTGATGATGGGTTTTTTTTATTTTTTTAAAAAAAACCCTTTGATACTTTTTTATTTGAGTTAATTGCACAAATCATCCCGGTGGTTTACGTATCCCTCAAAAGGATGTAATCCACTAAAAAGGTAAAGATTAAGGACGAAATGCACTAAAAAAAACTTGAAGGGATGAAAACCACGAAAATACGTAAACCACGAGGATGATTTGTGCAATTAACTCTTTTTTTTTTGAAATCAACTTTATTTGTGTTCTCAATTTCTCATATCACAAGTTAAGAAATCCCTATTTAATTTTTAACAGTCGAGAGACACTTTATGCAGTGGCGGGCCTGAGAATTTTAACACCCCGGCCGAGCAAAGAAAATTATGCCATAACTTTAACCGAAATCAAATATATAAATAACTTTTTTTATAAACGATAACTAGCATTATAACAAAAAATTATATATGCATAATAAGATCATAATTTTAGAATTACATACCATAGTAGTTACTTATTTACCCGATGATCCGTGAAACACTCCTAGCATTTTTCATAGCAGGTTAATTAGCTCTTCCCAATTTATGTTCTCTAAGATATCGTTCTCGATAGCTATCATAGCCAATCCACTCTTCCAACATTGTTAACCGTAAATAAGATTTCAAAATTTATGCCCAGGCCGGGTTTGCACACCCTCTAGCCTCCCCCTGACTTTATGTAATTTACTGTTAGTGCCAACAGTTCATACAATTAACGCGAAAACTTTCACAGCCACGAGCCACCATGGCCGCGCTAATCCGGCGGGCCGCTTCAAACCTCCGTTCAATCTCCGACAACCGCCGTCGTCTGATCTTCTCATTTGCAAATTATCGGTTAGAAGAAACCGGTTTATATGGATGTAATCATTTGAAAACCCCTAAAGGCTTTCAACGTATCGTTGATGATGCCATTGAAAGGTATATATACTTATAATTATTATATCTATTACTAAAAAATATCATCTTTATTGTGTTTGAACATAGTTAGTTAGTTAAAAAATAATAAATTGAATAATAATTTGTTGTTTGTTTTTTTTTATTATTATTATGATTTTTATTATTATTATGATTGATATAGGTCTAATGAACTTGTTGGATTCATTTCCGGAATGCCGTCGTCTATCGAATGTGTTAATGCAATGGATGAAATTTCAAATACTGTAAGTATATCGAATGTTGTGTTAAAAGCATTATAATGAATTCAACTTGTCACGTTTTGCTGTGTGTATCCAAGCCGAATATTTTCTATTGATTTTTCGCGTTTAGTATCTTTAAGAATGTTATAACTTGTAAATTGTTAAAGAGGTGTTAATATTGAGAATTCGGCAATGAATTTGTAATCCGTTAAAATAGTCACTTGATTAATTCGGCAATTAGCAAGTTTTAAAAATGGATACATAGTAAAACATGACAACACGGATACATTTGATGCATAGAATATTATAATATTAGTACTTAAATTTGCTGATGATATGGGGAATTGCTTATGGTGGAACGGACTAGATGTTTGTATGTATATGCGCTGGTGATGTATGTAATGTTTGAGCATTGTAGCTATGTCAAGTTGTGGATTCTGCAGAACTTTGTAGAAATACGCATCCAGACAGGTTTTTTTATTCTTCTTTTCCAGTTAATGTGACTATATTCATTCTTTGTTTTTGTGTTCGTTTCTCATGAATGTATTGTGTTGGGAAACAGGGAATATGTTGAAGAGGCATTGAAAGCGTCAATGAGGATAAATGAATATCTACATGTGAGGTGACAAAGTTACATACTTTGTTGGTTTTGTATTGTTTGAGCTTTGTATTATTTGTAAGATTAATAAACAAGATGTTATGTGGACTAGATCATAGCCCAGTTATACGCTCTATTCTTAGTAAAACCTTCAATTTCTTTTAAAGATTATGGACGAAAATTTTTGCAATCATGTATCCAATCAAGTAGTAATCGTATTCCAAATATTATTCTTCAGTTTATTGTTTGAAAGATGGATGAATTTTTGTTTAACTCAGAATAAGTATATATCAATTCTTATATTTTCCTTATGGAGAAATTCCAACAGAATAGTATTTGTATTCGTGTTATGATTCTTCAAATTTATTTTTGGAATATATAGGACTTCTATATTAACTCAAGTTCAAGTATTAATTAATTTTTTGGTTTTCTAAGATAAATATATTAAATATTATTGAAAATTTGATGATATTATCAAACAAATGATTTGGCAAAGTTAAAGAGTAATTAAGCATTTTAGTTGGTTAAATCTGAAAATAAGGAGTATTTGTTTGATATCAAGCTTTCAATAATTACCATTTATAATGATTGTTGTGGTGTTCATTTGCATTGGTGTGCAGTATCTGAACACAAATCTTGCTCTATACGATGCGATGGTGAAAGCTGACAAAGATGAAACTTTGACAGGAGAGGAAGCTATAAGAATTGCTCATGATCTGCGCATTGATTTTGAGAAGGGTGGAATTCATCTATGTGCAGGTTTTCTGGTTAAGTGTGTTGTATAAGTGCTATGTTTAGCAAGTGCATTTACTAAATAGACAGTTATATTACTTTACAGAAAAGAAAGATCGGGTGAGTCAGCTAAATGTTGAAATCGCTAAATGCTGTGCACAGTAAGTAAATGTAATCTATATTACTTCTTATATTGGGAGTGCGTACAATGTTGCATAGCACCATTTTGAGTGTTGTATATTGGAAGATACTTGATGATTGTGGGCTGTGTATGTCTTTAGCAAAAGAGCTATCATTAAGTCAAGCGCATTTAACTTGGGTGACTTATCTTTTTAACCAGGTTTAATGAAAATATAGCCAAAGAGCCAGGTCATGTGGATGTATATCCAGCATCGCGTATACCGAAGAACTTACATCATCTTGTTAAGCCCGTTAATCGTCCCACTTCACAAGGTTCAAGAGCTAACTTCAGAGAAAAAGGGTTCCGAATTGTAACAGAACCAAGCACTGTACCCACTGTTTTACAATGGACATCTGATGATGAGGTTCGATACAAGTATTTCATATAGATTTGTTCTCACCTTATTGATCTTTGAGCACACTCATGTTTTGCAATGTAAATGATAAATCTCTGGAACAAAACATCATACTTTAGAAGAATGAGTTGCACCAAAAGGTTCAAACATATCTTATATTACAAAATGTTATCCACCATCTATTCAAAATTGCTTGTTACAAAGTGTAGTGTCAGTGTTACATATTTGCATGAATGATAATTTGTCACTGCAATATGCCATGTATAATTGTTGAAAAAGCTAAGTACTTCATGAATACTGCATATTTGCATATTCATAGTTCATGGTTAACCTTGGCTTTTTTTCAGTTAATTTTTTTTTTAATTTTACTTCGTATATTTTAATATAACTCAGGTTAGAAAAATGGTGTATATCCAAAACCATTCTGTACCACGTGCAAATCTTGCTGTTCTTGATAAGCTAATTGCTTCACGTCATGAACTTTCTCAGGTTTGTCCTTGTTATTACTTTTGTATTTTGGAGATATCTTCTACACATTGTTTTTAGTACACATGCACCATGTCATGGTATTTTACGTGGTCCATAAATGATTTATTCTTTTATATATAGAGGAAATGAAGATTCGTACTAGTGTCCAAAGAACCTAAAACAGATAAAGGCTATTGTGCCCTTTGATGTTATGCATCTTCTATCTTTATGGAACAAAAGTGGTTGTCACAAACAATATTAGCCCATCATTGCCCTTCTATGCTGTGCATCAGTGCATCATATACATGTGATTTTTGTTGGTTACTCCCAACTTTCATATTTTCACATGCTCCTTTCACTAGCCGGTATGAATCTCATGTGAGAACACTTTTTGACCAATCATTTCCCTCTTATTAATGCATGCAGATAATGGGGTATAACTCATTTGCTGACTATGCCTTGAATACAAATATGGCTTCATCACCAGGTGTTGTATCATCCTTTTTACTTGAACTGAGTAAAACTGTACAGGCAAAGGCAGCTGAGGTACGTTCCCTAAAAGTTTTATTCTAACAAGTTTCTGTTATACATATGATCAGTTTGACCCATTACCCAATGGGCTTGATTACGGGTTATACTTTTTTTTCTTCTTACAGATCATTTGGTAATCTAGAAAACTAAGATAAAATGAAAATGTGTGAATTGTTTTTATCTAAATAATTTAGCTTATTTATGTAATGGTATATATCACTTATACATATAATTCAATATAAGCAAGGCAAAAAGGTAGTTGCCGGTCAGCATAACAGACCTGTTCAACCGTACTGAAAGTATACCTGTTCTGACCTGAACCCATTTTGATATGTAACCCTTGCTGCCTGTCACATCACCCTTTTTTGCTACCTCTAGTTCCAGTGGCATTTTCATTCTTTTCTTTTTATATGTTAGGAGTTTGAATCTATGCGGGACTTCAAAAGGAGAAAATATGGCCAGCAAGATCTAGAATTAGAACCATGGGATGAAGCATACTTCACAAGATGTATGAAATCATCTGCTTACAACTTGGACTTCTCAGTATGTTATCATTAACATTTTTATCATTTGATTAGTTTAATGCTATTTGTTTATGTGCCTCACCCAGAATTCAAATATTGGTTTGCATGATATTTTTCTTCAGGTTATCACATCATTTTTTTCTTTATCACAATGTATTGAGGGTCTTAAATTTCTGGTTGAATCCTTGTTTGGCATGAAATTTGTTAATGCTCCTCTTGCACCTGGCGAATCATGGCACCCGGATGTGCTGAAGATGGCCCTTCATCATCCTAATGAGGTGCACTCAATATTTACTACGATTTGTGACTGGGGCACTTAATTGACATGAATGTTAGCATATTATATTCTGTATGATATCACATATCATATTCTCTATGATATCGTGGTATTTTGCTTACAAGTTGTGGTTCCTGTACAGATCCTTCTTGTAGTCTCATAATCGAACATATCTTCGTATTTTGTAACATAAATAATCTTGTTTATCCAACTGCAAGTATTTGGGTTGAGATATCATTGGTCTGGACTGAAGAACCTAAGACCCTGACTGAACTGATACCGGCTATATCCAACTTGGTCATAGAGTTTTTAAAGAACCAGTAAAGTTTCAAAACTTAATTCTCAGGGCAAAAATGGAACATAACGGGGTTTTTCCCTAATTGAAACAAATATTATATTCCAAACTTGAAATGGTATTGTATCATATTTTTAATCTTTCAAGCTATAGAACCCCATGTTTTTGTATTTGATTTACCGTTCAATTTGGGGAGGCGCTAATTTCAAATTGGGTTGGTTATTGGTTTCATACTGATGAACATACTTAAAAGTATATGGTAGTCTTAGTTCATCTTTTTTCTTATCAAATGGGTGTATTGCTTTTCAGGGTGATTTGGGGTATATATACCTCGATCTGAATTATAGATCGGGAAAGTATCCTGGTTGTGCTCATTTTACCATCAGGGGAGGGCGCAGAGTTTCCAAAACAGAGTACCAGCTGCCAGTATGTTTTATATTTCTTCATTATTTATGGTCATACATATACGCATGCAACATAAGACACTGATTCTAAGAGCACTCACAATGTACCTGTTATCAATTCATCGTCTGCTCGTTATTGCTCTGATAACGAGCAACACTACTAGGGCTGACTTGTTATTAGCTCGTTATGAGGCATTCATTATTCTGATAATGAGTGAAGGCAAATGATTTTTTTTTTATTGGGGATGTTGGTTTGTCTCAGACCAGTGACGAGTTAGTAATAGTTATGTATATGGGGATGTTCTAAGGATTAGTTATTGATTGGTGGTTTGTCTGATGTGGCGCTGACAAGCACTGGTTATGGGTTAATAATGAATGAAGCATGGTTATGGGTTAATAATGAATGAAGCATTGTGTGAAAGAAAAGAAAAATGAGCAAGCCTCTAATTGCTTGAAGACACCCTGTAATTGAGTCGAAGCAAATTCGTTGGTAGTTTCTAGAGTTGGCAACATGGATAGGTTGGGTGGGTTCGGTACAGATAAAAATGGTCAGGCTGGGTTGGACCCACAAACACTTAGTCTTGTTTTTGTAATTCTTGATATTTCTAAATATTCTCAGTGTTAGATATAATTGCAAAGACTATTGCTTTAATAGTAACTTAATTTCATTAATAGTCTTTTGGGAGGGTTTTTCAAGTTTAAATACGCTTTTGTCAAGTTTCGACTTGCGAGAGATAATTTATACTCTAAATTAACCCATATACCCACAGGTGATAAATTATACTCCAAATAGCCCATTCACAAGCTTCGACCTATGTGAAATAAGTTATACTCCAGATTAACCCATTTGCCCGCAGTCAAGTTTTCTTTTAGCTATGGTTTAAACTGTATCCATGGTACCTGCGAGAGATAAATCCTGTAACTGGGTTGAAACTACCATTTCTAGTAGAATGTTAGTTTCTACTAGTTGCTTTAATTAGTGGTATCTGCTTTACGAGAAAAGACTACTGACTGTGTTTTCTTGATTCTTCTGCAGGTCATAGCCCTTATTTGCAATTTTTCAAAACCACATAAGTCAGCAGTTGCAATGCTTAACCACGCTGACGTAGATACCCTATTCCATGAATTTGGACATGCTCTTCATTCGTTGCTTTCACGAACGGTATGTACACCTTGATGCTCCTAGCAAATAGTGTCACTTTTTTGGGTATCCTCATGTAACTTCCATTTGCAAATTTGCAGGATTATCAACATTTTTCAGGTACCAGAGTAGCTTTTGATATGGCTGAAACCCCTTCAAACCTTTTTGAGTGAGTACCAAGTAGACTGCTTTACAAAATTGACATTTTTAGGAATGGTGCACTCTATTGGGGTATTTGGATTTGAAAGTGATAAATGATGTTGCATAATCAGACTCAGATAATTAGTTATAATCAAACAAGCTATAGGAGATGGTGTTTGGAAGTGTGGATGTACGTTTTATTTTTGAAGCTGCAGTGGTAAGATAATTGGGCTGTTTGATTTTCTGGAAATCTTATTTTGTTATAGTAATATAATACCTTAAAATGTGTTAAGTGACTGAAGAGGACAAACTTCTGAAAATAAAGATACCTTCTGTGAGATTTGCTTAAATTCTCTTAAATTAGGTTTGAAGAAAAGTCGGCATGTGATATATTAGATATCTGTATTGTTTCCATCTAGTATGATATTGATTATCCAAACTTGATTAGTTGACTTTAATAATCAGTTTCAAAACGCAAATCCAAAAACTTCACATGAATCATGGGATTTTATTTTTTTAAACATTAAATCATGGGATTTGATCAGGGAATTACTAGTAATATCTAAAACGTCACATCTTCTTTTTAATTTTGTTAATCACTTTAGATACTATGCATGGGATTATCGAGTTTTGAAGAATTTTGCCAAACATTATTCAACTGGTGATATCATTCCTGAGAAACTCGTCAAGTCAATGCAGGGAGCCAAAAAGATGTTTTCAGCAATGGAAATGCAGCAGCAGGTCAAACTTTGTAATATACTTTATTCTTTTCCTTTCCTTTCCTTTTTGAAGCCTCAAAATCACTGCTATACAATACAAACAATGAAATCATGGAGTAACATGATTCCTGATTATGTTTGTGATTCAGATATTATATGCATTGGCCGACCTAACTCTATATGGTGAGAAGACATTATCACCGATTGATACTACCTCAATTGTGGCGGATTTGAGAGAACAGCATACCAATTGGAAACATGTCGAGGGTACACATTGGCAAACACGATTTAGTCACCTACTATACTATGGTGCAGGTACATAATCTTGTCATAGATTTGTTGCTTTTGCCTCTTCATGACTCATGAGGAATCTATCTTAGATTTTTTGATGTCATCAAAGTAACTTCAATGGTGCATCCTGTGCATTAACAACATAAACGAACTACAATAATGTTCATGATGTTTCTGGTCAGCTGGATTCATGGATCGTCACCTTCTTCACTTGTCATAGGAAGTCAATAGCTGTCATCAATATGATTAGCAAAACACTGTTTCTCTACCACAAACATGTTCACTAGTTTGTCACTTTAAGTTTTGACCGGTTACACATTATTATGTATAACATCAATGGGCTTGGCTGCTAGACCACCCTCCATGTTGGACCGAATTATAATCCCATGTTTTTAGTGCCCGGAGTGATGTATATAGTTGTCGCCTTTTAAAAAATAATTGCCGCCCCAATTGAATAATCAACCCTGTTTATGTATGTTACATTTCCCTCCTAATTTATCAAAACCCATCAATTCCTTCTGTGAATTGGCCCGATTTTAACCAATCACTTTGTTGTCTTGAGCAAGAATAAACTTCTGTATAATTGTAGACTTGTAGTTATATAATTGGGTTGAGATAGCTTGACACCAAGTTCTCAGGTAACTGCATCACTAAACGTTGTGTGTTTTATATTGTGTGTAGGCTATTATAGCTACTTGTATGCCAAGTGCTTTGCGTCAACCATTTGGGAAAGAGTATGCAAGGACGACCCAGTATCATTAGAGACGGGTACCGCTATCAGAACAACATTCCTACAGCACGGGGGAGCCAAAGATGCTGAACTGTTGCTAAATGATCTTGCTGGAAATGGGATTACAAGGCATCAAAATGGAGGTATAGTTCCAGATATTACAAGCCTTTGTAATGAAATGAAGCTGAGGAGATGATAGAAAAGTAGCACAAGTATTAAAGCAGCAAAAATTGTGAGACAGGACTCAAACTAACGTGATTTAAGAATTGAGAAAAAATCAGGCACCATGTAGGTTGGACCATATGGTGTGAAGCTAACGTGATTCAAGAACCAGGGGTTATTAATTTTTGTTTCATTAGGTAGTACTAAGTTATATCAATTGTATTATTCAATAAAACAAGGGATAAGTATCCTGAAATGTAACAAACTTTGGACGAATGTCTATAGTGTGAAACAACTAAAGTTGTGTTCATTGTATCTAATCATCTTTAAATTATGTGTATTGTATGTAAGAATGCATACGTGGCAACCACTTGTTAGTTTTTGATTGATCGGATACATTTTCTTACATACAATACACATTATTAAAAGATGATTATATACAATAAACACAACTTTAATTATTTCACCCTATAGACATTCGTCTAAAGTTTGTTACATTTCAAGATACTAATCCCATAAAACAATATATGTTGTGCTATATAGTTCTGTGTTCTGCTACCAAGTAATACTCAGGTGCGGTAAGCCTTCTTATAATTGCAATTTTGTTAAACTTCCTTCAGTTTTTTGTTCCGCTGGGTTTTGAACTTGTATTTTTAATTTTAGGGTCAAATGTTAAGTTGCATGAAATTCCTGTCGTGAAGTCGTTTGGTTTAGGCAGAACAACAAAGTCACTGCTTACAACGACTGGCTATGTACATCTATCTTTAAATGGATTTCGTCTGGATTTCCATACCACTGCCTGATTTTAGGATATGACGAGCTATTTTCACCTTTTTTCAAAAAAAAAAAAAAAAACTATTGCTTCGGATATGTGACTAATTGGGTGGGACACCTTCATTTCATCAATGAAGCTAATCCCTCATCAGTCACAAATCGCAATACAAAGCTCATGCATTTCTCATACTACTATTTTGCTTTCGTCTTTGTTTGTATGATCCAAGATCTTGTGTCTTCTTTTAATACTAATCATTGATCACTCACTCCTGGATGATACTATTGACTTCTCATCATGGGGGCAATGGCCTGAGATGAGATGATTCAGATTTCAGACAAAACAAAGTTTTAATAAAGGAAGTAATAACTGTACCAGAATTATTAATATATTTACCACATAATACAACTTTTTTAACACAATACACAAACAAACCAATAAAGCAACTGTGTGGTAAATGTATTAATAGTTGTACGAATAACAATTCCTTTTTAATAACGAATGAAAGAAGTGACAAAATAGGCGGGTCAAGTAACAAGTACATGTAGTCGATTTTGATGAAGGTGTTTTGAAATAGGCAAACCAGGTTGGGTTGAAATTTTATAGGAAATCCCTCCCAATCTTGTATATTTTCGGTTTGAGATTTTAATGCATCTATATATTTTGCCAAAAAAAAATGTAAATCACACTTTTTTTCTTACTTAATATGGAAAAAATAAAAATTAATAAACCTAAAATGTTAGGTACCTTAGCTACCTATAATTATTGGGACATTGAGAGATCACCAATACAGTCTTCAATGTAGTCGTGAAACTTATATGTAACACTTGCATAATCTAACGCTTAATGATAATTTTTGCGGATAAGATGCAGTCCAAATCATCAACATGAGCAAATTAGCATCCAGTCATTTCAATCAGACTCTTAAATCCTATTTGATAATTTGATGTCTTAAGTTGTGCACGATGTGAATATCACGAAAACAGAAAACAGAACCCTAGTGTAGTCATTTTAAGGATTGAGAGATTTATGTTGTAAATTAGATAAGTGATCACTCACTCCTGTTGATTCTCTAGCCTTTTACTCTCCTTATCTATACTATGCAATATTTTTATCTAACAACTCTTAAATTATTTTCACATACACTATCCTCTTAATATTAATGATTAAATTACCCTATCAATCCTTTATTTTTTAAAATATTTACATTAACTATTTAAATCAATTACTTTTATATCAATTATCTACGACACTCACATCGCATCCACCACCAACAATCGTCTCCATCACCACACCGTTACCGTGACGACCACCGTTACATTGCACGGGTAGTCACCACACCGTTACCGTGACGACCACCGTTACATTGCACGGGTAGGGTGCTGGTACCATAAAACACAAAATGCGAGTTTACTTGGGTCATAACATAGACCATCCAAAAGTGGATATATTTGGAACTATAAAAGGGGGCACTCAGACAGTCAGACACCTACCCCTTTTTCCGTTCATTTTCTTGAATTTTTTCCGGCAGGTAAGTTTTTTTCTTCTTTTATGTACAGCCACCACAGAAACACACACGCACATTATTGTTATTGTTATATATATATATATATACCCTCGTTATCCCGTTTATTTTACTGTTCATTTTACTGTATATATACATATGCTTTGTTTGAAGGTAGAGTGAGTGGGGAAGAAATTAAAATGGATTCTGGAGATGGTGAAAAGATGAGAATGAGTGATAATAATATAGAAATAGCAGTTGATGTGGATAGATTAAGCATGTTACCAGATGATCTGATTCACAAAATTCTTTCTTTTATTAGCACTAAAGAAACTGTCAGAACCATTGCTTGGTCATCTAGATATAGATATATTTGGACTACAATGCCTTTCCTCAATTTCTCAACTAAGGATTTTCATAAGTTTGTTACACATTTTCTCGCTCGCCGCAATAGTCAAGTAGATGTGTCTTCTCTAAAGCTTCGTTTTCCTGGAAAGGTTACCAACCCAACTGTCCAACAACTTATGGAGTATGCATTCTCTCACAATGTCCAACGACTTGATGTCGAATGTTTCATTCAGAAGAATGACTTTGAATTTCCCCTCTCAGTATTCAGTTCTGGCGGCCATTCTCTCAAACATCTCAGTTTGAAAGAGGGATATGACGCATATTGCGACCTAAAAGTGACATCAACTTTGGAGCTCCAAAGTTGACAACATTGCATTTCCGAGGTGTCACTTTCTCTAGTAATGACCAGACTGACAATTGCGCTGGCCTTTTCTCCAAGTGTGCAAACTTGAAGAATCTCACCTTAGAAAGATGGGCAACAAAGGGATTGAGTAGTTTTAGTATTTGTCATCATGGACTAGTGAATCTCACAATTGAAGAAGGGTGCCTCCGGGATGTAAAGGTTGTTATAATGTGGTTGCACCTCAACTCGAGAATCTTACTATCAGATCCCGCGGCAATAATAGGCGGAAGCATGTGATTTCTACACCTAATCTTGCCTCCTTGGCTTATACAGGTGACTATCCTTTGCACCTCAATTCAACGAATGGTCTCCATTGTTTGAAAGAGGCGGATATTCGTGTTTTGCAATTCAATATTACCGAAGCTCATCAGATGGTTTCTCTACTTCAACAGCTCTACAATGTCAAATTTCTTACACTTAACTTGGAAATTGTTGAGGTATATCTTCATTTTTGTCATGTGCATCTTAAATTGTTACACTTAAATTGTTATATTTTCAAATGCTCTACTTTATGAATTGACAATGCTCATTGAATGGTTTGTCTGCTACATCATTCGCCAAATCATTTTCACTTAACTGAATTGTTGATATATGTTAATATTATTATTATTGAGGTATATATTTAAAACTGAAATCGATTTTCGGTTTGATTTGCCTTGAAAAATCAACATTTCATAAACTAAATTATAAACAAAAGTGCTAAATCGATTTGGTCTCAAATCACAAGGGAAAAGTTCAAATTAATTTTGAAAATTCGACTTTCATTTGGTTTGATTTTCGATTTGTTTGACTTGAATCCAAATACTGAACACCCCTAGTTTCTACCATGGAATCACTATGAATTTGGATTTATAATGGGATTGTATTTGATTTTGAAACCTACCACCCTTAATAGATATAATCATATAATATGGCTAATTTTGATGGGTGTTGATGCCTAATTGTTAATTCCGATGCTATCAACCGGACACTTACAATGGAAATGAAAGTCATTCTATCATTCGCATACCTATGAACCAAACATACATGTTGGTTTTTTTGGCACACTTTTTTTTGATATGGGGCATAAATAGGTCAATATGACTACTTGTTTACTAAAAGGGTTGTCCACTAAACGGGATAGATTCGGGTTGAGGAAGATGCTCATGCCATCTCAGACCCATCAGCCCTAACATGCTGCGACTGCCATAGTTTCACTCGCTCACCACATGAATTTCATTATACTGCACCAACCTCTGATTTTTATTATATTTGTCATTCCTGATCATGCCTGATAACCTCTGAACATGTTATTATGAAGGTTACACAAGCTGTTTTGTTTTGTGAGTATAATTTTCACTTGCTAAAATATTCTGCATCTTTTTTCTTCATCCGTGGAACTAATCTCTCATCAACCTTCCCCGTTTGTTAACTTAAAGAGTTTAACTATATATCCGCAAAAGCTTTCTGAGTGGGAGACGGCGGGCCTTCCAAAAGGGAAAGTCAATTTGTCTGCTGAAGTAAAAAGTTATTTGCTGGATAGTTCACCAGGGGCCACCTTAACAATGTTCTCTCGTGAGGTATGTAAACTACTACGCTTGGAAGTATATATATTCATATGTGTTATGCATCCTACTTATTTCTCTAGATTACATAGACAACTATGGCAAGCATTAAGCATAAGTTTATAGACAATTATGGCAAGCATTAAGCATAAGTTAGACCCACATGTTAAGTTTCAACCAAGGGTATGCTACTATGCTGTTGTCATCTGCGAAGTCTCAATCTGGTGAAATTTTTTCATTCATCACTATTGTTTTTGATCCTGTGATTTTCATTGTAATGCATAAAGAGGGAAATATGGTATGTGTTCCATTTTTTTGTTTCTCCAAATTTGAGTCGGCTATGGTAAATTTGGAATAAAGCATTTCCTGTCCAACTACTTGCTCTTGAATTCTACACTTCTACTTACCTAAAGTTTATATTTTGACAGCCTGTAGCCTTTTGGTTTGATGAATATATATGCAGGAGATTCTAGCAGGGAAGAACATTTTATCAGCACGAAAGCTTATGGCCGAATTACGGGTGCTTCTAGAACAAGAGAAAGCCAATACCAAGACCAAAGGGAAAGCATCAATGGAGAGCGACAATGCAAAGATGCGTAAGAAAAGGAAGACACAACCAGAAATGAAGATGCAACTTCAAAGTGGGGGAAATGTTGCACTGATCGAGAGTTGTTGGAAAGATCTGAGTGTGCAGATTGAGCAAAGGATAGCCAAGGCGTGTCTCATCATTTCCATGTTGCGAAGGATTGAAGAATTACTCATAAATCTGCCCACAACAAACCGTGCTATCATTCAACCCTCTTTTTCCAGTCTTTGTGCCGAAACTGATGCCGTCATAAGTAAAATAACAGATCGTATGAAGATGCAGTGTGATGAGAATCAAAGCCGTTCAAGTGTCTGTTTTCATGAACTTGCTACAAGTACCACAATGGAACCGTCTTTTTAGCAATTTGTAAGCTCTTAATTTCTTATGCTCACGAGAACTATAATCAGATTGTTGACTGTTGGTGCCATTTTATCTTTTTGTTTTGATTTCAGGTCCGAGGTTTTTTGTTAGTACCCAAATGCAATAGCGAGCAACCTATTTGCAGAAGTTGGAACTGTAAAGTTATAAACTTATAGCAGATTTGGACTCACGAAAGCGTATATGCTTTTTTGCTGCTATGATGCACACTGATGACATTAATCGTGTGCTATCTTGTGGCTCACATCTTATGATCATCCTAGTGTACGTAGTGAAATACCTACATTATAAGATATTTTTGAACAATATAACAATTAAGGAATCCTTAAGTACATGGAACTTTTGGGATTTTAGGTTTCTGCCACCAAACTTTTTTTTTTACATATTACCCCCTCATATGCATTTCAATTTTTTGTCCAAACACTCTCAAGGTATGGATACTTGGGATTCTTCTTTTAGCTTGGTTCCTGCTTCATTCTTCAATCGCACATACACTCCACCACTAATGACCCACAAACACCAATTGAAAACAACAACCGCAAGTGATGGATTGTAGCAGTTTTGTGTGAATATATACAAGTGAAAGGTTTGGTTTTGATTTTTGAATGGTCCTTGACTTATCATCTCATACTTTTTGATTTTGTGTATTGACACTCTAAACTGCAATTGAATATGAGTAATCAGTTAACTTTCATGCTTATAATAGTATTTAGAAATCTTTAAACAAAATGGATAAGTTTTATATAATATATCAAGGATTTTTGTTTAGCTATAAATTCGTGTAGGCAAGGTGATTGACATATTGCATAAGTGAAAGTTTTAGTTTGTTAAAGCGGTAAATCTTTTTAGTTAAAAAAATTTTTCAAAGCAAATCGTTGCAACAACAGGCTACTTATCAAACTAAACTACATTTAACCAGTGGTGTCGGATCTGACACAAACATGTTTTTGCAACTTACCGGTTCACCAGAAGTTTGACCAGGTTTTGCCTAAAAGACATGCACTTTGTTTTATTGATACAAGGTTAGAATGCCAATCAAAACTAGAACAGGGTAGAAATAATGATAATGCAAGAGATTAATAAATTTCCAAAATTTAAGATATTCAAAATTCGCTTGTACATCAATGGGAAATTAAATCTCAAATTTTCAGACGAGACAGAAACAAATTCTCTGAATAAGAAAGGCACAAGCAAGCATCAACTATATCACAACATGTAGTAAACAGACACAGCTAGGCTTGGTTTGCAGTAGAAAGGGCACGCATAGTCTTTTAGTGCCTGGGTGTACACGTATCTTCAACCAGCATGGGTTTACACACTATATCGACCTTTTGTTGTTCTTGACTTAGAATCATCCTGCATAACCACATTCACTGACATAAGAGACATTGTATCCAAACAAAAGCATAAACGGTATAATAGAATTCAACCTACTCACTTACAGGTGACAAATTCGGCAGGTCAAAACAAGTTCAGTAAAGGTCCAAAACAAACAAGAGATTTTGGTATGGGCAGGTCAGGTTGACCCGGAACACTTCTTATCCAAAGCTTTTATGTTTCTCAATGAATTACTTGTGTGCCCAGTCTCATAACAAAACCATACTATTTCACTAATAACACAACTTTTGAAAGAATATTATATGAAAAGTTATCATGGAAAATCCCTGAGGGAATTGGGAAACTTATGAGCAAGTTGACTCATCTGACCCATTCTCTATTTAGCAAAATAACAAAGCATGGTGAAATAAAGATAACAAAGAGAAAGACAAAAAGTCACGAGAATTACATGGAAGTTATAAGTGATTTTTTCAGTCACGTTTATAATTTCCTTCCATTTTCTTCCAATGCTCATCTGCATATCATGAATCAAAAATATTGTTATGATAACATGATCTTTAAACAAGCATAGACACAATGATAGAACTAAATACCTAAAAAGTAAAAGAAAGCTCTCCAAAACTAACGCTAGGGTAATGTGATCCAACAGAAAGTAATATATGTGGGTCCTTTTATATATAGCAGATCACATTCATTTAACATTACCAATAAGGGACCTTGACAAATTCACATATATGAGTTGATTAATCAAAGAATGTTTTGATATCATGTTTAATAAATCTATGAATTTATTACTCAAAAACGGAACATCTCAAAGATATTTCACCTCCTTGGTATCTTGGTCCGCGCCTTATTTCCCCGGGTCTTTTATTCCAAAAACACTAGTTGAGATAGGCAAATGCCGGAGGTACCAAACATGGTTAAGACTATACCAGGGGGGTAATATAACCACCAAGCAAGTCATACAAGCTAAACCAAAGACCCCCTAAAATCCGATGGCATTAAAATATAAATATAATGCTCATCATCAAAAAACTATCTGTGTTCTGTCAGAACTTCTAGAAAACCAGCTTAATTAGTGAAGAGTTATATTTACTGTCCATGGTTCCCAACATAAAAAGATACTATCCAAGTGCCAATTGGTATACGACTTGATTCAGAAGTCAAATAGATTGCAAGATAAGAGCATATGGTATCCAAAATGGAGGACTGGTGATGTGGTTTTTATTAAGTATAGGTCTTTTCTTTCTTGTTCTCTACATAGTAATAAGGTCCTTAAAAATTTCAGTCCCAGTGTTTTATTTTATCTTATAATTTACTAATTACCAACCATCTATCCTATGTTTTCTGCAGATTGAGTTCCAACTGCATTTAACCATCTAAATTATAGGTTTTTACGGTTTTCCTAATCTGCCTAATCATTCTTTCGTTTCTTCTACCTAGCTTTATATCATCTTAATTTCACATTATATATTGCTAGTATTTGAAAGTTGCAACTAGAACCAGCCAACTGGAACAAGTACTCAGATAATAGGCTGGAAAGTAAATGTTTTTATTGAAATATTAGATGAAGAAACAGAACTCAACAGAAAAATTCCTTTTTCAAGGCATAAAATAAGATTAAGAAGAACGGCATCAAACAATGAATCGGAGTGTATACAAGCACCTAATTGAAGAACATAGTTAATACCTGAACGGCTTCATTAGCAGCATTCTTAGTCCAGATAGAAAGTTTATCCTGCCTTTGACGGACACTAGCAACAACACCACATATTTCATCGGCATTCTCAAATTGCTCACCAATTAAAGCCATCAGCTACAACAAAAATACATACATATTGTCAGTTATCTCCTTCAGACTAAAAAACACACCAACAAGATTTTTAAATTGTAAGTAAGATACTTACGGTTTCGAGCCACATAGTCTCGAAGTCCGACTTTCTGGTAGTGCTACTAGTAACACTCCACTTGCCACCATTAGCACACTCCGGATCTTCCCATTTGGGCTCAATCCCAGCTTTGAACAAATGGAAATCAGCATTTATTTGCAGCTTGCTGGGCTTAAATACCTTATCATACAAACTGCAAAAGGAAAAGAAAAAAAACCCCCCACTTTTAGAGCTTAGGTCAAAACTTTGAATGCTTTAAGTTTTAATGATAAACAAACTCAGCTTGGTAACTTCATGTGCAACTATCACAGTTTCTTATAATCAACCAAGTACTTAGTTTTTCGTCCTTGGTCACACTTATAAAAAAGAAACCATGAAAATACAATAATAATAAGTAATATAAAACGTTATTTGCATGTACGTTTATGTGATCTTAGCAAGTTTTAACTTATAAAAGCAGAATGAGTTCAGCTAAATATGACCGGCCGAACTCCAAACCTAGAATTTCAAGTTCCAAAAAAAATATAAACCCGGAATGAACTAGAATCACCGAAACAAGACCCTATATTACTGGTCCGAGGTCAGATCTATTATTCTGCATAAAGAATGTAGGTCCAAACCTATTAAAAGAACAAAAAAAACTCAACTTTCGCCCAAAATCGGACAAAAAGACCAAATTGGGGCAAAAAGAGCTGAACTTTTTCATAACTGAACCAAGAACAAAACTTTTTAGTCCAATTGTATCCAGTTTTGGTTTTTTTCTGGTTTCAACAGCCAAGATTTGTACAGTCCTTAACTAAAAAGGTCATAAAAACATATATATTCCCTTTGTGAGTGTATTTTGTACTAAAAGTCTTGTTTTTTATTAATAATAATTTTAAAGGACATAGATTTATCAAGAATTAATCTCTCAACAATCACTTTCTTGGCTCTATTTATTTACCAATTTAAAAAACTTTAAAATCTAGATATAGATCAAGCAACAGCATACTTCATTACTATTAATAGCTACAAACACAAACATCAAATATATCAAAAATATATATACATAAATATATATATAAAGATAGTAATAGCAAAAAAGGAAATATGAATTTACCACCAAAATTCTTCAACAGTGTCAAAAGTATAAACATTGCGAAGATTATTTCCCCAAGCAGCGCCTTGTTTAGGTTTCGATTGATTATCGACCCAAAACGTCCACTTTTTATCTAATTTATGTATCCCTTCTGTCAATTCCACCGCCGCGCCGCCGCCGCCGCCGCCAACCTCAGTTGCTGCCATCGTATATTGGGTATCTCGATACTTTTACTTTCCAAAAGGGTATTTAATATAAGAAAAATAAGTTTTGTTGAATGAATGAATAGCAATCTATGTGTCTGGGTTTTATTATAAGGCTAATGTTTTTGAACTTAGGCCCCAAAAAGAGGCGTAGATAATAAGACCCATTCGACTTGAATGGGCTAGGCTCCTGGGCCAAAAAATAATAATAATAATAATAATCTACAAATAAACTAAAACTTGAGATGTTTTTTAATCGACAATTGGCTATCAATTACCTGACTTAATATTTGGTCTCGGTCCAAACATATGAACCCGGAAAAACAACTACAACCCGAACTTGAACTGTTGTCTTACTATGTCCGGTTCTCGGTCTTTCATTTTGTACTACTTCAGTCTTCAGTCCAGTCCGGATTTCCACATGTCCACATGTTCGAGTCGGTTCTTGGAGCGTAAACACACCTTTTGCTACTTTGTAATACTCGGGTGCAGTAATAAGCTTTCTTATAATTGCAATTTTGTTAAAGTTGCTGTAATACTTTTTTGTTCCATAGGGTTTCAAACTTGGATCTGTTTTTGCCGGGTCATATGGTAAGTTGCACGAAATTCCTGTCATGATGTATTATGGGATAGGCAGAGGTGCAGAGCATTGGCGCAAAGAAGTCATAATATATAGGCTTAAAAAATTGTGCCTAAAAGTTTGTCTAATCAATTCAATTGTTGACACATGGATTTACACAATTTCTCTTTTTTTAATCTCTACCGTTGAATTTGTCATGTGTCAATTATTCCTTATTAAGCGTATCTTAGATATACTTTTTAGGCACATTAAATATTTTAGTTTAGCTATATAAAACATTGAGAATGAAATAAACACTAGCATTTTCATCTCAAAGCTCTCACTATTTTCCAAAATATCTGGGGTAAGATTTTTACCTATTGGGATTATATTGAAGCTTAAAATTATACTTTTTAATTCAACAAGAATCTTTATGGTTGGTATTTTCAATTTTAATTTGTTAAAATTGATTTTAAGTATCATTTTTTAAATGTACGTCACCAAACATATTTTAAGTTGTTATACTGTATAATATGAACAGGGTTGCTTGGAAAGCCTCAGAAGAGCCGTGATAAAGAACAGTCTCGGAATAAGGAGCCCGAAGGGAAAGAAAAGCGGGATATGGATCAAATCCTCCTCCCCCAAAATGTACCAAACCTGCTTACGTAGAAAAGATTCCTCTATGCCAATGGACTCGTGACATCCATGTACTGAGTCGTCAAATGAGCCACGTTAAGAAAGCCCAAGTTATACGCATTGGCCCCGCCCTTGGTCTAGGCGGATCAGGGGCCCAGCTAACGCGTGAAACACTCCGCCTGGGGAGTACGGTCGCAAGACCGAAACTCGGGCTAGCCCCAACTTCCATAGGTCCTTGGTTCGACCTCCTAATGAGAATTGAGGTCCTTGCGCGGGCGTCTCATCCCTAAGACTTGTTTGCTCTGTATGGAGTGCCCCGTGGTTCCTCGAGTGCCAGCCGCAGAGAGGAATGCCTTCAATAAATAAATGGACGAAATACTCCACGCACGGGCAAGCCGTCAAGATGGATGAGCCTTGACAGATTACGGAGCTACCCAGCTTCTCTTAATGCCAAGTAGTAGAAAAACCGCTTTCCCTGTAGTCGTCAGCTCGTTTTTGACAGATCCGATCGGGTGTTCATAATCTGGAGTAAAAGGATTCGAACCTTTGCATGCCGGTAAGCATGTTTGATAATATACGGCTAAAAATCGATGGTATACGAATCACCAGCCTTAAATAATGCATTTTTAAATTGATAACTGTGTCCTCTACAAAAAATGTTTCTAGATGAATTAAGATAACTATTTGAACTATTTTGTGACATACATTCACAATGAAGGGACTTCATAGTTCATGCAATGGTTTAGCAAATTTACTAGTACTTCCTATTCATAACTTTGGCTTTGTTGGTGATCCTAACAAGATATTCAGTTTTCGTATCAACTTTGTAGACCAATGAATATGCCTACAAACAACCGGCTATGTACATCTAAAAATGAATCTCATTTGGATAACCATACCACTACCAGATTTTATGGTAAGACGAGCTAGTTTCACCCTTTTTACAAAAAAAAATAAAAATATATTGACTATTGCTGCAGATAATATTATGCCGGACTAGTATGGAACACCTTCATCAATGAAGTTAACCTTCTGATCAGTCACATATTACAGTACAAAGCTCGGCCACTTCTTAGACTGCCATTCCGCTTTCTCCTTTGCTCGTTTGATCCAGGATCTTGTGTCTGCTTTCGATACTTATCACCCACTCCTGGATGATACGGTTGACTTCCTCGGGTACCTCATCATGGGGGCAATGGCCTGAGACGAGAAAATTAAAACAAAACAAGTTCAGTAACTAATGACAAAGGTGACAAAACGTGTGGGTCAAGTAACAGGTTAACATAGTTGATTTTTATCAGGGTTGAAACAGGAAACCAGGTCAGGTTGACACAAACTTTTTGGTCAAAACTTCTAATCTTTATACAAATAATTAGTGCAATAAATACAATTAGCAAAAAAACACTTAAGTTGAGCCCAAATCTTTTTTCAGATTTTTTTTTTCTTCTGTCGGTTGCTAAAAACATTGATCTGTTGCTTTCTAATCTAAATTCAGAATTACTCAGTGTGTCAAGTATGATTATAACAAAATAATATTACACTTTGGGAGACTCTGCACCTCTTTGACCTATTTCCTTTCAAGCCTTTTTTTTCTCTTACCATTTTCACCCATCAAAGATAAAGTCATAGAACATATAAGACAGACCCATTTATAAGTAAATGGGTCAATTGTCCCCTACTCCCCTCTAAGTAATCCAGATCAAGCAGTTGTAACGGTGCAATTCGATTACCTGCATCCAGCTCCTTAATTACGATTTCCTTAAAGTGTCTCTTGAGGACACTAACTTTCGTCTTTGAGTCAGAGATTGGGTCTTTCATGCCCTGATTACATAAAGAAGATTAAAAAGGGAAGCATTAAATATAGAAAGCACAATCCTTAACCCTTCACATTCTATCAATTGTCTTACTTGGATAATAAGGACCTTATTCTCGAATCCTTTGAGAAGATAATTTAGAGGAATTGAAGGATCAAACGTAAAGATGCTTTCTAGAACCACCAGGACACCAGGGTCATATGACTAATCTTCATTAAGGAATGCAAATTTTATACAGCTCACATGAGTTTTTTTTGGACTTCATGCTTATATCAAAATAATATTATTTATTTACAAACTTGCCAACATTTGTATGTCTGTAACTTGTTAGACAAAGTCACAACATCGAAGACTTAAAGTTATAAACTGTATCAGAACAAAATGCAAGGGGCCTCAAAAGGATACTGCTCTGACCATCTCATTGAGGAGCCCTTCGTCAGCACGGTCTGTTTTCTGCAGGGATTCAAGTAGTCAATCACAAGTCAAATCTAATGCAGAGAGTTTCATATGAGTTGGACAAGTATGTTAACAGAAGTTACAGTTGGGTAGCAACGCTTCACTAAGTTCCTAAAGCTCAGCCTCAGGTAGAAGGAAAGCCCCCTGGCACCTAACCATGCGATTCCTGTAGTTTTCCTTTCCTGAAATGCAGATCATATATATCCCCACTAACAATCAAATCCCCCAAAAGACCGATAATAGAAAGCAACATGAATAAAATCAAATGCTCATCTTTAAAAAAGGCTGATATTGATGAAGGGCAATACTTAGTACGCCAAATTTCCTTAAAATTTTAATGCCATTCTATCTTTCTCTATTTGTAGTAATTAGAAGTGGCAAACCGCAAACCTGGTTCCTTGGGTAATGGGTCAAAATGGGTTCAGGTCAAGACAATAAACTTTAAAACTTGTTGTGCCGGGGTAGACTCGTCAACGTTTTTTTGGTCCTTAAACTCTGTAGTTAAATAATGACATGATTAGAAAGATAAACTCAGAGATTATTATTTAGATCTGTCATAGTGTTGGATGAAGTTGTTAATGGGTTTGTCCATCTTGATGAACTCGAATTGTATATAAAGAGTTGTGGTGTAAATAAAATAATTGAGGTACTGCCCTCATATTATTAAAAGATAAAAATAAAAATAAATAAATAAATAAATAATAAGATATTTAACTTTGTTTTTGGATAAACCAGTATAAGGAGTTGGAAGCATGAAGCATCTAAATAGAACTTATCGACCCGTTTGACACTTTTGAAGTAACATTGTTGTCTGAAAATTACCCCCGTCTTGTCCTGTTACATATTTAATATAACCCTGATCACAAAAGTCACATAATGCCACCCTTAGACTGTGCCGGGGTAGACTCGTCAACGTTTTTTTGGTCCTTAAACTCTGTAGTTAAATAATGACATGATTAGAAAGATAAACTGGTAACATCCATCACAAAAGTCAACTTTTCTCTCTCTCTTTTAAGTGGAGAAATAGTTTTGTTATCCTTTTATATGCTCTGACCTTGAAGGGAGGCACTAAAGAATATCCTGGGATGTAATGGCCTGCACTGTTTAAGAGCACCACAGACCTTGCTAACGCAGGCCACAAGCCGGCAACAATGGAAACAATATAACCTGGAGATATAGACATACAGCAATTAAATGAACTTCAGAGCGTTATCTGCAAAACTAACAAAAAATTTAGAGATAGGGTAGTCAGTAGAAGATTGAAAATCACCTCCAAATGAGTTCCCCACAAGATGAACGGGTTCGCCAACAACATCAACTATGAAATTTCTTAGTAACTCGGCCCACATAAGTTCGGTGTATACAACATTTGGTTTTTCTGATCTGCCAAATCCTAGAAGTGTGATGGACCAAACACGGTTGCCACCTTCAACTATGTCATTGATATTGTCACGGAAATGCTCCAAAAAGGCACCGAAACCATGTACAAGAAGGATAGGTGGTCCTTGGATACCTACAACGGCATACTGAAAAAACAAAAGAATTCCATATGTAGAATAAATCAAGAGATGGATTCGGTTTTTTACTTTTTTACCTTATAAGTTTTAAGTCCCATTAGAGTTTAATACTAGTAACAAACCTGTATTAGATGACCTTTCCACCTCCAGTACCGAGTAGAATATCTTTTTGTGGAATCCACTTGACTTCTTGAAGCCAAAAGACGATACCACTGTTGCAAAAAAAGGTTATCATGTTAAAATAACATTCAGACTGCCCACCATCAGGGCCTCCCCTATCCATGCACCGTGAAGAAGAGGTAGAGGTGGCAATTCAACCCTTTTATACAAAGGGGTCAATTTGGGTTACCTTTAATCTCAAATTGATCAAGCTTAAAAAAAAAAATTAAAAATGAAATACATAAATGGGTAAAGAGGGTCAAATATGTTAAAAGTCATCCTAAATGTAATCAAATGCACAAAACATTCTAAAACTCTTTACTATAAAAAGTTCAGATTCATGATTATAATATACACACTAATTACATATAACTCTTTTTTTAAGAGAGAGTATCCAGTAATGGTCATCTTTTACACACTGACTTCTTTTTATCAAAAAAGTGCCTGGTGGTCGGCCCCAAGCCTCTCTTCATGAAATATGTTAAAATTTACCTGTTTTAATTTTGAACTGTTGTTACCTCTTGACCAACCCACCCATGTTGCCACTCCGAAGAAAAAGAAAGTGATACACGAAGCAGGGGTGGTCAGAAGTTGACAATTAGTGCTAAGAATCAAATGGTATGTTGCCAACATGGAATATCACCTCTTTGGAGGAAACATAATACGCTGCTGCGGCTATAGTGGCAGCTGAATAACCAAAGGGTGAGAGGAATCCAGCATTTCGGTCTTTTTCATATTTTATGGTCTCATAATATACTCTCCTTCGGGAAACAATTCCAAGCTGAAGGGCAGGTCCAAAAAGAATACCAAAGGAAGCTCCTTCTCGGGTTTCAGCATTACGTAATCTTTCATGCACCCTGCAATCATAAGCGACCAAAATAAAACTGAATTGAGCTACACAAATCACAGTAAGTAAAGGCATGCATCCTAGTATAATACTATATAATATATATTAAAAATAAATCCAAAAACTAAATTAATTACATACTCCTGCCAATCATCCCGTGCAGTACCCTCTAAATATCTTAAATATGCAGCCAATGCATTAAGCACATCACTAGTTCCACCTCCAACAAAATTTCCTTGCTTTGTAACAAATGCTGACTTTTTTGATCTCTTCTTAATCTGAGAAGCAGGGGGGGTCAAATTGCTTTGAGTATCAGTCGCAACATTTGACATAAGAATTCTAGCCTTCTGTAATACATATTCAGCAGAACTATTCTTGATCAAACTCCAGCTATCCTTTAATTTGTATGGACTCTTATCCATGAATTCCTTTAAATCATCAAGTGTCGGTATAGGACCTGGATCATGACACAAATATCAATATTCATGTTAAAACCATATTAAATTCCACCATTCTAAGCTACTTACCCCAATCTAAATCTGTCTTTTGGCCGGGTAATTTTGGGGCTGAAAGAGGTGAAGTCATATGCAATTTTAACCGTTGAAACTCATCATATGACAATGGAAGGTCCGTCATGTTCTAGAAGTAATTATATTACATCAGCATAATACAAAATGCAAACAATTACCGCCAAACCAAAGAAAATATACCTTCAACTCATAAAAGGGAGTATTCCATAGAGACATCTCAGGGCTACATTCTTCTTCAAGAGATACATCTCCCAAGTTTTGTTTAACGCTCTCAATCAGCAACCTTAAGTCATACTCCACCTCTTCTTGTGTGTAAATATTTGCAGCCCCTACCTGTTCCAACCCTAGGTGATGAATTAATTATGAGTTAAGTAGTTGAAACTCCCATCTTCAACTTAAAAAGAATAAAAGATTGTAAACAGATATATCCTCCTAAATTTCTTCCCATACTAGATATAATTCATACACGGTACACCTATAAAAGTCAACATCACATACTTTATTTCTCCCCAACTGTTGATTGCTCTGATTTAGTCGTTAATAAAAAAAGAAAAAACTTAGGAAGCAACTACTTAAGTTAACAACCTGTTTTACAAGATGCTGAATAACAGATTCTGCCATTCCAGACCTGATCATCAGATCAGATCCCATATCCTTCAATGAACTTCTCAAATCTTTCACGGCAAACAGAAGCAGCTCAAGCATTTCTTCAGTGAAGTCTGCAAAGAGAACCTATCCATTAACATAACAGCATGGACTCTTAATACACGAATACTTTGGCACACCTTATTACTAATCACCATCTCATATGTTTCACGTTGCTCGTACAACAATTCATCGAAACTTAAGTTTTTTCTGAAGTCTAATGACTAAACGAGTACAGATAAAAGTATAATAAGAAAAGGAGTACAGAAAAAAGTATAATAAGATACATATAAGTTTAACTAATTGATCATAGATCAATCATCAATTGGTACCCCCGCCGCTATGCCGAAGGCCCCACATGTGCAAGCTTACCAAATACAAACGCCCGGTACAATCCCTAGCGTGTGGGTGATTTGTGGTTGAGTGATTTGCAGGCATCCGTCCCTTGCGGGTGGGATTGGCAGCTAAGCAGATGGTCCAGGGGATCAGGGGGTTCCCTCCACACTAGCCTTTTCACAAAAGATACATAAGTTTATATTATTTATATTAGCCTATAAATCCAAAAATGGTAAAAGCCCATTAGATACCACCCTACTTTTGTTCCAATGTAGGCAATGTACTCTCTAGAACACCAGTATACCTAACGTACTCTATGACTTCATATGAACATACTCTACAGCACCAATATGTGGCATCAGCATAGCATACACGCAATACTTATTATTGGCACAAATTTGGAAATTTACTACCCATAATGGTACAAATATTGAAAATTACTGGTCGAGTCAGTAACAAGTAACCATATTACCTCCATTCCGAAATAAGTGTCCAACTTCCTATTTTGCTTTGTCCCCAAACACACTTGCAAAAGTAAACAAGTAAACGCATGAGGTTTTCCATTTTCGCATAACCCGAAAAAGACATATGTGACTCAAATATATGCGGCCTAATAAGGCTATCCCCAAGACTGAAACTTTTTCTTAGCCACTCTATGTTCAATTAACGAGGTTCGAACCTGAGACCTCTTGTGAAGACATCGGGACGTCTAACCACTAGGCCCCCTACCTTGTGATGGTTGTACACTTCTAAAAGTAAGTATGAGTATATTAGCTTTACCATTTTAGGGTTGATAAATATATTTTCACATAATTAACCAACTAGGTTGGATCAGTGGTTGGAGCCCTTGCCTCTGGAGACAGAGGTCAAGGGTTCAATCCTCATGCCCAGCAAGGCTGGAGGTCCTTTTCTACCTTTGGTAAAAGTGTAGAACCTGAAAGCAGTCTCTCTACCCTTGGTAGGGGTAACGTTGTCTACATCTCAACCTCCCCTATACACCGTCGAAGACGGTATTGGGACCCAAAACCCGTGGAAGACGGCATTGGGAGTTACTTTTTTTCTTTTACATATATTTTCACATAACTAACTCTTAGCTACAAAAAACAAGGATAATAATTACAATATTGTCATCTTGCCACTACACGATAGATACCGGAACATACTTTGAACAAGATTTACTACCTATAACGATATTTTACGGATTATATTGCCTAATGGACAACAGTATAAACACTAAAATTTCACTAATAAAAGCTACATTTGATTGAATACATAAATACTTATTGCATTTGCAAAGAGTAAACAAGTAAAGAAACACAGAAAAAGTAAAGTAGTACTGACTGCGAAGAATGCGGTGATCGAAAACATAAATCGGAACAATCGTGGAATGTTTTGAAGAAGCCGCGGCAGCAGCAATTAAGCCAGGATGATCATCAACACGAATATCATTTTTGTACCAAACAATTGCTGCTGCATCTGTTGTCGTTTTGGAGCTACCAGCAGCAGTTATTGACTTTGAAGACAATTTGACAGAAGAACAGCATCGGAAAGCAAGTGAGGAAGAACGACAATGATTTTGAAAAACAGTTGTTGGAATGTTGCGAGGGAAAACAAGAATCGCCATGAATTCAATCGATATAGATTTCGATCAATCAGTAATGATAATATTTTACATTTTTTTGATAATATTTTACATTGTTACTGTTATATTGTGTTTTTGAATTAAGACTTGATATAGCTGATATTAAACCTGTGGTTGTCAATATTTCCATTTTGGGGATGCCAATTGCTTCCCGTAACCAAATAACCCGACCCGATTCAAGAATTGGGGTCATATGAGCCATTTTATTCGAGTTTTGACGGGTTATTTTTATTAACCCGGACCCAAATATTTTGTATGATATGATATGTGGTACGAGTAAGTTAAACAAGTAAAAATTTGGATAACCTAGATTATCCATTTGTATATTATTTAAAACACAACAAAGTCACTCATGTTTACTACTCGTATTAAGGTTCCATAAGTGATGATAAAAAAAGCTTCATTTGTTTTTGAAGTTTACTAAATGAGTAAATGTATACATTGGGTCTTTGATATAGTTTGATCTATGAAAGTGACATTACTCAACTTAAGTGTTGTTTTTTGTTGGAAATACAGATACTATCCCCCTCTTTGAATCAATATTACCCTTGTCATCTAACAAAGGAGTGGTGATTGAGAAGCTACCATTTTTACTAAAATAAATATTTAGTTTGATCAAACTTAAAAAGCGAAAATAAAAAAGATTAATATTAGAATAGTAAAATAAGACATTTAAATTTAATGAAGCTGAAATGATGAACACACTAAAAATGTAGAGCATGAGACCGATCATGTTGAACAGTTTGAACACAATAAATATCTGGAACATCAAATTAATCATGCTGAATACAATGAAAATGTTCTTCATGATGAGTATGAAATACAAACTTAAAAACTTAGTTATCTGTGACGAAAACTCGTAACTATATTAATTGCCGTTTATGGAAGGTGATTTTGTAAAAAAAAGAAGAAAAATGTTTGAGGAGAATAAACAAAGTGATGATGATTGTGAATGTAGTGATGGCATTAAGGATAGTGACAACATAAGGGGCAAGGGTGTAGTGCCACAAATTGGCTTTTTGGCAAGTTTGTAACCTATAGGAGAATGCCATGTGTACTTGCCGATTTTTTGCCAAAACTTGCCAATTCCTTGCCAAAAACCATGGTGTAGTGCCAAAACTAGCCAATTCTTGCCAAAGAAAATATTACCAATTAGACCCTAAAGTTTCATTGAAGTTAAATAACACAATACAAATACAAATTAAAAACATTACAACTAGGAAGAAAAAAACAATACAACTAGAAAATAAATAACAAACTAATACAACCCGTCATGAGGCCACCCGTATTTGTCGGCGATGTCGCGTTTGCGTTGCAAAACTATGCTACGCACGGGATCGACCAAATGATCGTGAGGTTGCGCAAAGATATGGATGTCTTGATCCATCGTCTTTTGTCGTTGCCATTCGAGTTGGGATTGTAGCAAATCCCGCGCAAGCTTCTCACGTTCTTCAATGGCGGCCATCCTCATTTGCCGATTGAGCCTCTTTTCTTCTTTGTGTGCCAAACTCACCTCCCTATACTCTTCAGCGGAATCAAGCAACACTTCTTTGTTTTTGACCGAACTCGCTCCCTTACTACGTGTTTTGCGACTCATCGGTTCGAACCCTTTTCTCACTCCCGCTAGTATCTTCGGTGCGAGGAGTGTCGGCCGTAGGAGTAGTAGGCTCGGTCGAAGTACCACCAAAACCACTCGCCGGTGGAACATACGAGAACTTATCATGTTCCTTCACAACTTTCCAAGCTTTAATATGTTTGAATCCCTTGTTCTTGTGTCGTCTCGCCCACTCTTCCAAGCTTTGTGTCAAGATATACGCCTCATCGGCACCGCTAGCCCATCGATGTTTCTATAAACACATAAATACAAAATATATATTTATATAAAACAACACACATATATATATATATATATAAATAAATATATATATATATATATATAAACGTAGAACATATATATATATATAAAACCGTAAAAAACATATATTTATATATATAAGAAAGAAAATTAACCATCGTATTGTAGATGCCGGTAAACTCGTTCAATAGCGGTTGCATTTTCTTCCACTTTGTGTTGACTTGATGGTACGTTCGTTGATGATTTTTTTGTTGCTTATTGTAGTGTTCATGAATCCTATTCCAAAAGGATTCGTATCTTTGTTGATCGGCGGTGGCGGGATCCGTAGAGATAAGAAAATAAGCTCGGGCCAACAATTCTTCATCATCGCCACTCCAAGCGATCGGGATTCGGGATTGCTCTTGTGGTTGTGGTGGTTTTTTTGGCGCCTCCACCTCCTCGCTAGAGGTGTCTCGCACATCGTCATATGCCTCGTCGGGTTGCACTTGGTCATCATCATCATCAAGAAACGTGATCGTGGGTTCGGTATTAGGAAGTTGAAAGCGGCCCGTGTCGACTTGCAAGGGGAAATCCGAGGTCAACAGTTGAGAGATGTCGTCAATGACGTTTTGACTTGAAGAACCGCCGAATCGTATTGTGGTTCGACGGTTCTAGGAAGTTGAAATGGGAGTTGATTTCTTGGTGCTCGGTATTTTTTGGATGTTTTTTTAGTAGGAATCATTTTGAAGAATATATATGAAAAGATAAGTAAGAAATATATTAGAGAAGATGTGAGTATTTTTTAGAAGTGATAAGAAATGAAAGATTAAAAATATATATAGGTAATAAGGAGAGGGGTAAATTTTGTAAATTTTTTAAAAATTTAAACGGTCACAAATGAAAAAGACAAAAAAAAAACGGTCATGAAAGACGCTCCCAACGTTCACTAGCATCGGCCAAAACTAGCCGATGTAACTTGCCAAAACTAGCCTATGCATGTGTTATAGGCTTGCCAAAGAGCCGATGCTAGCCGATCCTTTTTGCCGATAAAACTTGCCGACTACATCCTTGCTCCTAATGAAGAAATAGGTGACGATACAAATATACAATTAGGTCTTCATGTGTGTGGTATGTGAAGCAGTTATAAAGTAAAAGTTAAAATCCATGACTATTTGAGCCATTGGTGATGTCAAAGTAAAACAATATGTTCAAGGGGTAAATTTAAAAGTTATGGGCGACTAAGTTAGTGTTTGTTTGAGACTTAATAAACCAGTCATGACTTAATCAAAGATACTTAATCCATTAAGTCATCAAAAGTGTTTGTTTTTTGACCTAATAAACAAAAAAACAACAACTGTATTGAGTTAATCCATACAGACGTGATTTATCCATTTAGTCACTTATCAATTCAGTTACTTAATGGTTAAAAAAACAAACAGGTCCTAAGGCTACCGATATTAAGGTTGTCCATAGTATAATTGGGGAAGGGATTTCCTCAAGATGTTTCCAACTTTAAAGATCAAGTTGGAAACATCTTGACCCTTAGATTGAAATCAAGGGTCAAAATTTGGCTAACATGAGTCAACTTGAGGGAATCCCTTCCCGTATAATTGTGGTGACATGAAGGATTTTTGTGATAATGATATTGTTGTAGGTGATGAGGTGGAATATCCATCATTGGGTGTTTGTGGGGAAGATGGGAAAAGACAAGGAAAGAGAAAAAAATTATTAGATGATTGTTGAAATTCAATCAATGTTAAAAAAATTAATAATATATGTGGTTATATGTAAAAAGGATAAATATGTTATTGCTTTATATTAGAATTGTTTGTGGAAATGATGGGTGAAAGTTAATATAGCATGTTAAATCCTAATGCTGATTAACTGTTTATGAGAAGGACCTGCGGACAAGCTAATGAAAGTTAGGAATGACTGAATGAGTGACTAGTTAGTATGTCAAAATAAATAAATGAATGGTCACGAATCACGATTGGTTGTTTAGTACTTTAGTATGTCAAAATAAATAAATCTAAGGGGTGTAAAACATACTTAACAAAACTCGAAGGAGCAAAACCGAAACTAACAACAGCCTCTGAAATAACCAGATGGGCTTATTAACGAACAAAACAGAAAATGGCGTCAATAATTATCCCAACATCATTATCATCTTCAACCTTGTTCTTCACTTCTAACCACAAATCTCACAAAAAACATCATCATATTCAACATGCCATTAAAGCACAAAACAACACTTCTTCACCAGATAAAGAACAAGAATCAACTAAATCCCCTCAAGGGTTTGGCCCATCTTCAATTCCAAAGGCTAAGGCTAAAACAAAAGAAAGAGCAAGAATTATTCGTCGAGAACCCGTCGAAACGAACCCGAGATTTGTTTCGAAGAAAGAAAAGAATGAGGGGGTGGTAAAGGAGGGGGAGCAAGGGAGTAACGAGCGTGCTTTTTTGCTTACTTGGTTGGGTTTAGGTTCTTTGATTATTGTTGAGGGTCTTGCTCTTGCTGTTTCGGGTATTTTTCTTAATCTTCGATTTCAATTAGTTTTGATTTACTATATATTCGAATTCAATAAAATTTAATTATTTTAGGTACTAGAATTATGTTTGTTGGTAAACCTTGAATATATATGTATTTGTTGATAGGTACAAATTTAGTTGCTTTTAGAGAATTTGTAGTCACCACACTGTAATCACACTGGAATGTCACCACCATATCAGCATCACATTGTAATCACTTTGGAGTACTTTAACACTTTGTACTATTTATTATGTCCAAAATAAACTATCCACTGTAAAAAAAGCATTATGTCTATAATGGATTAGGCATGGATAGTTTCGGACCAAGGTAGTATTTTCACACTTTGAAGGCTTAACAATTCATTGGGTCTTTTTAAAGAAGCCGAAAGTTTATATTAAATGGATTAGGCATGTGTTTAGAATCGGCTTGTGGTCAAGGAACTCCACCAATACATAAGAAACTTTGGAATGATTATTTTGGCACCTAATTTTGTTGTTTTAGTTTTAGGGAGGAAAAGCTAATGCTTTGATCTTACATCTGTATCGAAAATATGTCATACTTTTCTGATGTAAGGTCTTCTAATAACTTTATTGGCTTACAAATTAGGATCTAAGCAAAAATTTTATAATGCACCGTGACTTAATTTGTGAGTAAAATTATGCTGCTCTTTTGCCGTATGCAAGATCAAGATTTTATAATTGTAAAGCGGCTTTGCTGAGAAACTCGAATGAGGATTTTTTTTTTGGTTGCTATTTCTTTATCACTATTTATTTGGAAAAAAAGACTCTTACACAGTTACGCTAACATCTTTTGTCAACTTTAATAATAGATAGCTAATACCTTGTTTTACCGAACTATGTGACATAGCTTATAATTGGTGGAAGAAAAGGCACATCTACAAACACAGGCCGTCATGTGCATCAAGCTCACTGAAACAACGGCAAACTAGATACAATTAGGTTACCTGTTACTTACAAATACCAGTGCTCATACCTCTGCCAGTTGCTAATATTAGATGTTGAAATTTGGGTCGGTTGGATAAAAGGCTAAATCAAGTCAATTTTTACATCTTTAAAAATAGTTCTTTCTTACCTGTTTGACTTGTCACCACTAAAGATGTAACTTCTTTGACCTGTCATCATCCTGGTTTGATATTAAATTTCACAGCAACTTTCACTTTGAACCTGCCAAACCTCATTTAACGGAGAAAACCACGGGATTTTGTGTGAACTATTTTGTAATTTTACCATTTCTGTTTCGTGCTTGATAATAATATTCTGTGTGAACAGGCTTCCTTCCAGAAGAATGGGATGCTTTGTTTGTCAAGTACCTTTATCCTTCATTTACCCCAACTGTCTTCTTGTTCGTTGCTGGAACCGTTGTCTATGGTGTGGTGAAGTACCTGGAAAACGAGAAACCCAATAGCTCAAGTTGATCATCACATGTAATCTTGTCTTAAGACTCTATCTTGTCGATAGCTGACTTTTGCAGCCCCTATAGATCTCCTGTATCTATTATTTTTTTTTCTCCTTGAACTTTTGTCCATTTTTTCGGTAGTGCTTCTGATTAGAGAAAAATGTACCTATCACAATACCAATTATACCTGCATTTATATCTGATCCTTGTTCTGTCTGAAGTCTGATTTGGACCGTAAACATGTCTACAACTTTTATGAATCCAAGTATCCAGCTAGAAACCCAGCAGTAGGGGTAGCAAAATGGGCGATCGACCAAGCTCCGCAGCAGGTCAAAACTGGTCCAGGTCGGAATGTTAAACTCTTTACTGTGAGTGAAGATGGACCACCAGGCTGGGTTGATTTAGCTCATCAAAAAATTGCTTCCTTTTTCTTTGAATTTCTAAGTTATAAAGATTTATTAAATGTGATAAGATTTATGCTATCAAGATATTAATCTGATTTTCCTTAAGCGAAATGTATACAAGGAGGCCCACTTTAAACTTGTTTAGCCGAATTTGACCCGAACTGTATCGATCATATGACTTCGGCAGTGGGTTCAAAATGAAACTCATAGCCAAGTCAGCATTGCACTATTGAATACCTTTTTAGGTTTACCCGCTTGACCCGCTAAACATGACCTCTAACCCGAAATTAACCCAATTCGTCAAAATTGCCACTAGGGTCTGCAGGTGTTAGCCCCGTGCCCTTAATACAAAAGCTTGTGATAGTTGGATGACAATTCTCTTGTCTTATTTATTTATATGTACCATATGCTTATGCTACGGGCATACTTGTATGTACGCTACAATTAAAATTGCAAGATGGAATAGGAACTTTTGATACAATAACCAGTATAAGCAAACTATTGGTTCTGAAAAAAGCACATCCATTTGATTTTATTTAGTTTCCTACATATATCATGGTATGAGTGTTCTTATCTATCCTTACTGTTTGAAAATGACTAGGTTGTTTCGAGTGATTCTCTATTTCAATTTAAGTGACTTCTACCTGTTTGGCTTGTTTGTGTTTTAAACTCTTTTTTTCGTTGATCCTATTTAGAGACAAAACATAACTTGAATCGTTGCCACCTCTATCAGATATCATATGTATGTTTGATGACGTTGCCTCATCCTCTGAAATATTTCAGTCAACAATCAAAACATAAAATACATAGTCATTTTTAATTTAATTAGTCATATCAGTAGTTTTTAACATTACTGCTTCTGTTCTGTGCTTGACTATAGAATGTTTTGTGTATACAGGTTTCCTTCCAGAAAAGTGGGATGCTTTGTTAGTAACTTGTGGTTACCCTTCATTTACATGTAGTAAGCTCTATGTAGCTGACTTCTGAAAAGTGTAACCCCAATAGATATAGGCTTGTTATCGCCTTATTGGTATACAATTTCTTCTAACAACTTTGCTCCGCTCTCTATAGCGCTTTAGGTTAGAGAAACATGAACCATCATAAGTTCATAACCCATTCAAACTTCTGATCGGGTCATGAAGTGTGATTTGGCCCGTAAATATGTCTGCAGACAACTTCATGTATCCAACAAGAAGCCTACCTAGAGGTGGAAAAATGGACATATTTGATAATGCTTTGGGTAAATTGAGTGATACTCGGTACGTGTTTCCTTTTTTCATAGTATAGATAATGCACAAAAATATAATATCGGAGAGATATTAGTTGTCACGACAGTATGTCGTTAACTTTCGTGCTTAGGTTGGAGCCTTTTGTGCTAAGGTCATACAAAATGTAGAACTGGGCTATTAAAAAAAGACATCTTAAAATGGAAGTATCATGTTATGATTTATGAAAGTTATTCTTACTAGTACAATCTCCTTTAAGTACTTTCCAAAAATACATTAATCTTCTAATTAAAGATCTGCCATTTTCTTCCTCCAAACTCTGATCTTGGTTCCCCTTTTTGGCCATCCCATAAATCTAAGTAGTTGTAGGCTTGTCGCTTTGATTGAAGGTTATTTACACTGGAATTATGAATGTTGGGATTTTTGGGTTTTTATCAAGTAATATTATCCTTATAATATTAAAACGCAGCGGAAAATTGAACCATTTCAATATGTTGGTATAGTTAAATTCAAAGTTTAACTTATAAAATAAAACCCAAACAATAAGGATCCATGTATATGAATAGCATACATACAAAACAACAACCATAGGGTGTTTAGAAGACTACCTTCTTCCAAGCTTATGAGAAGGTGGAATGAAGGAGATGATGATCTTGAAGTGGCAAGTCTTCAACCTAGAAGAACCTCAAGCTATTATACCCCAAGCTTCCAACAAACACCCAAACTATGCTAGGATTTAAACTTGAAAACCCTTTCCTCTTTGCTCCCTTTGGCCGAAAATCAAGAGAGAAAGGAAGAGTGTTTTTTTCTCTTGAGAAGTTGAGAGAGAATTCTTACAATTGCATGTAAGAAATGGTGATACACACTATGTTATGTGTTGTAAGCTCCACACCAAGTCCATGTGTTATAAGTGTATGAAACACACTCAAGACCACATGGGGGGGGGGGGCGGCCTCCAAAGCCAAAAGAAGGGAAAACAATTTTCTTTAAATTTATAAAATATATCCTTATATATTTTGTAGATAAAAGTGTAACATAACTTGTTACATATCTTATGTAACATATTACATATTATACAACACACATAAATGTTTATTTTGCCAAATAAACATATTCATATTTCTCTCAAAATAAATCATCCATATAATTTATTTACATAGCTCAAGTGCAAGTATTTAGAAAACCACTTTCTAAATGTTTCAAGTATTTATATTTATTTAAAGATCATATCATATAAATAAATATCGTAAGTGTTTGTCTAGCTTGTTATTGGGTATGACCCGACTTGGATCATCACGTACTAGCCACGTCAATTTAATATGTGTCTTGGGCAGACGAATTCCAACAATCTCCCACTTGCACAAGATTCATAGAAGATTGACGCAAGCAGCAAATACCGCCTAACAACGGTTTGCTACCCCTAATACGTATGACGAAGTGCCATTCAATAACATCATCCTCTTCAAGTCCCTTACTTGAAATGATTTAGGTGAATCGATCATTTATCCTTTTGTCACAGATGTCATGTTAAATCCTAGAGACATAGAGTGATCATTCTCTATTGATTTAACTTTGTAACAGGCCTTAGACATCTAACTCTCAACGAATAAGAGGGACAAATTCCATCTCGACTACATACGTCTCTCACAATCACCTTATATCATACCTGAGCTTAGTCTTATGTACTGCCATGTTTCAGAACAGCGAAGAACTAAGTCAAAGTATAATATTCAGTGAATATCAAGACCCAATATGTATCTCAGGTCTGAGGACACAATGATATTCGCCTTTTAACTCAAGATTACTTATGATCAATCACAGAGATTCCATGTAGTAATGCTTGATTGCAGGTCAGTCCAATATTTGTATCCCACAAATATCTATGAACCTTGGTAGCAACACTTTGCTCTATATTCAAACCCTTTTGAATATCTACCAATCCAAGTTCATAATAATCTTACATTCAAATTTGTTCCCACAAATATGATCGACTACGGACATTTAGAATAATTAACTTATTCATGGATTTAAACATGCAAAAATGGAACATAACACAATTTAAATGCAAAATACCAATATTCATATAAATGTGTTAATAACTACAAGTGTTCCGATATCCAAATACATAAAATAGATCAAATCCAATCACTAGAATATCGAAGTCCCATGGCACAAGTATGACTCTCATGCTTAGGCCTTTCAAGGAGCTTCGTGAGTGGGTCCGCAACATTTTGATCGGTGTGAACTTTGTGAATACATATCTTTCCCTTTTCAACTTCATCCCTTATGTAGTTGAATCTCCGCTCAATGTGCCTAGTCTTTTGATGTGCACGAGGTTCCTTGATTTGAGCAATCGCACCCTCGTTATCACAAAGAATTTCTAGGGGTCCTTGAATGGAAGGAACAACCCCTAGATCGGCAATGAATTTCTTCAACCATGCAGCTTCTTGTGCTGCTAAAGAAGCGGCGATGTATTCCGATTCTGTAGTGGACAATGCAACCACATCTTGCTTTGAGCTTTTCCAAGAAACAGCTCCTCCATTTAGAATGAAGATATACCCCGATTGTGATCGAGAATCATCTCGATCAGTTTGGAAACTCGCATCCGTGTAACCCTTTACAACGAGTTCCTCCTCACCAGATCCATATATTAAGAACATATCTTTAGTGTTTCTAAGATATTTCAATATATATTTGACAGCCATCCAATGACTATCTCCTGGATTTTGCTGGTATCTACTTGTCATGCTTAAAGCGCATGACACGTCCGGTCTCGTGCATATCATAGCATACATGATGGATCCTATAGCAGATGCATATGGGATTCCACTCATTCTCTCTTGCTCAACTTTTGAGCTGGGAGATTGAGAAGTACTCAATATAGTTCCTCTTTGAATAGGCACCAAACCCTTTTTGGAGTTTTCCATCTTGAACCTTTTCAAGATCTTGTCTATGTATGCACTTTGATTCAAACCTATTAAGCGCCTTGATCTATCCCTATAGATCCTTATTCCCAAAATATAGGCGGGCTTCACCAAGATCCTTAATGGAAAAGCAACTTCCAAGCCAGGCTTTTACACCTTCCAAGGTTGGAATGTCATTTCCAAATAGTAGAATGTCATCGACATATAATACTAGAAAAGTAATGATGCTCCCACTAGCCTTCTTATACACACAAGCTTCATCAGCGTTTTTGATGAAGCCAAATTTCTTGACTTCTTCATCAAAACGACGATTCCAGCTTCTTGATGCTTGTTTCAATCCATAGATTGATTTCTTTAACTTGCATACTTTATTAGGATGCTTAGGATCGACAAACCTTCAGGCTGATCCATATAGACATCTTCCTCAAGATATCCATTTAGAAAAGCGGTTTTGACATCCATTTGCCATATCTCATAGTCATAATGTGCGGCTATGGCAAATAATATCCTAATAGACTTTAGCATTGCCACAGGCGAAAAAGTTTCATCATAATCGACCCCTCGAGTTTGAGTGAAACCTTTTGCTACAAGTCTAGCTTTATAAGTACTCAAGTTTCCATGCATATCGTGTTTCAATTTGAACACCCACTTACTTCCAACTACTTTGGAATTAGGAGGTTCAACAACCAATTCCCAAACTTGGTTGTCATACATGGATTGCATCTCAGCGTTCATGGCCTCTAGCCATTTGTCCGAATCTGATTTGGACATAGCATCATGGTAGGTGGTAGGTTCATCAGAAACTACCATGTAGCATTCATCCACGAGAAATCCATATCTCTCAGGTGGATAAGTAGCTCTACCAGATCTACGAACGTTTTGTGTGTCTTGATCAACCCTTTGATCATCTTCAACATCCTTTTGTTGAATGCTAGTGTCACCCAAGTGTGTATCTATCAGTGGTTCTTGATCTTCTTCAAGTTCCACTGTTCTGGAACTAGTTCCTTCCATAAGGAATTTAGTTTCCAAGAACTCAGCCTTTCGAGCAACAAATACATTTTGCTCATTAGGATTGTAGAAATAATATCCCAAATCATCTTTGGGATATCCTACAAAGATATACTTAGTGGATCGGGGCTCTAATTTGTTTGAGGCATCATGTCTTACATAAGCCTCACAACCCCATACCTTTAAATATGATAAAGATGGAACTCTTCCATGCCATATTTCAAAAGGTGTTTTCTCCACTTTCTTGGTGGGAGCCATATTTAAAATTCGGGCAGCAGAGATTATGGCATAACCCCAAAATGATAGAGGTAGTGAGCTTCTGCTCATCATGGAACGAACCATATCTAATAGAGTTCGATTCCTCCTTTCAGACACACCATTATGTTGTGGTGTTCCAGGTGGAGTTAGTTGTGAGACAATCCCACAACTTCTAAGATGATCTTGAAAAGCATCACTTAGGTATTCACCTCCTCTATCAGAACGAAGAATTTTTATTGTTTTACTGAGTTGGTTTTCTACTTCATTCTTGAAAATTTTGAACATTTCAAAAGCTTCACTCTTATGTTTTAATAAGTATACATAACCGTAACGACTATAGTCATCGGTGAATGTAATGAAGTATCTTTCACCATTCCTAGTCATTGGCTTAAAAGGACCACATACATCCGAATGTATGATACCTAATAAATCTTTTGCCCTTTCATTAGTGCCTTTGAAAGGTGCTTTAGTCATCTTGCCTTGTAAACAAGATTCACATACATTAAATGAATCATTCGATTTTGTTTTCAAAAGACCATTCTTTTGAAGTGTTAGTATGCGATTCTTATTTATATGGCCAAGACGACAATGCCAAATATAGGTTTCACTTAAATCTAATTTAAGTTTCTTGGTGGTAGCTTGGTACATTGAGTTATCATATGTGGTGTTTTCATGAACCAATTCATAAATACCATTTAAAGGCATAGCTTTAAAATAAAATACATCATTCAAAGAAACATGGATATCATTGTTAACAAAATTAAAATCATATCCAACATGTCTTAAACGGGAAACAGAAATAATACTCCTAGTCAAACTAGGTGCATATAAAACATTGTTCAATACAATTTCCAAACCATTTGGAAGTTTCAAAAGATAGTCTCCTTGGGCTTCAACATGCACCAATGCACCATTGCCCATGAAGAGACTAATGTCTCCCTTCTTGATGTGCTTCTTTCTTATGAACCCCTGTAACATATTACAAATATGAGTTCCACATCCGGTATCCAATACCCATATGTAAGAAAAAACTGTATTAAGCTCAATATATATCATAAATATTGTACCTGAGGTTTGCCCTGCATCCCTCTTAGCTTTTAACTCTTTGAGGTAGGTTGGACAATTACGTTTCCAATGTCCTACCTCCCCACACTCAAAGCATGGGTCATTGACAGCAACCTTTTAGGGTATCCATTTTTCCCTTTCCTTTGCCTTTGTAATTCCCTTTGTTGTTACCCTTTCCCTTAGCAACATTTGCCTTGGGTCCGGAGTAAGCCCTTTTCTTTCCGCCTTCATTGATCATGAGAACGGGTTGAACTTTTCCTCCCATACTAGCCTCGGCCGTTTTGAGCATCCCATGAAGCTCAGAAACGGTCTTGTCCCATCCATTCATGTTATAATTTAACACGAAAGTTTCAAATCTCTTAGATAATGAGTTAAGGATCATATCCGTAGCTAACTCATTTGAGACGGGACAATTAAGCCTTTCGAGGCGATCAATGTAGCTTTTCATTTTAAGAACATATGTTGAGACGGGTTGTGAATCATCCATGCGACATGCATGAAGCGCTCGAACCGTTTCGAAGCGTTCAGTCCTTGCCTTTTGTTGGAACATTTCCTTGAGTTGGGTAATCATGTCGTATGCCCCATGGTGCTCGAACTCCTTTTGGAGTTCGGGAGTCATACTCGCTAGCATTATGCAACTAACTTGCACGGAGTCCTCGACATATTTAACCCAATCATTATAGGCTTCAACATCAGTTTCTTCGGGCTCATCAGGAATAGGATCGTCTAAAATATAGGATTTCTTTTCGTGCCTGAGAACAATTCTCAAGTTACGAAACCAATCCACAAAGTTATTTTGATTAAGACGATCCTTTTCAAGGATGGATCTTAGTGAAAAGTTATGGACGTTTAGGTTGGGGTTTATTGCATTGTTAGCGGCCATCTACAAGATTAACAAAGTTCTTTATTAGTATTTTCGATATCAATATAAATTTTAATTGTTAATACCCTTTTATGTCTCATAGACAATTAATAATTAAAACCTAGAATCCAACGTTACATTTAAATGATGGTTAGGTGACCTTTATCCCATGATCTAAATTAACAAGGTAGTCAACGTTTGACAATTGCAACATTTTGCAATTTCTAGTGGTATGGGACCGGTTTAATATCTTATATTAAGTTGGCATGTTTAATCCCATCAACGCCTTTGGTTACCATGCTTCGGTGACCCTAATCACATGGCTCCCAAATCAAGTTGTCCTACTTATACACACATGTAAATTTATCTTATACTAGTGGTTAGGTGACCTTTATCCATAAGTACAATAAATTTACCTTAACTTATAAGTTCCCTCAAAGTAGTTAGGTGACCTTTATCCTACAAAGAGTTCCAAATAATTAAGTGTTGTATAAAAGGATGGCGTTTAACTTGTTTTTAAAGGGTCGTTTGAGTTTTTATATTCTAGTTAAAAACTATGTACCATAATGAATTTTGAAATCCAATTTCAAGGTTCTTTTATAAAATCCATTTTTATAATTGTGACCATTAACTTTTAATAAAACCCATTTTATTTTACCAAGTCAATGTCAATATTAAAACCAATTTTAATCTTTATGTGTGTCTTTTGTTGGTTTTTAAGCATCCACATGACAAAATAATAAACAACCAAACAAACAAGACAAACATAATAATAAGTGCACAACATTAGCCAACTATTTTGACCACACTTGTTAGCTGAAACAAGTGGGTCAAAAGGTCTCAACCTAAGGGACAAAGTAACACAAAATATTGTGTTAGTTGAGCTCCCACTTGATCTTGCATCCAAATGCTTCAAGTAACCTTTTGTGATGTGATTTGAATGATATTCTTCATTTTGATAATCCACTGCGCCGCAGTGGTTCTAATATACTCCCACTGCGCCGCAGTGGGAACTTACTGTCTTCGGCCACATAATCCCCACTGCGCCGCAGTGGGTTTGACATACTCCCACTGCGCCGCAGTGGGAACTTACTGTCTTCGGCCACATAATCCCCACTGCGCCGCAGTGGGTTTGACATACTCCCACTGCGCCGCAGTGAGAATACTCCCACTGCGCCGCAGTGGTTGCAAAACCCCACTGCGCCGCAGTGGGTTTGACATACTCCCACTGCGCCGCAGTGGGAACTTACTGTCTTCGGCCACATAATCCCCACTGCGCCGCAGTGGGTTTGACATACTCCCACTGCGCCGCAGTGGGAACTTACGGGTCTTCTCATTAGCCTCCAACTTTTAGCCCCAAACCTTTTGATGCCTTCTTGGAGATTACATTTATAATGAAAAATGCAACTAATCTACTTATTACATACCAAATGAATAAATAGATTACATAACCAAATGAATGAATAAAATCCTATTTAACTATTACAACCATTGAATAATTAAACAAACACATCCACACATCACAAACATTCACAAGGTCTCTTGGCTAAGTTGTGACACTAAAATACACAAGAAAAAGGAACCTCCTTTTGTGTATTTATTTTGGCCATAACCAAATGACCAAAATATTGGATTTTGTCCAAACAAAATATCAACTTTTGATGTATGTATCCATATAACCGGCTCTAGATGCCATTGTTGGGATTTTTGGGTTTTTTATCAAAGTAATATTATCCTTATAATATTAAAACGCAGCGGAAAATTGAACCATTTCAATATGTTGGTATAGTTAAATTCAAAGTTTAACTTATAAAATAAAACCCAAACAATAAGGATCCATGTATATGAATAGCATACATACAAAAACAACAACCATAGGGTGTTTAGAAGACTACCTTCTTCCAAGCTTATGAGAAGGTGGAATGAAGGAGATGATGATCTTGAAGTGGCAAGTCTTCAACCTAGAAGAACCTCAAGCTATTATACCCCAAGCTTCCAACAAACACCCAAACTATGCTAGGATTTAAACTTGAAAACCCTTTCCTCTTTGCTCCCTTTGGCCGAAAATCAAGAGAGAAAGGAAGAGTGTTTTCTCTTGAGAAGTTGAGAGATTGAGAGAAGTGTTCTTACAATTGCATGTAAGAAATGGTGATACACACTATGTTATGTGTTGTAAGCTCCACACCAAGTCCATGTGTTATAAGTGTATGAAACACACTCAAGACCACATGGGGGGGGGGGCGGCCTCCAAAGCCAAAAGGAGGAAAACAATTTTCTTTAAATTTATAAAATATATCCTTATATATTTTGTAGATAAAAGTGTAACATAACTTGTTACATATCTTATGTAACATATTACATATTATACAACACACATTAATGTTTATTTTGCCAAATAAACATATTCATATTTCTCTCAAAATAAATCATCCATATAATTTATTTACATAGCTCAAGTGCAAGTATTTAGAAAACCACTTTCTAAATGTTTCAAGTATTTATATTTATTTAAAGATCATATCATATAAATAAATATCGTAAGTGTTTGTCTAGCTTGTTATTGGGTATGACCCGACTTGGATCATCACGTACTAGCCACGTCAATTTAATATGTGTCTTGGGCAGACGAATTCCAACAATGAATACATGTGGGATGAAAATCAAAAAAGCAAACAAGTCAGAAGGTGGATTATAACTAATTAATGCCCATTAAGTTTGGATACATAGATACACTTCCTTCACCTACCATATTAATATTTTACCATGATTGTAAACAAACTAAATATTTCATAACTGTTCATGGATTATATATAGGGTCTTTTCAGTCGTTCAGTTAAATAAACGAACATGAATGATAAAGTTTATGAACATAACATTCGATAATATGTCATGTCTGTTTAACAATAGTAGTTATTTTCTATCGATCTATAGCCCGGATTTCAACTTTTGACATATTTTCACATAAATTTGTAGGGTGCCCATTCGACACATAAAAGTGCGCCCCTGCCTTAACCTCCATATTTGATGGGTACCAACCTATCCCCTTCATCACTACATTGTCATCATTGTTCCTAAAAAGAAAGTCAATTTGCAACAACTTTACAACAATCTATCTTTGTCACACATTTATAGTACTTTTGGGATTTTATCATATTATGTGTTTAATGAAAAGAGTGGGCCAAAAATGGGGGGCTCTGAGTTACTTAAGCACATGGAGTGTTGAATTGGTACCTACAAGATAGACTGGTCTCTTGTGTACTAAGATAAAATTCCATTTATGTTGGCAACATCTGTTGGCAAAGACCTACACTATTGAGGGCCTTGATTGAGTGTTTAATGTTTAGTTTGATCCATCCGTGTGGTTATTGGTAATTCATCTATCACTAATGAGTTATGATTTAATGAAGCGGCCGATATGAGCTAAATGAACGAATATGAACATATCACCTGTTCGCTCATTTATATAGTAAGTATGAAAGAACGACACATATGATATTGAGCAATGAGTCGACTTAATATCTTCGTATCGCAACTAAAGACATGATGAAAGATATTAGAAACTCGCAACTAAAAGCTTATTAAGTGGTCAAGTTTTACTTTTTATTCCGCGATCTGATAAAGATTATCACATCAAGTATGTCACAATTAATTGAGACCTTGATATAACCATGCCATGTAAAAATGAGGGAAATTTCTATTATTAAATAAATAAATAAATAAATAAATAAATAAATAAATAAATAAATAAATAAATAAATAAATAAATAAATAAATAAATAAATAAATAAATAAATAAATAAATAAATAAATAAATAAATAAATAAATAAATAAATAAATAAATAAATAAATAAATAAATAAATAAATAAATAAATAAATAAATAAATAAATAAATAAATAAATAAATAAATAAATAAATAAATAAATAAATAAATAAATAAATAAATAAATAAATAAATAAATAAATAAATAAATAAATAAATAAATAAATAAATAAATAAATAAATAAATAAATAAATAAATAAATAAATAAATAAATAAATAAATAAATAAATAAATAAATAAATAAATAAATAAATAAATAAATAAATAAATAAATAAATAAATAAATAAATAAATAAATAAATAAATAAATAAATAAATAAATAAATAAATAAATAAATAAATAAATAAATAAATAAATAAATAAATAAATAAATAAATAAATAAATAAATAAATAAATAAATAAATAAATAAATAAATAAATAAATAAATAAATAAATAAATAAATAAATAAATAAATAAATAAATAAATAAATAAATAAATAAATAAATAAATAAATAAATAAATAAATAAATAAATAAATAAATAAATAAATAAATAAATAAATAAATAAATAAATAAATAAATAAATAAATAAATAAATAAATAAATAAATAAATAAATAAATAAATAAATAAATAAATAAATAAATAAATAAATAAATAAATAAATAAATAAATAAATAAATAAATAAATAAATAAATAAATAAATAAATAAATAAATAAATAAATAAATAAATAAATAAATAAATAAATAAATAAATAAATAAATAAATAAATAAATAAATAAATAAATAAATAAATAAATAAATAAATAAATAAATAAATAAATAAATAAATAAATAAATAAATAAATAAATAAATAAATAAATAAATAAATAAATAAATAAATAAATAAATAAATAAATATATCTGTAAACTGCACACTTAACAAACTTCATCAATGCATCAAAATCAATCAAAAAAATAACATAACAAGTAACATAAGCATGCAAAAATAAATAAATAAATAAATAAATAAATCAATAAATAAACTAAATAAAAAACACGAATGTATATGGGTAAAATAAAATTTCCCTTAAAAAGAAAAACACGAATGTGACATGTACAATATGCTTAAGGTAGTGTGTACCTAATGGAAGGATACAGGCGAATACTTTGTAGAGTTGATCAATAACTATGTAACTTTATAATTATAATAGTAGTAGTAGTGGTAGAAAGTTACACACAAGTCAATTAACATAAAAAAGATATTGTGATTTACAATGAAGATGTCAAAAGTATGTGTGAAACATAAAATAATTTGGTGGGATCAATTTATCATCTTATGAAGATGTTATCTTCGATGTGTTTCACATTGATATTCGACAAAACAAAGATCTTGTTCAAACAAATTTATGCAGCCATAAAGGCGTGAATAACTAGATTATATTATTGTAACAAGTAACAACGTATATCACAATTTAAAACGGTTTAAACTTAAAATTAAAATAAAATACTAATCAATCAATCAACCTTAAAAGTTAAGTTAGATTGATAATCGCCGAAAAAATTTGGGGCCCAACCCAAGTGTGGTAATTCACGGGACCAATGTATTCTTAAAAATTCGAAAATACTCCGTACATTACTAATAAAAATTAAAAATAACTGATTCTTATCTTATCTTATCTTACTATATATACTCTCTATGTCCCATATTAAATGTCTAATTTTGACTTGTCAAGTCTTCTACTTTCAACTTTGACCGTAAAATATTTTGTTTGTATTATATAACTTGCATATAAAATATATGAACGGATTAAGTTTAAGATATACTTTCCATTAATATAACTTTCATCAACTACTATATAACAGAAACAAAGATATTTAAGGTTAAAGTTGAAAGAAAAAGACATGATAAGTCAAAATTGGACAACTAATATGGGACAGAGGGAGTATAATGCGAGCCGTAAAGGGGGAGGGAGTGGTAATCGGCAAAGAAGTTCACCGCGCAGTAACACTATGAGCGCGCATGATTAACTAATTTGCCAAACATGATCAACTAATTTATTATAGAATTAGAGTTCTATTTCATGTTTTGAATGTTTAGGGTGTTTGAAATTATTTATTTTAAAATATTTAAGTTTTAATGGATTTTTTTTCTTTGGTTAAAAATTTGATCTTTACTCATTGCAGGTCGGGGGTTATTTAACTCTTTATCTTATACTTTAGATAAGGGTAAAACTGTTTAAATCTCACTTTCCTCATATCCCGTCGAAAACAGTATTGGTCTTATACTTGTAAAATATAGTATTAGATGCTACTTTATTCTTATATCTGTTGTAAAAAAAATAATTTTACTTTAAGCATTTAATTATCTTTTATAAAATAAACCATCAGATGATTTTTCAAAAAAATAATTTGTTATTGCCTATCTGCTAAAGAATAACAACAATTATGTTAATCACTTAAAAAGGTGAATTAAACAATTTACAAGATGAAGTGTGGTCATAATGGAAAGGTTATAAGGTCTTATTCATACAAAATTTATAGTTTTGTGCCTTTAGACTCACAAATGAACAAATATAATCCCAAACCAAAGGGTTTTTTCCGTTAAGTTCATGCTACTTTTTATTAATTTAATTGGTCAAAAAGAATAGTGGCTTTTAAGGCGCTGTTTTGCTCCTTTCCCGCCAATATTGTTTTGGAATTATTAATATTATATTATTATTATTATTATTATTATTATTATTATCATTATCAGGTTTTAGGTAAAATAAAACAAGTATTAAAGTAAAACAAATAAAATAATAGGTTTCTCTTTATTGAAAATCAACATGCACATGAAAATTATCATGCATCTTGTGCTTCGTGAATCTTCGTGCATCAATTTTATCATGATCTAAGGGTCAAGATCTTATCCTATTTGTTTTACTTTAATACTTATTTTACAATAACCAACTCCTTATTATTTATACTATATTATAAAAAGAATAATCTCATGTTGAAAGTTACATGGGAAAATGTCTAAAATACTCTTAATGATTAATTACATTATCATTTCTTTATCTTTTAAAATATCTCCATTAACCTTTTACATCAATTATCTATATCACTCGACACCGCTCTACCACCAACAGTCGTCCCGCACCACCACAACGTCACTGCCACGAACACCGCCGCTTTGTGCGGGTACCGTGCTAGTTATTATTATTGTTGTTGTTGTTGCTGCTGCTGATGAATAATTTTGGAATTATTACATGCCTTATTAAGTTACGATTAGCGATAATAGCGAGTTGAGTCGAGTTTAGGAAACATTAAGCTCGACTCTTTTATTAATAATTGGAATCCACTGTAGCTCATATAAATATTTATTAATGTGTTTGAGCTTGAGGTTGAGCTTTAATATTTAGTCGTTGTTGGAGCTCAAGCTCGGACTTGGTACTCATTTATCTTTTCCTTAAAATTTAATCATATTTCAAGACCTTGAACTCGATAAACTTGATCTAATTACTTAAACTCGAGCTTAAATGAGATCATTTCTGATCATGAATATAAATACTACTCGTAGTAAATTTCACTATTGTCGTGGGGTTTATATAATGTATGCGCATGCATTGTAAAATATAACTATTTTTGAGCGTTTATATATTAATAAGGCCAATGTTTAGCATAAGGATGGTTGTTCCTTATTGTTAAAGCTTAATGCATATAATTTGTAGTTCTTCATTTTGAATCTACTTACTAGCATAACATATAAGTGGTATTTTTAACGATGTAATGGAAAGCTCGACTAGCTTGAGCCCGTGGAGCTTGTCCAGCTCGCTCATGAAACAACTAAATGATCTTTCAAATTGAACGGGTCAGAGGCAAAAAAAAGCCAAAAACAAAATTCAAGCTCGACTCGTCAAACTAGACGAGCTCTTTCGTGGGTTCGAGTTTGATTCAAGCTCAAAACAGTTAAACTTGAACTCGAGTAGCTCGTTAAGAGCTCGGATCCATTCTCATCCCTAGTTACGATTTGTATGTTACTAGTGTTATTAATTTAGATTTTACTAGTTGTCTAATACTCTTGTCATTAAACGTAATACAACCTTTGCATTGTGTTTCTAACTAATTATTAACTAGCAATGTCCTTATTACAGTTTTTCAAGGAAGTTGTGTCTTAAATACGAAAACACAAATACAAAGTAATAAACTAATAAAAGTTATTGATTAATAGACATATTTAGGTAGTTTTAGAAGTAGAAATAAATTTGGTGTGATATAAAATTGTTAAAAAAAGAAAAGAATCATTAAATACATGCATCTTGGATTCTATATTACTCGTATTGTTTATGTTTTGTGTAAGAGAAAAAAAATGAGAGGAAGTTCATTTGGAGTTAGATTTGACATATCATGTGCCTTGTACATGCATGATACTCGTAATCTACTAATCTCCTATTTCTTCATCAGTTTCCAAGATAGCTTGGAACTCCAGATACATACAAGTATAACTTTTTATTTTAGTAACTACCTATACACATAATTCATTACACACATATATGTGATATATATCTACTATAAAAAACTTGAATTGATATATATAATTTATTCGTTTTTCTTTTTTTGAAAAAGACTTGTTTTGAATTGCATTTCAGTTTATCATACAATGGTGAGTGCCGGCCAGTTAAAATAGATAAAGTTATCTTAACCGGACATGTGTTAACATAAATTGAATCCCTCCTCGCCCACAACCGGCCCAAAAGGGAAGGGCCCTTCCCTCCGGGGGTAGGAAAATCATGATCGGGAGACATTGTGGAATAGGCTAAACCCCTCTTAATATCTTTTTGAGCAAGAGCTAAAGTAGCTCCTAAAAAAACTGTTATTATCCCTATCAAAGAGATAAAATTCATTATGTGGGGTATGACTATGAAAAGAGGCATAAGTCGGGCTACAAGAAAAATGCCCGCTGCTACCATCGTAGCAGCATGTATAAGGGCCGAAATAGGAGTCGGCCCTTCCATCGCATCAGGTAACCATACATGAAGAGATCTTGGATCATGGAATAGTCATCTTGATTATATTCATCTTGACAAGACATTATCTACATAATAAAATATGTATTACAAGCACTAAGGGCTGTAGCTCAGTTGGTAGAGCACAGTTCTTGCTAATGGTAAAAAAGGAGCCCTGAATGTGGGGGCTGTTCTTATTTTACCAGAGGGTTTTGAATTAGCCCCTCCCGATCGTATTTCCCCCGAGATAAAAGAAAAGATGGGCAATCTGTCTTTTCAGAGCTATCGCCCCAATCAAAAAAATATTCTTGTCATAGGCCCTGTTCCTGGTCAGAAATATAGTGAAATCACCTTTCCTATTCTTTCCCCCGACCCCGCTACTAAGATCATAGAGAAAAGGGATATAATTCACATGGATATAGTAAGTCTCGCTTGGGCTGCTTTAATGGTAGTCTTTACATTTTCCCTTTCACTCGTAGTATGGGGAAGAAGTGGACTTTAGAACCACTCCTAATTTAGTTAACAGTATCAATTGTTTTATAGATCGTTCTGCAACGCATTTTTTATTTAAATTGAAAATTATTTCAATTAAAAAAAGATCCTCATTTCAAATTTCTAGTGGAGAAAAGTATTCTATAACAGTAAAACGATTTTTTCAGATTCATCGGAATAAATAGATGTATCAAAGAAATAGAATCGGGTCCTACGTCAATTCCATATATGGATTAATAACTACATAGATTGAAGATAGAAGCTAATATAGTATACCAACTTTATTAGAAAGTCAAGTACAATTTTATTTTATACATTACTATAACACTAATAGAGAGTATGATAAGAAAAAAATTTCTTTCTTACCATACTCTCAGATCTCATAGAATACCGCCGATTATAGCCCGTTGATTTCATTTAATAAGAGTAGGTATGAGAGGATTAATGTCGGATCCCCAAGGTCAAATGATTGATTTACCCATTCAACAAATCCCATCAATCGAATCACTTTTTCGAGAAATACGAGATATCTAAGTCATACAAGTAAAGAGATCTATTCGTTGATAAGAAAAAGAAAGAGACAGAGGGCTAAAGAGAGAGCCAAAAAAGGATCTTTCGTGTATAATCCTGCATAATCTCGAATGTTCTCAGTTCCGGTACGTAGACCAAATAAGACAATGCAAGCAAAAGTTCCTAGATTCATGGAGATCCAACTGGAATCAAAGAATTAGTAGATCTGTTCCGCCCAAAATGGTAATGGGCTTGGGTTATGAACTTATAATCTATAAAATCTGATGATCGAGTCCTTCTTTCAAAGAGAAGAGTACGGATTATTCACATTTCATTTGATGGTCAGAGGCGAATTGAAAGCTAAGCAGTGGTAATTCTAAAGATTCCCGGGGGGAAAAATAAATGAAATCAAAATATCAAACGGAATCACTAATTCAAGACCAAAATATTCGGAGGACTCTTCTGACCAAACAAAACAAAAAATATGTAATTGTCAGCAAAGTTGTTTACTTTTTTTAATCCAAGATGTTTTCTTTGTTTTCTTCTTGTTCTTGCAAAATAATTGAAATAAATGAATTTTTTACCATAAAAGAATTTCACACTCCCCTTTTTGCGCCCTTATAACGCAATCGCATTCTCTGGTCCAATTGCCGTTTTTGTTTCTGTATTCCTGATTTGTTATTGATCAAATTCGTGGGCGTTC
>CM067167.1:183986648-184001648 GCA_034093135.1 Erigeron breviscapus
GGACACCAAAGGACTCTGCCCTTCCATCCCTTGGATAGATAGAGAGGGAGGGCAGAGCTTTTGGTTTTTCATGTTGTCAAAGAGTTGAACAATGGGTTTTTCGTGTTGTTAAAGAGTTTCGTCGAGATAAACAAGGCGTATTCTATCATAACTCGTTCCTGCCAAGAAAAAAAGTGCAGCACCAATAAAGCCATGAGATATTATTTGTAATATAGCTCCATTGAGTCCCGTATCGGTTATAGAAGCAATTCCTATAAGTATGAAACCCATATGAGATACGGAGGAATAGGCTTGTGGAAATTATCGAGTAATCGGAGATGAAAAGGAAGACCCGCAATTTTGTGAACAATGCGGAGTCGAGTTTGTTGATTCTCGGATACGAAGATATCAAATGGGCTACATCAAACTCGCATACCCCGTAATGCATGTGTGGTATTTGAAACGCCTTCCTAGTTATATTGTGAATCTTTTAGATAAACCTCTTAACGAATTAGAAGACCTAGTATACTGCGGTGTGTGATTTGATCGAAATTCTGATTTTACAGATTTGAAATGATAAACTGTCATCCCATTTAATGCAAACACATGAGACCACAAACACATGATGCAAGACAGATCGTCCTACGAGGGCCTCTCTCACTCCGCTCACCTCCCCTAGTATTAGTGTCTGGACAAGCCAGCTTTTTATTGGATTTTTCAATGCCAAGCTTTCTTGTCCAGACCTAGGGGTATGGAGCCGCGTCGTTCAATATGGCGTGCTTGCCCAGGTCACCACTCCCGGTACAAGCGCACTGTCAGAACACCAGGTGTTACGCTGGCCAGCGCGAAGCGCCTCTCGAACTGACAGTACAATCAGTGCCTTCTTGTCTATCCCGGCCTGCAGCCTCTGTGGATTCACGCATGTAATCCGTTTAGAGCTGCCAAGTCGGATAGGTTCACTGATCACTTACGACAATCTGAAATCTGATTTTCTCAGTTCAAACTTGATTTTCTCAGTTCATTTAAAACAGGGGAGGCAACTTACCAGAGGCACCGAGACTGGGGCTCGAGGGGCCGAGTCGACCCGAGGGAGACAACAAAGCAACAAGCGAAGCGATCTATCAGCAGCAAGAGAGGGGTGCCCGAGTGGGTACCCCGATCGATAGGATAGGAAAGGAGACAACAAAGCAACAAGCGAAGCGATCTATCAGCAGCAAGAGAGGGGTGCCCGAGTGGGTACCCCGATCGATAGGATAGGAAAGGAGAGGAAGCATCAAGCGAGCTCAGGCCAGCGATAACAACAGTGATAGTGTTTGTTTTTTTGTTGTTGTTTTTCTTCCTGTTTGGAAAGGAGTGCCTTTGCTCTTGTCTTCCTGTCCGGAAGTGTTCTTGTGTTCCTGTCCGGATTTGTTGCTTGTTTTTCTTGCTTGTCCTCCTGCCCGGAAGAGTTATTGTTGCTTGGTCATCAAACCCATGGCGTGTTGAAAAAACCCAAATGTGTACATTATCCATACTAAGTTCATTTGCTCATAACATAATTTATTGATTAATAAATTATCTCGCATACTGTGATAAAGTCCATGCTACATTATTTATATACGAGAGATAGTGCTCGCGCGTTGCGGCGGTGAGATGGTGGGGGTGATAGGTCAAGTCATAGAGTATGATAGCCAAATGCCTTAGCCGTACGGGTTCCGCCCTCGGATTTAAAAATTCGTCGAAAGTATATCGAATGACATCTCTAATGAAAGAGCATGAAATTTTAATAACACCCATACAATTTTTATAATTTATCGATATACGGTTTTTGAGATAAAAGATTTTGAATGAATTAGAGAAATAAAATGATTTATGGATGAGAGAGAAAAAAATGAGTGGTTGAGATTTGAGGAGAGAGAAAAAAATGAATGGTTGAGATTTAAGGTTATTATAGGTATATTAGGTAGAAATGTTTAAATTAGTGAATAAAGAATAGGGTATTTTGGGTAGTTCAAATCATCTTTTCTTAAAAAAAAAAGGCAAAATGATTTATAAGATAATATTAAATATTGTGAACTTGGAATGCAAACAAAAGACTTTATTAAAGACGAAAATGAATTGTAGGGAAGCACAACACAAACAATACCCAAACAAAAGATCCTAAAATGACAATACTCGACTATTTCCATGTCCGTGCTTTTATGTAAAAAGAACTTAATTATATAATGTCCCACATTTATAGTTGAATTTTTTGCTTTTCAACCTTTTTTTCTTCTGTTTCTGTGACTATAAGGATTTTCAGAAGTTAAACTTGAATTTAAGAAAAACTAAAAAATAAAATAATCGTATCCATTATCGTTTTCCTTTAACTTGAATATAATATACCATTACAATAATTTGTAGATGGACTTTGTGGTGGTGTGAGATGGTGGACTGATAGTTGTATAATGTAATCTCCAAAAACATTAATGCAAACATAAGAACCAAAAAGATAGATATGGATGACACGGTTTCAGCTTTGAAATTTTTATGTTTTCTTTTAACGTTAGTCATTAATAATAATTCCTAGACCCTTAAGGCCCAAAACCCAAACTGTTGTATTTAGTAGAATTAGACTTGCTATTCAAAGGGGTAGCGGCGCAACTTGTTGCCCGACTACCTGTCATTGTCATGTAATGACTTCCTTTGATTGATGAAATCTATTGTTTCTAGTAACACTGTCTTATACGGAGTAATAAAAAAGTCAAACATTAGCCTACTGTATTGTGTGGCACGAAATTTCAAATTTGCGACAACTCTATTTTAAGGATTCATGTGTATTTTCACCCAATTCCATTCCATGGAGAACTCGTATTTTCTGTTAAGGTTAGTCCAGCGTATCAAATGTGGACTCGATAGTAACTCAACTATCGTTAAGCCAAGGTCGCATTGCTTCATCATAATTCTTGTGGCCTGTTTTTCTTTGAGAAGCTCGACAAAAAAAGATTACATAAAATTAATCGATCGTGGTGTCATTTCCTTGTTACATTTTTATTTTTGTGGGGCTTACTAGATGGATTTGCAAACACTCGCTTATAGGATGTGGACACATTGGTTTTTTGGTACAATTAGGTTTTGGATAATTCTGAATAGCATAGAGGGCATTGGCCCCATCCCTTCGTTTATTTTGCTGTTATCTTTAAGTCATGACTAAACACCATCGAAAAACATTTGAGAATATTTAAGAATTTGAACCTTCATACATATTTGTGGTTGCATGTGTACAGTATATTTGTGCATTCGTTTGGTGTGTCCAAAATAGTTACAGTATTTTATTTTATAATTACATCACCGATTATTTTCTTAACATATTAAGTCATAAAATTTATATTGCCAATTTGCAAACTCCAAGTTGAAAGAAATTTTTTTGTGTCTTTTTGGTATGGACCAAACTAGTGTACTTTTTCACTTTTTACCACTATGTGAAAATCTAACTCCACCCACAACAAATATCTAATAGATTGGCGGGAAAACAAATACAGACAAATTACATTTGTACTTTTCAAATTATATATTATATTTTATATATATTAATATAATATATTATATGATATTTTAATTATGAAACACCAACAAAAGTCAAATTTAAAGAAAAATTTTACAAAAACAAAACAGCCCATGGTTGAAAAAAATAATAATATTACATTGAGTGCCACTTAACATCAATTGAATCAATCAAGAGCATTTGGGCCAGTACAGTAATTTACTACATGGTTCCAAACCCATTGTACTAAGTACCTCCGTCGGATCCCATTCATGTTATACGTGGCACCATCTTTATCGTTCATCATTTGTCCTGTATATGACCCACCACCCCCAGTCCCATATATCCCTTCACATAAATCAGCTATCTCCACCGGAAAAACCGGGTCTTGACCGGCATACCATGCGTTGACCAATGGGTTTGATGCTAATTCCGCTATTTCATGGGCTATGACACTAATCATCCCGTCTATACCCACGTTGCCATTTGGTGATTTCATTGGTTTTAAACCCGGGATATAATCTGGGACTGCAAACGGGTACGCACATGTACCCGGGCACAGTTTCCCAGAATTCCCGACCCATGCGTAGGGTAAAGTGTACCCTACGATGGACGGGAATGTAAAATAGTGGAAGCCGCATACATTCTGACAAAAGTCCTGAACGTATACGTCTTCCGCTGTTAATAATAAATACAGCCCGCTTTTCGGGCTAATTGGTAATGGTTTTGTTCTGGCAGTGACCGCAGCTTTTATATTATTATTATTATTATTATTATTATTATTATTATTATTATTATTATTATTATTATTATTATTATTATTATTATTATACTAGTTATTATTATTATTATTATTATTATTATTATTATTATTATTATTATTATTATTATTATTATTATTATTATTATTATTATTATTATTATTATTATTATTATTATTATTATTATTATTATTATTATTATTATTATTATTATTATTATTATTATTATTATTATTATTATTATTATTATTATTATTATTATTATTATTATTATTATTATTATTATTATTATTATTATTATTATTATTATTATTATTATTATTATTATTATTATTATTATTATTATTATTATTATTATTATTATTATTATTATTATTATTATTATTATTATTATTATTATTATTATTATTATTATTATTATTATTATTATTATTATTATTATTATTATTATTATTATTATTATTATTATTATTATTATTATTATTATTATTATTATTATTATTATTATTATTATTATTATTATTATTATTATTATTATTATTATTATTATTATTATTATTATTATTATTATTATTATTATTATTATTATTATTATTATTATTATTATTATTATTATTATTATTATTATTATTATTATTATTATTATTATTATTATTATTATTATTATTATTATTATTATTATTATTATTATTATTATTATTATTATTATTATTATTATTATTATTATTATTATTATTATTATTATTATTATTATTATTATTATTATTATTATTATTATTATTATTATTATTATTATTATTATTATTATTATTATTATTATTATTATTATTATTATTATTATTATTATTATTATTATTATTATTATTATTATTATTATTATTATTATTATTATTATTATTATTATTATTATTATTATTATTATTATTATTATTATTATTATTATTATTATTATTATTATTATTATTATTATTATTATTATTATTATTATTATTATTATTATTATTATTATTATTATTATTATTATTATTATTATTATTATTATTATTATTATTATTATTATTATTATTATTATTATTATTATTATTATTATTATTATTATTATTATTATTATTATTATTATTATTATTATTATTATTATTATTATTATTATTATTATTATTATTATTATTATTATTATTATTATTATTATTATTATTATTATTATTATTATTATTATTATTATTATTATTATTATTATTATTATTATTATTATTATTATTATTATTATTATTATTATTATTATTATTATTATTATTATTATTATTATTATTATTATTATTATTATTATTATTATTATTATTATTATTATTATTATTATTATTATTATTATTATTATTATTATTATTATTATTATTATTATTATTATTATTATTATTATTATTATTATTATTATTATTATTATTATTATTATTATTATTATTATTATTATTATTATTATTATTATTATTATTATTATTATTATTATTATTATTATTATTATTATTATTATTATTATTATTATTATTATTATTATTATTATTATTATTATTATTATTATTATTATTATTATTATTATTATTATTATTATTATTATTATTATTATTATTATTATTATTATTATTATTATTATTATTATTATTATTATTATTATTATTATTATTATTATTATTATTATTATTATTATTATTATTATTATTATTATTATTATTATTATTATTATTATTATTATTATTATTATTATTATTATTATTATTATTATTATTATTATTATTATTATTATTATTATTATTATTATTATTATTATTATTATTATTATTATTATTATTATTATTATTATTATTATTATTATTATTATTATTATTATTATTATTATTATTATTATTATTATTATTATTATTATTATTATTATTATTATTATTATTATTATTATTATTATTATTATTATTATTATTATTATTATTATTATTATTATTATTATTATTATTATTATTATTATTATTATTATTATTATTATTATTATTATTATTATTATTATTATTATTATTATTATTATTATTATTATTATTATTATTATTATTATTATTATTATTATTATTATTATTATTATTATTATTATTATTATTATTATTATTATTATTATTATTATTATTATTATTATTATTATTATTATTATTATTATTATTATTATTATTATTATTATTATTATTATTATTATGTCATTATTATTATTATTATTATTATTATTAATATTATTATTATTATTATTATTATTATTATTATTATTATTATTATTATTATTATTATTATTATTATTGTTATTATTATTATTATTATTATTATTATTATTATTATTATTATTATTATTATTATTATTATTATTTTTATTATTATTATTATTATTATTATTATTATTATTATTATTATTATTATTATTATTATTATTATTATTATTATTATTATTATTATTATTATTTTTATTATTATTATTATTATTATTATTATTATTATTATTATTATTTTTATTATTATTATTATTATTATTATTATTATTATTATTATTATTATTATTATTATTATTATTATTATTATTATTATTATTATTATTATTATTATCTATTATTATTATTATTATTATTATTATTATTATTTATTATTATTATTATTATTATTATTATTATTATTATTTTTATTATTATTATTATTATTATTATTATTATTATTATTATTATTATTATTTTTATTATTAATATTTATATTATTATTATTGATTTAATATTTATTATTATTATTAATATATTTTATTATTATTATTATTATTATTATTATTATTATTATATTTATATTTATTATTAATAAAAATAATCTTAAATTACTTTTATTATTATTATTATTATTATTATTATTATTATTATTATTATTATTATTATTATTATTATTATTATTATTATTATTATTATTATTATTATTATTATTATTATTATTATTATTTTTATTATTATTATTATTATTATTATTATTATTATTATTATTATTATTATTATTATTATTATTATTATTAATTATAAGAGTTCAATAAAGGGTATTATTGTCATTTTGCATAGTTTAAATTCAGATTCCCTTAACTATATTCCATTGAATTATGTCAACCAAACACATGACAAGTTTTGAAACTTTCAAATTCCAATTCCTTGAAAAACATTCTGTGAACCAAATAGACCCTTAGGTCTTACTAATTTACTACACTCTTAGGTCTCTCTTATCAGTAACCACTTCCTCACCTTTTTATCACTGTCATTTTAGCTTTTTTTTTTCTTCTTCTAGACACACCCAAGAATTATCCACTCACAATAAGGCATATTACTCACCTCTTTCTGACCCACCTCTCTCTCTCTCCTTTCGACCCCACTTCTTCGCGCTCTCTCTCGTCGTTGGGCTTCGAAAATAGAAAGTACGCCGATGAAGAGCCCTTTGACGAGGGTGTAGCAATAATGTCGACGAGGAAAAGTTCATGAAGAGGGCTCGACGGGCCTTAATAAAAGTGTCCTTAAAGCAATCCAAGGATTCATTGGCCCTTCTTTTGCTTAATGCTTAGGATCGATCGCCATTTTTTGATATTGTTTTGTAAACGTTTGATGGCTACTTGCTCCTTATGCATTTTGTATTTGACTTAACTTGTTTGAATTCACCGAATTCCTTATTTTCATATAGTTTATGTTCTACGATAATTCCACTGTGTGCTATATCATTTCCGTAATATTCTGAGCCCTAGCTTGGGGTGTTAAGATATATAGGTTTATAGAATTCTAACAAATCATGACATTAGATTATTTTTTCTTATTTACATACCCTTTTAGTACAAGGTTAGATATATGCCTACCAAAGTTATACAGTAAAACATCAAACAATATCTTCACTTAAATAATATCTGAATTTACATAATTGTAAGACTTTTTATTACAACTCTGTCGTCTTCCTAACATATTATTATTGCGACGGGTCAGATGTTTACTTATAGTCTTAATTCTTATTAATGGAACTATTAAAATACAACTAGTTAAGGGTGTTAATGTTACGACTTTTTGACATTTTGAGACAGTACGTGCATTTGCTAGAGAAACTAATTCCGAGTTATACACGCATTTGCTCAAATTCGATTGCTTTTCATTTTTGACATGTACTTATAACCATATAATTTCACTCAGGCTTAAGCAAATGCGCGCTCTAAATACACACGCACACATACTTATGTACTCTTATAAGCTCTGGTCGAGTATATTTTTGGACAACATTTTTATCTTCGTGTCGGGATATATTTAATTTCTTTATACTTCACTTGTAGCAATATTGGATACCTTTGTTTCTGTTGCATATCGACATGAAACAAGACTATATATAAAAGTTGGAGGTTTGTTTTGTCCAAAATGTTTAGGTTGATGCTTCGAGCCATAAAAACTACATAATCTACTTTGATTAATTTCCAAATGACTAAAACACCTTTAAAGTAACCAAAATTATTTTACTCTTGTTAACTTATTTTCATTAATTTATTTTGTTGTCAATTGTAGTCATGACTTATTTTTCTACAAAAAGTTTTATTCTTTTAAACTTATTTTGCTCATTAATTTATTTTGTTGTCAATTGTAGTCATGACTTATTTTTCTACAAAAAGTTTTATTCTTTTAAACTTATTTTGCTCATTAATTTATTTTGTTGTCAATTGTAGTCATGACTTATTTTTCTACAAAAAGTTTTATTCTTTTAAACTTATTTTGCTCATTAATTTATTTTGTTGTCAATTGTAGTCATGACTTATTTTTCTACAAAAAGTTTTATTCTTTTAAACTTATTTTGCTCATTAATTTATTTTGTTGTCAATTGTAGTCATGACTTATTTTTCTACAAAAAGTTTTATTCTTTTAAACTTATTTTGCTCATTAATTTATTTTGTTCAATTGTAGCATGACTTATTTTTCTACAAAAAGTTTTATTCTTTTAAACTTATTTTGCTCATTAATTTATTTTGTTGTCAATTGTAGTCATGACTTATTTTTCTACAAAAAGTTTTATTCTTTTAAACTTATTTTGCTCATTAATTTATTTTGTTGTCAATTGTAGTCATGACTTATTTTTCTACAAAAAGTTTTATTCTTTTAAACTTATTTTGCTCATTAATTTATTTTGTTGTCAATTGTAGTCATGACTTATTTTTCTACAAAAAGTTTTATTCTTTTAAACTTATTTTGCTCATTAATTTATTTTGTTGTCAATTGTAGTCATGACTTATTTTTCTACAAAAAGTTTTATTCTTTTAAACTTATTTTGCTCATTAATTTATTTTGTTGTCAATTGTAGTCATGACTTATTTTTCTACAAAAAGTTTTATTCTTTTAAACTTATTTTGCTCATTAATTTATTTTGTTGTCAATTGTAGTCATGACTTATTTTTCTACAAAAAGTTTTATTCTTTTAAACTTATTTTGCTCATTAATTTATTTTGTTGTCAATTGTAGTCATGACTTATTTTTCTACAAAAAGTTTTATTCTTTTAAACTTATTTTGCTCATTAATTTATTTTGTTGTCAATTGTAGTCATGACTTATTTTTCTACAAAAAGTTTTATTCTTTTAAACTTATTTTGCTCATTAATTTATTTTGTTGTCAATTGTAGTCATGACTTATTTTTCTACAAAAAGTTTTATTCTTTTAAACTTATTTTGCTCATTAATTTATTTTGTTGTCAATTGTAGTCATGACTTATTTTTCTACAAAAAGTTTTATTCTTTTAAACTTATTTTGCTCATTAATTTATTTTGTTGTCAATTGTAGTCATGACTTATTTTTCTACAAAAAGTTTTATTCTTTTAAACTTATTTTGCTCATTAATTTATTTTGTTGTCAATTGTAGTCATGACTTATTTTTCTACAAAAAGTTTTATTCTTTTAAACTTATTTTGCTCATTAATTTATTTTGTTGTCAATTGTAGTCATGACTTATTTTTCTACAAAAAGTTTTATTCTTTTAAACTTATTTTGCTCATTAATTTATTTTGTTGTCAATTGTAGTCATGACTTATTTTTCTACAAAAAGTTTTATTCTTTTAAACTTATTTTGCTCATTAATTTATTTTGTTGTCAATTGTAGTCATGACTTATTTTTCTACAAAAAGTTTTATTCTTTTAAACTTATTTTGCTCATTAATTTATTTTGTTGTCAATTGTAGTCATGACTTATTTTTCTACAAAAAGTTTTATTCTTTTAAACTTATTTTGCTCATTAATTTATTTTGTTGTCAATTGTAGTCATGACTTATTTTTCTACAAAAAGTTTTATTCTTTTAAACTTATTTTGCTCATTAATTTATTTTGTTGTCAATTGTAGTCATGACTTATTTTTCTACAAAAAGTTTTATTCTTTTAAACTTATTTTGCTCATTAATTTATTTTGTTGTCAATTGTAGTCATGACTTATTTTTCTACAAAAAGTTTTATTCTTTTAAACTTATTTTGCTCATTAATTTATTTTGTTCAATTGTAGCATGACTTATTTTTCTACAAAAAGTTTTATTCTTTTAAACTTATTTTGCTCATTAATTTATTTTGTTGTCAATTGTAGTCATGACTTATTTTTCTACAAAAAGTTTTATTCTTTTAAACTTATTTTGCTCATTAATTTATTTTGTTGTCAATTGTAGTCATGACTTATTTTTCTACAAAAAGTTTTATTCTTTTAAACTTATTTTGCTCATTAATTTATTTTGAAATCTATTTACATATTTCTTTTTTAAAATTAGAATATGACATATATTTTGTTATTTTTTGTTAGATGAAAAGAAGACAACGTTGGTTCATGTTGAAGATTTGAACTCAACACATGTTAATCATCATCTAACACATGTTATCATTTTGATTCCCTTTGATATATATATATTTTGAGACTACCCGTCCATCGGACGGGGCTGAAGACTAGTTATATATATATATATTATATATATATTAATAACATCAACAATATAAAAATAAAAAAAACAAGATAAAAACTAAAACCTAAAAAATATAAATATTTTATGCATTCCACATTATGACATTAGATAAATTAAATAAAAAATAAGTTCTTTCATAATAATGACTGTGTTGCTTGTTACCTTTTAGACTTTTGTGAATTGTGTCATTCTTGTTACCTTTTAGACTTTTGTGAATTGTGACAATGACACGTAGACTTTAGCAGACTGCACACACAGTAGGCGCATGTTTAGGTTTTCCTTTTAAGAGGTGTAATATTATTTTTTTTATCCATAAAAGATGTGTACGTGAGCTTTTTTTTGTTAAGTACTATTGTTTAATTTTTGGATAATTGTTAAAATTTGTAACGGGCTTAGTTAATAACATATATTTTTTATATATATATACATAAAAAATTATAAAATCGGGTCTCTTAAAAAATCGGACCTCGCCGGTCGTCCCTCGTCCCATGCCTAAGCCCCCTGCTTAGAGTGTGCACTTTTAAGTTAAAAGTTTTAACATTAAAGTATGAGACCAAAAATTTTCCACCTACTTACGTTTTTTCTTTTATAAGATACGTATTTTTTTTATACAAAAAAAAAAGTTTAACTATATATTATGCATTACATAATTATACAATACAAGTATTTTTTTTTATCAATTTTGTAAATATAATGTTAAAGTCTCTAATTAAGGTGCATAAAACTTTTGATATTAAGTGTATAATTTTTTATACATCAACAAGAAATTTGACCCCGGGTGTTGCCCGGGTTATCCGGGATCGACGTTGTGTCATGCAAATATACATACAACATTATCTAAAAGCTTTGACACTTAAGTTTGTATCCAAAAAGTTAGACTAAAGTTAAAAAACAAAAAGTTAAGTGGTAAAAATTTTTTAATAAGAAACTTTAAAATGGTAAAAGTTAAAAGCCTTAAAATAAGAGATAGAAAGTAAAAAAAAAAAGATTTAAAATTTTAAAAAAAACCCGGAAAAGACTAAAGTTAAAAAACAAAAAGTTAAGTGGTAAAATTTTTTAATAAGAAACTTTAAAATGGTAAAAGTTAAAAACCTTAAAATAAAATATAGAAAGTAAAAAAAAAAAGATTTAAAAATTTTAAAAAAACCCGGAAAAGACTAAAGTTAAAAAACCAAAAGTTAAGTTGTAAATTTTTTTTTTAAAAGTATACAATCGTAAAAAAAAAAAAAAAAAACAAAAAAGACAAAATACTAATAAGACAAAATAGCTGACGTCACATAGCTTTTGGTACTTTAATTGTTATATAGTAATAATTATAATTCTTTAGGCTTGTATAAGTAATTTGTCATTTTCTTTTTTCTATTGTTTTCGTTTTTGTCTATGTAGGGCCCAAGAAAAGCTTCGACTCGTTAGTCCATCACTCTTCTACTATACTCTTCATTGTATCTTTTACTTCTTTACATCAATGGTCCCTCTCTTTTAACTATATTTATCATTTAGGGCTAAATTATTTAAGCATGTACTTGCAGTTTTTTTCTTCTTTTTTCGATGGAACAACCGAGTTGTTGCATTAATTTCAAATCTCTACTACCTTCTTCATATTGGCATAAAAAACATGCATTGCATATGTTCTCATAACAAAAATGAAAGAAACGATCAACAATTCAACAAATGTGTTGTACTCTTTTAAAAACATTTCCGATGTATTATTTTAAACATGTCAATGGTCCCTTCAAGATTTTTAAACATGTCAATCATCTTGATATTGATTTTAAACTAAAATTCAAGATTTTTCTAACATTACTAGTCATGTTAAAGAACTTAAGGGAACATCCTTCCACTAAAGATGCCATATCTAAACTATTAGAGTTATTATTATTATTATTAGCATAAGTTTTTTTTTTTAATGGCAAATGCAAATCTACCATATCCCTATACCACTCCAATATATATCAATATTAGAGATACAATTTGTCTCTCTTTCATGATATTGTCTCTCTTTCTTTTTCTGGATTAACTTTCGTATTAGAAAGGATAGCTTAGTTTGGCATTATGTAACATCCGCCGTTTTGACCGGTCAACATAACGGGACTAGTAGTTTTGAAACGAGTCAAACTTTAATAAAGTAAACTTTTGTAGTGAAAAGGTAGGCGTATGAATAGTCATTACAAACGTAATTTAGAAATAGATAATAATATGTCAACGAAGTATTTGAACGAGTCTCGGGTTAGAAGTTTTAGCTAAACGCATCATTTGTCGGGAGAAACCGGGACTTGTCGCGAGAGTGCTTGAGGGGAACAAAACCCCTCCCTCCCTTTTTCTTCTTTTCATTTCTTACACTCACTTCTCTCTTTAAACTCTCTCCTCCTTCTCTCTAGGATTCAAGATTTATCATACCCATCTTCTTCTTCTTCATTTCTTTTAAAATTCGGATTCATCATCATCATAATAAGTAAATTGACTAGTAAATGGCATAACAATAACAATAATCTTCATAGATTTAAGATTTCCATTTTATTTAGTGTGTTCTTCATCTACAAAGTCTTAAATCCGAATTTAGTCATTCAAGGGACTTGGATAAGTGTTTTCCATCTTTAAATTCTTGTTTATGTTGTTACAAGTCTTGGATTACTAGTTATATACAAGGTTTTGGTCAAAATTGGTGTTCTTGAACATATATGTCAAAAATTAGGTTTTCAAATAGGGGTTTTTGATTTTGGAAGTGGGTTTTGATTTAGAGATGATACATATGTTTGATTTTACTAGAAATATGTTGTGTTAAAGTTTGGTAACTTGATTTGGATGTTTGGTGGATCAATTTTAGAGTCAAAAATGGTGAAGAACATTTTAGTTGCAGGTTTTAACGGCTTTTAGTTCTAAGGACTGTTTTTGATAACCCAGATGAACTATTCATAACCCAGATCCGTTAGTTCTTAACGCCCGTTAGTTCTAAGGACTGTTTTTGATAACCCAGATGAACTATTCATAACCAGATCCGTTAGTTCTTAACGCCCGTTAGTTCTAAGGACTGTTTTTGATAACCCAGATGAACTATTCATAACCCAGATCCGTTAGTTCTTAACGCCCGTTAGTTCTAAGGACTGTTTTTGATAACCCAGATGAACTATTCATAACCCAGATGAACTATTCATAACCTAGATCTGTTAGTTCTTAACGCCCGTTAGTGACTGATTTTGACAACATTTTCAAACGTCCATAACTTTTTAACCGTAAGTCCGTTTTCAACAATTCAAGCGGCCATAGAATCGTAAAGGAGTATACTTTCTGTCAGTAACATCCTTTTAAGGTGAATTAAAACTTGATTTATACAAAAATGGGTTCAAAGTGAATTGGTCAAGTCCGGTTTAGCCGATAAGTAATGAAATGAAATGATTTCACTTTGATTTTATCAAAACCTTATAAAATGGACATAATAAAGCATTTATAGTAATATTAGGTTAATATTTACATGACCTTACGTTTTGAGATGCTTTAGGATTTATGTGATGCGTGTATGAATAGGTTTTGGCTATCGTGGACGTCGGTTTTACAATTTAACGTCTTAGGATTTGTATTGCGCGCGTCAGGTGAGTTTCGTAGCCCCTACTATATGTTGTATGCTTTGGGGGTGGAAAGATACTCGCTATGTGTTTATGTGTTATGCCGTAGATTAAGCTTATGTTTATTTTACATGCATACGTTTTGTGCTAGTACATGTCATAGATAGACATGTATCGTGATTGATATCTGTGTTGATGTA
>CM067167.1:184004148-184036912 GCA_034093135.1 Erigeron breviscapus
AGATAACGTATGCAAGATAGTTGAAATATGCTTAGATGGTCATAAGTGAAATTATGCAAGCGTATATGGGAGGATGGTATTAAACTTGAGGAATTAACGTTGTATACTCGAGTACTAAAGGTTTTTAATAGAAAGTGGTGAGTTCGTTATTTTCAAACGCTAACCGTATGTGTGCTTATGAGACGAATCTTGTTGTTGTCTTTGTTGAAACGAATCTTGTTGTTGCCTTGTTGAAACGAATCTTGTTGTTGTCTTTGTTGAAACGAATCTTGTTGTTGCCTTGTTGAAACGAATCTTGTTGTTGTCTTTGTTGAAACGAATCTTGTTGTTGCCTTGTTGAAACGAATCTTGTTGTTGTCTTTGAGATGGATCTTGATGTTGTCTTGGTTATGTGGTTGATGATGGAACGTGAAATTTGTTGTGTGTATTTACTTTTGGCAAAGTGAAGTGATGGCAATAACGTAATATAACAGTGTGGCAACCCTAGAAACGCCTGATCAACGGTTCTACGGCAACCCGGTGGTATATGCAAGTTATTGATATCATGGATTGCACAATGTGGTTAAAGAATAGTAGGTAAACCGGTATGTTTGAGGGGCGTTGGTTGGGTGGAGGGAAAGTCGCTGGTATCACCTGTATACATACCCAACCAATACCTTGAAGGCATATCGGAACCGAATCCCGACATGCATATAATGTGCTAGTGGTGTGGAGGGAAAGCCGCTGGTATCACCTGTATACATACACCACTAGTAGATTAGATGTAGGAGTTAGATTTGGACTATAATTTAACCGCATTGTTTAGGGCCTTGTATGTGTTTACGTTATGGTTGGAAATTTGATGGTGGAATGGCATGTTGTTTCATATGTTTGATGTTGAAGCTCACATTTTGTTGTGACCTCCTTAAGCCCACGTTTGTGGTCTTGTTAAGGCCGTGTTTATGGTCTCGTTGATAATGTAAACATTGTTGTTGTTCAGTTTAAACGTGTTGACAAGTTGTTAGAATACAATATGATGACGTGTTGACTTGTGCCCTTAGTGAGGGATGTTGTTGTGAGTATCCTAACTCTCGTATATTGTAAACGGTTGATATCCCGAAATTAACGATTTAAAAGTTAATTGGTAAACAATGAGGATGTATTGTTGAATAGTATGTGGACTTGAACTCGTATGAAACGTTTAAACTTGAAAGTTTATGCATGATGTAATATATTTGGTGAGCAAGTGTAAAATGTATTAGTTGGTGGACGATTATATGAACGAATTTAACATGCTAATTTTGTTACGTGATTACTGGAAAACTATATTGTTAAACTTGAAATTTATGCATGAGATAACGGTAATGCATGTGTAAGTGTGTTAATTGGTGAGCAATTGCATGGATTGATTGGTATACTAATCGATAGCATGAGTATGTGTAAATTATGTTGTTGAACTAAACCATATACATGAGATATTAGAAGCGGTGACGTATGTGTAGGCATTTACTCGATGGACAATCATATGAATCAGTTTGGTAAACATGTTTAATCGTTTGAGTATGCCCAAAACCTTATTCCTTTACTTGCTTATAGGAACGAATCGATAGAAAATGTTAATGCATGCATAGCTGTACCCAACGTATGAGGGACCGAATGTATGATTTGGTATGCGGGACTAGTTGTTAGAACATGCAAAATCTTACCTCCTAACATACTTATGTGTATAAATTGTTAGGATACGGTAGAGCATGCATGATTGCCATTCAAGTCTAATTGTTAATGATACGTCCCACGGTGTATCAATATACCAAAGTATATTGAACACAGAACAGTTGTAGAGGGGGGTGAATACAACTTTCTTCAATCTTTACAAACTTTTAACACAAAACGTTTTAAGATTCAGTTTATGAATATTAAGCAAGTAAGTAAAGAGCAGGAATCATTAAAACAGTAAAGCAGTAAAGAACCAAAAACATTCTTGAACACAGATTGTGGTTTTCAAATGTAATCATTTATTAAGAAATAATCTATACAAAGAATTACAGGGTTGTTGCAGAATAAAGATAGCCTATAGATATCTAAACAACCCTATGAAATGACAAACAATAATCAATAAGTTTCAGCTCAAGAGAATCAGCCCAAGCTGATCTCGTACAGACTAAGCTGTGTGTAAGAGCAGAGAAACTTGTGTGAAGAATGATTCTCAGGAAATGCCACACATATGCAATCCATGAATGAGGCTTTTATAGGCGAAAGCGCTCCTTCATTAGGTATCCGTTGCAGCTACGTGTTCTTCATTCAGTGGTTGATGAAGGAATAATCAATCGTTCCTTTCATGGTACTTGTGGTCTCCCACGTACTGACGCACATTCTTCATCTACCAATAGGAGTATGGACACGCATATGTAAAACAACCACCAACCTGGATCCTAGGATTCTTCCTAGTCACGTCATTTGTCCTTATCTTCAATCCAGGTTGTTATCTTCACTTGATTGTCAGACACAGATTGGGCCGTTTGTCAAGGCACTAATCTGCCTAAGTGTTTCCAAGCTGACTGCTAATCTCAAGCTGTCTTCCACTAACAGCTTGGTCTTCTATCTTCAATCCTCCTCTTCGACTTGGACTGAATGCTAATACAATTTGATGCAGCTTGAATAACACTTGCTTCCAAAAGATATTACAATTACAAGTATGAAGCATGATCTTGGTCAGAGACAGATCGTAAGCTGTGTCAGCTTAGTCTGACCCAGATCAGATTACAAGAACCAAAGATTGCTAAGTGTTTATAGGTCAGATTTGTCATCATTAAATTTACAATTAACAATGGGACTCAACAATCTCCCCCTATTTGATGATGACAAAACCCAACTACACTTTTGACTATCAGCTTACAAAGAATCAAACGAAAATATGACTAACAGCTTGTGACCCTTTGAATCTTTTGGGTTCTTTTCAATCTGATATGAAATTTTAACATGACAACTGAATTTGTACAAATACTTGTATATATTGAGAAATACAAAGTATTACAATAAGATTTTATTCCCCAATCAACTCTACAGTTTCTTGCTTAACTTCAAAAGATGGAGCAATTCTCACATCTACTTTTCTATCTAACCCTTCATCTATAAGGAACTGCTCATACCCATTACCTTGTTCACTGAAAGTAACACAAAATCTGTACAAGGTAAAAAGGTGCATAGTTGGTACCTCTTTCAGCTCAGCAGTCCTTTGGAATACAAGTTGCCCTCTTGCATCCACAAAATACATACCATGTTCAGGTTCAGTAATGTGCATTCCACTTCTTGCATTAGCCACACCAGCAGGAAGAGACAGATTGAGATGTCTTAGAATTCTGTCTAGAGCATCAGGAGATAATAGCCCAAGAAACTCTGAAGGGTTCAAGTTTCTGAGAAAGTCTGTGTAATCACCTTCAGGAGCTTTGAGCTTAACATTTCTTCTCCTCTTCTTCTTGAGTGGCTCTTCTGACTCATCTTCATCATCCAAATCATATGCTTTTGGTCTTGGAAGGCCAGAAATATCAATCTTGTATTTTACAATTGCAGCCAACTTTTTCTCAATGGCTTCCAAGACAGTCTCTCTATGAATTCCAGGCATACCAGTGATAATATCATGCAATTCAACCCACTCTGTGTAACCTAACTCATACAGATTTTCAAGATCATGAGTTTCCCAGCTTGTCTGAAATCATTTTCTTGTGAACCTGATGCTTAGAATGGACTTTCCCTTTCTTCTTTTGAGTTGAACCTGGAGGATTGGTTCTGGATGCTTTCTATAGTTGATCTTTTCTGTTACTTTTCTTTTCTCCATAGCATCAAACCAATTATGGGCTTTCACACTTTTTTTCACATCTTTAACCTTCTGTGATGGTGTAGAATGAACCACCACCTTCTTCTTTCCTTTTCCTTTGCTCACAACTTTCTTTTTGGAACCAATGGCTGCAAGATCTTCTTCATCTTCCTTATTTAATTGTTCTTGAACAGCCTTGGCAATTTCAGAATCAGACTTAGTTGCATCAATTCTTTCTCTTTCTAATCTGTCCTCCTTAATCATTTTGTATGCCACCTCAACTGTTACCCCAATCTGTGGAGCAGTTTCAGTTGCAAGCTCCCAATCCTTTTCTTTATCAGTTAAGACCTTCACACCACTTGACCCAACTTCTGTTGTTCTTTTCTTGATCATGAACTGGGACAGAGTGGCTGTGTCTTCACTAGATGAAGATTCATCAATTTGTTCTTTGGGAGCTGGGTCAGCTTGAGTTGGCACAACTTGTACAGGATCAGCTTGGGAGGACTTTCTTTTCTTTTCAGCTTTCTTTTCAACTCCAACATCCTTCCTTATATCTCCCATTTCAGCATTAACAGTCTCCCCCTTAATTGTATCACTCTCCTTTTCAGTCTCTTTATTCAATTTTCCAACATTTTCACCACCAGACTTATATTCTGGTCTTTTTATCTCCTCTACTGTTTCTTTCTCACCTTCTACCCTAGAACCATGCACAACCATTCTTTTATCATTGAATGTCTCCTCAGCTCTGGCCTTATTCCGTCTCTCTTTCAGTCTTTCAAAATATTCTTCCATTTCCTTATCAACCTGAGCTTGTTGTCTTTCTCTTTCTAGCTCAATTTCAGCTTCACTCATAGCACTCCTCTTTCTCTTAGTAGCATTCTTCTCCCCCTTTTTGTCATCATCAGCAGGGAAAGAGCACTGGAGTAGCAAAGAGGCCTTTGAGATCCTGGTTGATCAAGTCAATTTTGACATTAGTGAGACAGCAGGCTCTTCTCAGCTCAACATAATCCTCATGGAGGAGTTCAATCTTGGATTTGACACCCTTAGAAACTTCAATTAGATCATTCTTGAAATCTGCTTGTGACTTGTTTGTAGATCGAAGTTCTAATGTGACTTCTCTTGTAAACTTGGTTGCAGCATTCTCAATCTGACCCAGAGTACTCTTGTTCCTTTCATTCTCTTCATTGACTGCCTTTGTAAGACTTTCAAGAGACTCTGTCAGCTTGCTCTGGTTCTGCTGCATCAAATCAACTGCCTTTAACACATTTTCTTTCAATGCAGTCTGATCTTGGCTCAGCTTATCCACCTTCTGATCCGTCAATTCCTGATCCTTTTGGATCTTTTCCAAGCATTTGGTCAGCTGTGAGCTCTCAACCATATAGGTTGATTTGAACTCAGTGAGCTGACCCACCACATCTGAAAATGAGATAGTGGCAGCTTGGGAAGAACTTGCAGTTGGCTTAAAAGCCACTGACTCTGGAAAGAGCAGCCTGCAATCCTTAATATCAGGGTCATTGGGCATATTTAGAAGGGGGTGGAGGTTTAAGGAGTTTTGGAACATTTTCTCATGAGAGTGAGTCTCATGAGTAGATCTGTCAGAATTGATGATGAGTTGGTCAGCCTGAGAAAGATTAACGTTTAATTCAGGCTGAGGGCCAGTGGGAATGTGTTGATCTAGATTTTGATCAACTCCTCCACTAGCATCTTCCATCAGAGCATCCCTTGAGGATGGATGGGCAGACTCATCATCGAATGAAGAATCACTTCCGGAGATAGTGATCATATTCTCATTGACATCGTGAGGACTATCAATGGTTCCCTTTGCTGCACAAGGGGCTGACATGACTGCCTTAAAGACAGCCAAGTAACCTGCAGAATCCCTCTGTCTGAGTTTAGATGCAGACACAGACTCTGCAGGTGTAATGTTTTGTGTAATTGATTGCCCTTCAACAGAGGTGTGTTGTTGCACCAAAGTATCCTTAGGGAGAATTGAGGCCTGTACCCCTCCTTGTGACATAGAAGGGGCATTGATAGCCTGTGCAGACTCAGAGTGTAAGAGAGAAGGAGTCTGATCAGCTTGGGGAGGAGAAGCAGTGTCACCAATGCGTTCGATACTTCTCTCCTTTGGCTGACCATCCTCAGAAATGATGTGCATTGACTCTGACACACTTTGGATCTGGGCTAGATCCTCTGTTACCCCTTTAATGATATCATCAACCTTTTGGGAGGCTGATGATGGCGATTTCGGTGCAGACACAGTGTGACCTTGGGAGGAGGTCTTTCTTTCAATACCGTCACCCTGTTTGGAGGGTTGGGTAGCAGTAGGTGTTCCCTTTAACTCGTCTACACTCTTTTGGGAGAGTGCAGATGGGCGTGGCGTTTTCGGTTTGTCAGCTTGGGTGACAGGGACAGCTTTGGAACGTTCCTTAGCTTCCCCTGCACCTTGGGGGATCTCAAGATTGGATGAAGCATTATCAACCCCAGAAGCTGACACAGATTTCTTTTGTGATCTTTTCTTTTTAGCCTTGTGAGGTACTAAGTCCTCAACAAGTGGTCTTTTAGAATCGGATTTTGAACGAGTGGACGAAGGTGTGGCTAGGGTGGCTGATGTTTTGGCCAACCCTTCACCCTCTTTTGTAGGAGTAGAATGTTGAATAGATTCAGAAGAGTTTGAGGGTTCAGAAGCATTTGTACCTGGGTCCCCCTGATTAGCAGATTGAGTGTCAGACTCAGATCGCGTCGAAGAAGGGACAGCTTCCCCAAGTGCTTCTTGTTCCTCTTCTCTTTTCCTGCAAAAATCAAGGTAGATCTGCATTGCTCGGGTCAGACCCTGCACAGATACCTTGGGACTATTGAAGATGTTGTTATTGATAGACTTGCATTCCACAGTCTGACCAGTTGCCAGACTGTAATCATTTTCAAGTATTGCCTCAATGATAAGAGCAAGAATCCTACCATAAGGTATGGTAAGACTCTTCTTATGAACGCGATCAACAAGGTCCTTAAATATTAAGCCAGCAAAATCTATTCTGGTCATAGTGACCATTGCATGAAAAATCTGCAATTCTAGAACATTCGGCTGATCGAAGCTGCCTGCCTTTACTTGTAAGGTTTTCGAAATTGTGCTCAATAAGTAGTTCCAAATACCAGTTAAATGTTTCATTTTAACCACTGAAGCCAATGGACCAGTATATCCAACTTCTTGTAAAACATTTTTAGCTTCAGTATGAGATACAACATTATCATAATCATCATCAGGCATATAAGACAGCTCAAAAGCAGACCTAATCCTCTCATAAGAAATATATACCTTTTTCTTACCGTTGAGGATTGTGCCATAGATTGCAGCATCTCCTTTCTTGTTCTGTTTCACCACACAGCTCGCCCAAAATTCACAAAGTAGATCTTGAAACACCCAGTCTGGCTTCTCAATCATCACCTTTCCGAATGGATGATGCCATAAGAAAGCCACAATTTCATCGTATCCTTTTGCCCATGAAGGAGGATAAATATTGGCGTAAACCAGACTGCCAATCTTGATTTTACCAGTATCAAGATCAGCCGGAACCACTACTACATTGCTTCCCACCACATAAGGTGAAAGCTTGTTGGCGCTTATCGGAGCTGGGTATTGACTTTCAGGTTCAGAAGAACTAGATTGAGAATCATTAGTATGAATAGAAACAGATGCTGATGCCATTTTGAAAACAATTTTTAGAAGAAATAAAATTTAATAAAACAGTAATCAGATTAGAGAGAAAAATTGATTTAGAAAAATATGAACAAGTGATTTGGGATTTAGGTTAAATGAAAGTTATATACAAACACTCAAAATATCCCGTTTGAAAAAGTTGGAGAGAGAAAGATTTTGATTGGAGGATCAACAAGTAGTGGTGGTACTTTTTCAGTAACCGGCTGTGACCACTACACGTGTCACACTCCAATAGGATCAGCAAGTACACTAAATAAAATAATGAAAGTAATAAAACGCACTGAGATATTTAATAACAAAAATAACCACGAAGCTGGGTCAGACTCAGCTAACCCTCTTTCACTTGAAATGCACCAAGTGTGAAAGGGTAGTCTGGGTCTGACACAGCTTACCCTCAAAATTTTAGTATAACTCTAAGGGGTCAGATTTGCTATTACTTAGCTCACTAAATTTTACAAATTAAGCATACCTAGCTTACTTATGAGGTAGTTGAACCTTGATTCATCAAATGGCTTTGTGAACAAGTCAGCAAGCTGATTGTCTGTTGGAATGAAGTGGAGTTCAACATCTTCTTTCATTACATGATCCCTGATGAAATGATATCTTATATCAATGTGCTTGGTCCTTGAACGAAGCATAGGATTGTTTGAAATTGCTATGGCACTGGTACTGTCACAAAAGATTGGAGTTTTTGTTGCAGTGACACTATAGTCTTGAAGCTGATATTGCATCCAAAGAATTTGAGAGCAACAACTTCCTGCAGCAACATATTCAGCTTATGCAGTGGAGATAGAAACTGAATGCTGCTTCTTGCTGGACCAGCTTACAAGTCTATTGCCAAGCAATTGACAAGCTCCTGAAGTACTTTTTCTGTCAATCTTACAGCCTGCAAAGTCAGAATCTGAATAGCCAATTAGATCAAATCCTGAGTCTTTGGGATACCAAAGACCCAGATTGGGACTACCTTTGAGGTATCTAAAGATTCTTTTCACAGCCTTAAGATGAGATTCCTTAGGACTAGCTTGATATCTTGCACAAAGGCATGTAGCAAACATAATATCTGGTCTACTAGCAGTTAAGTAAAGTAATGATCCTATCATACCCCTATAAGCTATGATGTCAACGGATTTGCCATTTTTATCTTCATCCAGCTTATCACCAGTTCCCATAGGAGTTTTCATAGGTGAGCAATCAGTAAAACCAAATTTGTTTAAGAGATCTTTAACATATTTTCCTTGGTTTATGAAAATTCCATTTTTAGTCTGTTTAACTTGTAAACCCAGAAAATAGTTTAGTTCTCCCATCATGCTCATTTCATACTTTTTAGACATTAATTCAGAAAACTTTTTGCAAAGTCTTTCACTGCTAGACCCAAATACTATATCATCTACATAAATTTGTACAAGCAGGATATCACCATTATACTTTCTCACAAACAAAGTCTTGTCAACATTACCTCTTTTGAAGTTATTAGCCGATAAGAATTTAGACAAAGTATCATACCATGCCCTTGGAGCTTGCTTCAACCCATAGAGAGCCTTGTCAATCTTGATCACATGGTCAGAAAACTTTGAGTTTTCAAAACCAGGAGGCTGTTCAACATAGACTTCTTCTTCCAATTTTCCATTAAGAAAAGCACTCTTCACATCCATTTGATAGACTTTGAAGCCTTTGTGTGCAGAGAAGACCAAGAACATTCTGATTGCCTCTAATCTTGCCACTGGTGCAAAAGTCTCATCATAATCAATTCTATCCTCTTGTCTGTAACCAAGAGCTACCAATCTTGCTTTATTTCTGGTCACAACTCCCCTTTCATCCATTTTGTTTCTGTAGACCCACTTGGTTCCAATCACAGTCTTATGATGAGGTCTTGGAACAAGTTCCCAAACCTTATTTCTTTCAAACTGTGTTAGCTCATCTTGCATTGCATTTACCCAAGAAGGATCTACCAGTGCTTCATCAACCTCAGTTGGTTCCACCTTGCTTATAAAATTGACAAACATGCAGAAATTGCCTGTTGCCTTTCTTCTTGTTTTCACACCAGAGAGTGGATCACCAATGATTTGGTTAATTGGATGACTCTTTGTCCATCTAGTAACTGGGACAATGGACTGATTCAGATTAGATGGTTCAGCATGATCAGCTTGAGGAAGAAGCTGATCAGCTTGGACAGGAATGGAGGAGTCTGAACCAGTTGGAGAGTCATTTAATGGATTTTGAACAATTACTTCAGTAGGAGTAGGATCAGCTTGTGCATTTTCAAAGATTGGAATATCTTCTTCTTCTTCTATAAGTTGCTCCCCCTGAGTTTGAGCATTATCAGCTCCAACTGGAGGATTGGTTGGAGGCTCATTCTCAGGTACAGCCAGTTCTTCAAAATTGAAGTTTTCATCTTCAGGAGGAGAGCACTCTGGCTTAGAACAACCTTCATCAATGCTTACATTAACAGAGTTCTCAATTGTTTTAGTTCTCTTGTTGTAAACTCTGTAGGCCTTCATCATTGTTGCATATCCAAGTAGGATACCTTCATCTGATTTCTCATCAAACTTTCCAAGATGGTCTTTCTGATTCAGAATAAAAAAGGACTTCCAAACATTCTTAGGAAACCAATCTCAGGTTTTCTCCCCTAAGAAGTTCATATGCAGTCTTCTGGTGTCTTTTCACAATGAGGGATCTGTTCTGGGTAAAGCAAGCTGTGTGTACTGCTTCAGCCCAGAAATGAGACTTGACATTATTTTGAGCCATCATGGATCTGGCAGCTTCAATAAGAGTTTTGTTTCTTCTTTCTACAACACCATTTTGTTGAGGAGTTCTGGCAGCAGAGTAGACTTGTGAAATCCCTTTTTCACTGCAAAATGAATTAAGAGTGATATTTTTGAATTCAGTACCATTATCACTCCTTAATTGCCTAACAGGCCTTTTGTAGAGAATTTTAGCTTGCTTGATGAAATGAATAATGCTGTCAGCAACTTCACTCTTGTGTCTTAGAAAGAAAACCCAGGTGTATCTTGAATAATCATCAACAATTACCAAGGAGTACCTCAATCCAGTGAATGATGGAGTACTGATTGGTCCAAATAAGTCCATATGAAGCAGATCCAAACAATTATCAATGTTGAGCATGTTTTAGACTTAAAAGTAGCTTTATGTTGCTTGCCTTTCTCACAAGCACCACACAGCTTGTCCTTCTCATAATTGATCACTGGAAGACCAGACACCAACTCTTTCTTACACAGCTTATTGATGTCTTTGAAATTCATATGAGACAGCCTTTTATGCCACAACCAATTCAGCTCATCTTGAGACTTTGACATGAAACAGACTTCTCTAGTGACAGTTGGATTTCTCATGTCAAAAGAATACAAAGACTCATACCTCTTTGCAATAAGAACCACATTGCCTTCTAAATCAAGAACAATACCCTTATCAGACCTGAATCTCACTTCATAACCAGCATCACAAAACTGACTCACACTGATCAGATTGTGCTTCAAACCATTAACATATAAGACTCTTCTGAAAGTAAGAGGACCATTTGAAAGTACACCAAAACCTTCAGTCTTTCCTTGAGAATCATCTCCAAAAGTAACATTAGGACCAACGCGAATCCTAAAGCTACATAGCAGGGACTTACATCCGGTCATATGCTTGGAACATCCACTGTCCAAGTGCCAGGTGTTATCGTCATGACTGCCCTGCAATTATGATAAGAGATTAGTTCTTTTTGGGAACCCATCCAAAGATGGGTTCACCAGAGCTGACCTTCTGGTCTGACTCAGATTGGGAAACTAAACACAGACTCTTATCACATTTTGAAACCCATTGTTGCTTGGTCTGTCCTTTACCAGATTCAAAGTTCTTTCTAGCAACATTCAGAATTTCCTTCTGAACAAAACCTTTGCCTATTCCAGCTTTCTCACATTCAGCTCTCAATTTTCTTTGATCAACAATTTTTGGATCAGACACATTCTTAAGAAAATTTGCCTTTATTGACACCTTGTCAGTTTTGGACTCAACATATTTTAAAATCAACTTGTCAGAGTCAGACTTGGTGTTACTTGAAACATACTCAGATTTTGCTTGTGACTCATTTCCTAGAGAACCAGACTTCTTACTCTTTAAAAGCTTTATTTTCTCTTTAGGAACACTGTGATCTCTATCCTTTCTTTTATTTCTCTTTAAACTACTCTTGTTTGTTTTAGTCTTTGAATCTGACACAGATTGGGTGATGGTCAGTTTGGACAAGTCAAGACTTTTCAGGTTTTAACTCAACAACCTGATCAGCTTCAGACACATCTTCAGCAATGGTCTGACCAATAGTTTCAGGATCTTTAAACCCAATACCAGATTTCTGAACCAACTTAATTGGTTTAGAAATAGTTTCTTTGGTTTGGACTTTGGGTGGTGAAGGAGGCTGATAACAAGGCTCCATAGCACATACTTCAGCAATGGCTATGGCCCTATCATAATCACCATCAAAAATAGCTTGGATCTGATGAGGTATTTGTTCATTTACACACTTAGCAACTCTTTTAGAACTTATACACCATGTTTCAGTAATTTGTTTTACCTTAAAAAACTTTTCTTCTGCAGTTTTAGCTTCTTTAATTAAAATGGAGTTTAATTGCTTTTGAGCTTTAACTTCAGATTCTAATTTTTCAATGGTGTGACCCTTAGAGATGTTATCAAGTTTCAAAAGATGTATTTCCTTTTTGAGTTCTTGATTAAAGTGTTTTTGTAGTAAAACTTCATCACCAAGTTTATTCAGTTTGGACAGCTTTTCATTATCAGACAGATTGAAAAAAGAAGTTACCTCAGGTGGAGCAGTCTGACTGGTAGATGCCCGGTGAGCTGACTCAGATTGCTGTTGTATTTTCACCAGATCTTCAGCAAATCTTTGAGTAGCTTCTTTAGCCATGAAACACTTGGCATCTTTGTACAGCTCATCATCAGATGATGTGGCACTTTCAGCCCAGTCTTTGGCTACCAGACTCTTCTCATTTTTATTCACCTTCTCAGTCAGCTCAGCTACTTGTGCTTTCAAGGCTTTGTACTTAGTCTTGAGCTTAGAGTATTTTTCACCTCTTCCACCTTTGGCTGGCACAGCTTGAGCAGTTTCTTTGGATCTGCAATCTCCAGCCATATGTCCAGTCTTGCCACACTTGTAACAAGTGACCTTGGACATATCAAATGGCTTCTTGGTTTTGTCAGCTAGGCCACCTCTTCCTTTTCCTTTAAACTTATTAAAGGATCTCCTTCTGATCCTTTCAGTCAACATAGCTACTTCATTAGCTAGTTCATCACCATCAGATTCATCACATTCAGATTCAGCACAAACAGAGTTAGGATTAGACATCACAGGAATATCATCATTAACACAAGGAATGATCTCATTACTAATTGAACTAGGGTGTTCAGTCATAGAAGCAACAAGTACAGCAGCAGGCTGACTATAAGAATCACCCATAGCAATTAACTTTTCAGCCTCTGAACATTCTTGGTTATGAAGCAAACCAAAAAAGTCCAGGGAGATCAAGATCATGATAAACAGAACTTAATTTAACAGAAGAAATATAGTTGTTCCATTTGGGTGGTAATGAATCAAGAAATTTACTCTTTAAAACCTCATTTTTCTTATTAATTCCAACAGCAGCTAAATCATTTACCAAAGCATTAAAGCGGGTATGAGTGTCAGTCAAGGATTCATTTCTCAAGGAGAAAAATCTCTCATACCTCCTGGTCAATGTAGTAATTGTGGATTCCATGGAGGTAGAGCAACCCTCAAACATGACAGTCAATGTACCCCACATTTTTTTAGCTGTTGAACACATTTTAATAGAATGGTAAAGGTCTTTAAGCACAGCTTGGACAATGAAATTTCTAGCCTTCACATCCAAGTTTGCCAACCTCCTATCCTCATCCCCCCAATCTGCCTTGTCCTTAACAATAGATTTGACTGTGGCAGGAATGGTTGGTTGACCTTCCCTAACCACAGCTTCTACCACAATGGTTTGTGTAGGAACATAAGGACCATCCGCAAGGATGTCAGGCATATTGTTATCGATGGATTCAAGGAACAAAGACATTCTACCTTTCCACCCGCTGAAATCATCTTTGTCAAACATGGGTGGTCGGGTTGAAGAACCATTATCAATATATGATGACATAATGCTTTACTATAAATGAAAATATGCAAGGATCAAGTCAAGTTAATTCTCAACCACCGCTCTGATACCAATTGATACATCCCACGGTGTATCAATATACCAAAGTATATTGAACACAGAACAGTTGTAGAGGGGGTGAATACAACTTTCTTCAATCTTTACAAACTTTTAACACAAAACGTTTTAAGATTCAGTTTATGAATATTAAGCAAGTAAGTAAAGAGCATGAATCATTAAAACAGTAAAGCAGTAAAGAACCAAAAACATTCTTGAACACAGATTGTGGTTTTCAAATGTAATCCTTTATTAAGAAATAATCTATACAAAGAATTACAGGGTTGTTGCGGAATAAAGATAGCCTATAGATATCTAAACAACCCTATGAAATGACAAACAACAATCAATAAGTTTCAGCTCAAGAGAATCAGCCCAAGCTGATCTCGTACAGACTAAGCTGTGTGTAAGAGCAGAGAAACTTGTGTGAAGAATGATTCTCAGGAAATGCCACACATATGCAATCCATGAATGAGGCTTTTATAGGCGAAAGCGCTCCTTCATTAGGTGTCCGTTGCAGCTACGTGTTCTTCATTCAGTGGTTGATGAAGGAATAATCAATCGTGCCTTTCATGGTACTTGTGTCCCCCACGTACTGACGCACATTCTTCATCTACCAATAGGAGTATGGACACGCATATGTAAAACAACCACCAACCTGGATCCTAGGATTCTTCCTAGTCACGTCATTTATCCTTATTTTCAATCCAGGTTGTTATCTTCACTTGATTGTCAGACACAGATTGGGCCGTTTGTCAAGGCACCAATCTGCCTAAGTGTTTCCAAGCTGACTGCTAATCCCAAGCTGTCTTCCACTAACATCTTGGTCTTTTATCTTCAATCCTCCTCTTCGACTTGGACTGAATGCTAATACAATTTGATGCAGCTTGAATAACACTTGCTTCCATAAGATATTACAATTACAAGTATGAAGCATGATCTGGGTCAGAGACAGATCGTAAGCTGTGTCAGCTTAGTCTGACCCAGATCAGATTACAAGAACCAAAGATTGCTAAGTGTTTATAGGTCAGATTTGTCATCATTAAATTTACAATTAACAATGGGACTCAACAGTTGAATATACCCAAATTTTGTTGCCTAAATAACTAAGTGAAATAAATCATTAGGACGTGATGATGCGTGCGTAAAGGTAGTTGGCATTTGGGGCAATTGTATGTATACGTTGTCATGCTAGCCTAATTGCTTAGATATACCTGGGTCTTGTTGCCTAACTTCCTTTTTGCATATATAGTTAGGAATTGAAGATGCATGCATAGATGTAAATTGTTTCGTGAACAATTGTATGTATAAATTGGTATGATGATTAAATTATTTGGCTAAGTTATTCCCCCTTGTTTACTCTATGACTTAGTCAGTAACATGGAGATTATAAGTATAGTTGTACTATGATTTTGAGAATCTCGTTGTATTATACGCCCTAAGATTTAACCTTAGGACGATGCTTGAGTTAACTAAGGTGAGTTGATAACGATATACAAATAACGATGATGCTAACCACGGTGCCAGTAACGAGGGCGACAACGAGTACTTAACGATTTTTATTTTGGGCCTTTATACAACTATAAAACTATACCAAATGTGAGAAGGAACGACCTCGATTTGATTAACTATAAAATCGAACAACAAAAATGACATTTAAAAATCTACCCAACATGTAAAGTTTTGCAAACACAAACGTTGCTGAATGGAGTTAAGATGTATACGACACTGGGTAGTATGTATATACGTGTACGGTTGGTGAAAGTTGATCAAAATAAACGCCTAGTTTCATGCTGAACCAAGAGTTCATAAACGTGGGAACGATGGGCCACGTGAGTGCCATAGTGCGAGTCACACATGAATAGTTTGAGTGCTTGTAGCATGCGATTATCAAGTCTTCTCGACCTTAAACGGATCGCTAGATCGTTGTCTATCAGACAAATGAAGGTGCCGTCGGGATTAGATGTCATGAATAGGATCCTTCCCATTGTCAGATAGATGGCCAGAAATGGGAGCAAACCTTTGGCTTCAGTGAATGAGCCACCAACCAATGGGTGAAACACGTCATGAATGCGCTGACTATACTTCAAATCGTCATAATAAGTGTTACCTGTCTATAACTAAATGCGCTAAATGTTAATCCGAGTGGGCAAGACTTTAACCGCGACATGAATGAGCCAATGAAATGAAATACTTGAAGGTGACAATAGACTCGTTTGAGAAAATGAGATTATAACCCGGAGATCGATGAATCATGGCAAAATATACTAACACTTGGTGTGAAGGATGCGTATGACGTCACCCGGTTTTAATAATCTAATAAGTTATAAACTAAAAACTTATTACATAATACGGCGCCTATAATCCTATGAATTTGCTAATACAATAGCCAAATATTTTTGAGACATATGTGAGGATTTTTAGATGAAAAAGGCCAAGGAATTCCTGGTAGATGCCTTAGCGATTTCCAAAATTCAATTGTGTAACAAAAGGTGACTTATGAAAAATATTTTTGTTAACTACATTCTTTCCCAAAAGCCTGAGGATTTTTGATTCTATATGAGAATCGGTTTTAACTTATAGAGTGTGTAAATGATAAGTTGAGAGTGGCAAGATATGACCATTAAAAATCCTCGTTTGAACAAAACTATGTGATGACGTCTAAGAACGAATGAAAACTTAAAAACTAGTGAATACTGATAAGAGTAAACGTAAACATTTGAGTCGTACAAATCGGATTAGTAACGTAATAAAGTTCGAAAATGAAGGGGAATTTCCTAGGGCTTCAAAGTAAGATCTCGGTCGGAGAAGATTCTCTCTTAACTAGGGAATCAACCACGACGTGCGTAAGGCGAAACGATTAGGATGTGACCGACATGTGAGTGGAATCCTAGACTCGCACGTGATACTAAACGGGATCCCGTACTGCAAATGATTGGGCGAATATAGTGACGCGTAAAAATATAATACAACACGTCATAACTTGTAATCCTATTAACCTTTGAAATGGCGTCATAGATCGATATGTAATTCGAGAAAGGTGGGATTGAGCACCTCCCGTCAGATACATGTTAATAAATGATGAGTGTGAACACATTAAGGAGGTTTGAACCTTATTGATGTGACCAATTTATATAGATCGCCCACTTCATTATTGGCCTTTTTTGTATGTGTTTTGAGTCTATTTTGTATGCATTTGGCGCGTTTATGGTGTTTGTTAGTGCTTTCAGGTTCTTAGCAGGTTGTGCGCCCATTTGGTACATTTTCTGACGATTTTAGCCCAAGATGTTGATCCGAGTGTTCGAGGGACGATGATAAAGAAGAACAAAGATTTCAGCAAGTTAGCACTGCGCCGCAGTGGGAGGATTCATTCCCCATTGCGCCGCAGTCAATGGGTGCCAAAGCCACAACTTTCCAGTGGATTCACACTGCGCCGCAGTGGGAGTGTACCAGCTCCACTGCGCCGCAGTCACTGGTCGAGAAGAAGCCAATGCTTTCCAGAGATTTAACACTGCGCCGCAGTGGGAGGACTCATTCCCACTGCGCCGCAGTCACTGGTCGAGAAGAAGCCAATGCTTTCCAGAGATTTAACACTGCGCCGCAGTGGGAGGACTCATTCCCCACTGCGCCGCAGTCACCTTATGATCAGAATTCCAGGGACTTTCCACTGCGCCGCAGTGGGAGCGCACCATGCCCACTGCGGCGCAGTGAGTGCACGGGAGATCAGGGCTACAGCCTCTTTGCATCAGATTGGGGGAGGGATATAAAGAAAAAAACCCCCTAATTTCCCATTATCCAAGTTTTTCTTTCTAGGAGTTGTTCTACCACGAGTCTTTGACGGATCATCGCAGATTTCATCATTTGATTCATTGAAGATTCAAGAACATCCATCTAGATCGTATCTAATCTTCTGTCTTCCAATTTATATTCAACGATCATTGGTACAATATGTTTTCTTTCAATTTCTTTATTGCAATTCAATTTAGTATGATTGGCTAGATTTCTAATCATCCACTTTGATGAAACTTGACGAATGATATGATTGCAATATTTTAATTCAAGAGTTGATTCAATTATCGTTGTGTCGTGATCTTTATCAATTAATTCCTTGCGATTTATTCTTTTGATGTTGATGGTTTATGTGTTCATCGTTAGTGGTACTAGGTGAATACATTTATCGTTTCAATTCGATTGTCTATGGTCGTTTGTCACCGGTTCATGGTATGACGGTGAATGTCAAATCTATAATAGGAGTTAATTGGTAAATGTGTTTAGAAACGGTTGGTGGTACCGCGTTTTCATTCACATAGGCATAATTGGTAATTGGATAATCAAGCAAACTAATTGTTGGGGAGATTTTCTAGGCATTGGTGGTATCGGCTTGGGTAATTTAACTAGCAACTTAGGTGTTTGGGTTATTTGTAAGCGGTTGGTGGTACCACGCGAGCATTTTATCCTTTCACGATTATCTTGTCAACTCTAAATTATCTGAACTTTATCGTGTGCAATCATAACTGAAGTCAAGTGGATTCGAAGTGGGTGATCTTTTATTCATATTGTTTGAACTTTCTTTACTTTTCAATTGTCTTGTCATTTCAATTTCTTTAATTTCATATTGTCAAGGTGAGGTAGCTATTCGGCTACGGTTCCATCCTTATTCCAAAACCACTTTAGCTGACAACTATTTCAACACCATTCCCCGTGTTCGATCCTGGACTTACCTTCCAGCTATACTATATACGAACGGGTCCACTGCCCGCAAGTGTGTAGTAGTCAGTTTTAGGGTATTTCTTGTTTTAATTTTTAAACTCGATTTCACACATCACTTATCGAGAGTGAGAACCGTTGTAATTTTGAGGACGAAATTCTTTTAACTAGGGAATGATGTAACATCCGCCGTTTTGACCGGTCAACATAACGGGACTAGTAGTTTTGAAACGAGTCAAACTTTAATAAAGTAAACTTTTGTAGTGAAAAGGTAGGCGTATGAATAGTCATTACAAACGTAATTTAGAAATAGATAATAATATGTCAACGAAGTATTTGAACGAGTCTCGGGTTAGAAGTTTTAGCTAAACGCATCATTTGTCGGGAGAAACCGGGACTTGTCGCGAGAGTGCTTGAGGGGAACAAAACCCCTCCCTCCCTTTCTTTCTTCTCATAACCCAGATCCATTAGTTCTTAACGCCCGTTAGTTCTAAGGACTGTTTTTGATAACCCAGATGAATTATTCATAACCCAGATCCGTTAGTTCTTAACGCCCGTTAGGGACTGATTTTGACAACATTTTCAAACGTCCATAACTTTTAAACCGTAAGTCCGTTTTCAACAATTCAAGCGGCCATAGAATCGTAAAGGAGTATACTTTTTGTCAGTAACATCCTTTTAAGGTAAATTAAAACTTGATTTATACAAAAATGGGTTCAAAGTGAATTGGTCAAGTCCGGTTTAGCCGATAAGTAACGAAATGAAATGATTTCACTTTGATTTTATCAAAACCTTATAAAATGGACATAATAAATGTAACATTTACGATATTTGACTATTTTGACTTATGAATAAATGAAAGTAAATGTTATAATTAAATGATAATCCCCGAGCATTTTACTTAGTTTGAGCGTAACGTTAAGCTTGTTTATGTTTACGGCTTTGTTTTAGCGTTTAAATGGGCAACGTTTAGCTATTTATCATAATTAGCAGAGCGGGGCCTCAAAAATGAGACCCCAAGGCCGGCCCTCTCTCTCTCCCCACCACACACTCTTTCATTTTTCATTTCTTATCCTTTTCTTATCTCTCTTTCTCTTCCCTCTCATTCACTCCTTCCCTAACTCCCTCATCTACCTTAAAACCCTAATAAATGTCATAATAAATACTTTTGATCTTGAGATTTTAATGCTAAATTCACTAAATTCAATAACCCTAATAATAATTATCATCTTGGTGTAAGGATTTGGGTTTCATAGTGTTCAAACACCTTCAAAAGCACACCAAACCCGAATTTGAAGTCTTGAGGTATTTTGGTAAGTAAATGCTACCTTAAATTCATCATTTCATGTTATTTAACTTGTTTCTAGTCCAATCAAAATGCTTCTCTATCAAAGTTCGAGTCAAAACCGGGTTTGAGTCAAACTAGGGTTTGTTAGTGTTGAAATTGGGTCAAAATCGAATTCGAGCTTGGTTTGTTGTTTTAGACCAAAATCTTGAGGTGGGTTATGTTTATCTATGTCCAAAAATGTTGTTTATGTATACAAACTGAGCCTTGAACCTTCCTAAATTAGTTCGGGTCGATTAGAGTTCCATCTAGGGTTTTGATCGGGTCAAAACGGTTTTGGAAGAGAAATCGATATCATGGAGTGGATTTTTGAAGTGAGTTATGTTCATTTAGGTGCAATTATACTTGGTTATGATCAAAAATGAGTTTCAACCGTTCTTGGTCGATCTTGGTGCTCAAAAATGAGTTTTGGAAGAGTTTTGGTCGTGTTTGGCACCTATGGCTGTTGCTGGTGCACCTGCAGTGGTTCCAGCGTCTCAGACCCCCCACCCAGCACCTAAGACGGTGCCTTGCATTCCAAGTTTTCAGTTTTTCGAACGCCACCTCCTGACTTACGCTAGAGCCCAATGTTTAGATGCCAAAAGTGACATATGTGAGCCACCGTCTCTTACGGTGGATTCCACCGTCCCAGACGCCGGTCAACCACTGTCCCAGACGCCCCTAGGATCTGAACCACCGTCCCTTACGCCGCCTTTCACCGTAGCAGACGTTAGTCCAGCAGTTTTCACCGTATAAGACGCCATGTATGACCGTAATTTATGGTGCTCTTGATTTATGTTTTCCCAATTTCCTTTTCTAGCATCAAGTTGTTGGTCCTTGGGTCGTGTCTGGATTTTGTTCAAAACCTTCCTTGGCTTCCCTAGTGTCTAGTATGAGTCCCGGTGGTCATCCAAAGTTGAACATCACCTCTTGAACTCAACCTAGGGTTTTGATTGTAAATGTATATTGTGTAATTGATAGGTGTTGAACGTGAGGCGATCATTGGACCAACATAACTTGTTTAGACTTGTTGTTCCCCGGATAATGTGAGTTTCGTAGCCCCTTTCTTTATATAATTTGGGGTGAAAGGTGTACTTGCTTTCTTAAACGCGCGTCGGTTGATTAAACACGTTTTGATATGAAACGAGACTTAGGGTTTGCATGATTATATTTCCCCTTAACGTATTATAGATTTGTATTTGTATGCATGTGATTGTGATAACGATTAAGTCCACGATAGTGGCATAACGATTAAGTCCACGATTGTGGCATAACGATAAAGTCCACATTAGTGGCATAACGTTGTTGTTAACGATATTGTTGGATGTGTATGTTGTGTATGAATCGTTTAGTTGTAACGTAACGTTGATATGATGTTTTGTGAACGTATTGATAAGTTGTTAGGATACCATGTGATGAACGTGTTGATGTGTACCCTTAGTGAGGGTTTGATGATGTTGTAAGTATCCTAATCCTCGTATATCGTTAACGGTTGTTATCCCGATACTATGATTTTAACGTTAAAACCTACGAACTCACCAGCTTTATGTTGACACATTTTAGTACACTTTTCAGTTAATCAAGTTAATCAAGGACGTGAAGGATAATTGCATGGCATTGCTAAGATTTGGGCTTGACTATTGGATCCGTGATTCATTGATCCCCTGATGGGTTATGCTTAGGATTATTGGCCATCATTTTGGATTGTATTCTTTTGTAACATTTGATGGCTATGTGCTCCTTATGCATTCTTGTGATCCTCCTATTGTACTTGTATTCGTATTTGAACTTAATTCATGGATTGCCAAATCCTTATTCGCATTTAGTGTTGTCTCTACTTAATTTCCATGTCGTGCTGTGCTTTTCTTGTAATCCCTCATGATTTCGCCTTGTTGGGGTGTTACAGAATGGTATCAGAGTCGTGGTTGTAGAGAATTAGGTGGATTGACCTAGCCTATAACCATTGCATAAACACTTCATAATTAGCATGCATGATAGGAAATTGTGTGTGCAAAGTGAATTCTTGTGAAATGTGATGTTTGATTTAACGGAGTTCGTAGGGTTTCATGACTTGACGGTTGATTAATATGAGATAAAGTGGATGATGTATGTGTTAGTGTCGGGATACACCGTGACTTGTTGAATTGTTGTGACGTTTGATTTCATGTATTTCTTATAATTATGAATTGTTGTCCCTAGCAAAGTGAAATGATGGCATTAACTTGGTATGACATAGTAGCAACCCTAGAAACGCCTGATCAACGGTTCTACGGCAACCAATTTCATATTTAAGTTGATGGCATCATGGATTGCGCATTGTGGATAAAGTATAGTAGGTAAACCGGTATGCTTGATAAGTGTTGGTTGGGTGGAGGGAAAGCCGCTGGTATCACTTGTATACAAACCCAACCAATACTTAGAGGGCATAACGGAACCGAATCCCGACATCCATTCAATATATTAAAGGTGTGGAGGGAAAGCCGCTGGTATCACCTGTATACAAACACCTTTAATGTATTGAATGTAGAAGTTAGATTCGGACTATACTTTACCCGCCTTGTTCCATGCCCTGCCTTGTTATATTTGAATGTTGATTTGAATGATTCGGTTGTGGATTGAATTGAAATTGCATAATTAGTTAGGATGCGATTGAAAAGTTGACGACATAGTTTATTGCCATGATAATACCCCTGTAGTGATATACATTCTTGTAACGGTTTAGAAGAATCTAGACATAAATTGTTTGTTATATAACGGTCGATTTCGAATATTCGTGTGTGAATTGTGAGAATTAATTTGTTGATATAATACGTGTGTTCAGGAAATATGATTAGACCGAGAAGAGATAACACTAACTATAGGCGCCAAAACGAACAAGATGAACCGGTTGATCAAGGGAATCAAGGTGGAAACCGTGGAGGTAGAGGTGGTCGTGGAGGCCGTGGTGGTAGAGGAGGTCATGGTGCCCGAGGTGGTCGGGGAGGTGCTAATCCCCCGGAAATGACCAAGGTTATCACTCAAGCCCTAAATGACCTCATGTCGGATCTTGTGGCCCGAATCTCGGCGGCCATGGAGAATAGAGGTGGGGATGCGGAACCGGAGGTTAAAGCGGCTCATGAGGAAGATGAGGTGAATGAGAATGTGAATGTGAATGGCGGTGAAGATGGAGGAGCCTTTGTTGATCAAGAATCAATAATACTTACCGCCAAGGTTGTCAATTTAAAGACTTTAAAGCTTGTGGAGCTCCGGAGTTTGGTGGAGAAGGTGGTGCCACGGGTTGTTTAGAGTGGCTAGAGAGGATTGAAGCAATCATTGCTCGGAGTGGTTACACCTATAACCAACGAATTTCTCATGCCACCAGTATGTTAAAAGGGGATGCCCTTGAATGGTGGAATTTGGAGGTGGATGGGTTGGGAATTGATGTTGCTAACTCCCTAATTTGGGGAGACTTCAAACAAAGAATGATTTCCAAGTATTGCCCGCCACATGAGATGAGGAAGCTACAAGAAGAAATCACTAGCCTCTCCATGAAAGGAGCCGATTTTGAGGGGTACACCCGTCGTTTCAACCAACTCTCAAGACTCATACCCCATCTAGTAAGACCCGAGGATCGCAAGGTGTAGAAGTATGTGGTTGGTTTGCCCCATAAGGTGAGGGTGCTTGTTTCCAACCCCACCATGCCTTTAACAATTAATGAAGCCATAAATCGCACCGCTAGTGTTACCGTGGAGCTTGTGAAGGGTGGTGACCTAGGCAAGAATGATGGTAAGAGGAAAGATGTGGCCAAGTCTAGTGGTACCAAGAAGGTGGAGAGGTTCCACAACAAGAAGCCGAATAGAGGTGGAAAGGTGTTTGCGGTGACTACACCGGGTAAGGAAGGTATGCCGGGGCATCTCCTTTGTGCCCTAGGTGTAACCGTCATCACAAGCCCCAATTCCGTTGTGAAGCATGTTTCTATTGTAATCAACCGGGTCATACGACCAAGATGTGCCCCACCAATCCTAAGGGCGGAGTACCATTGAATGTGGTTCCCCTCAATGCTCGATTTCCGGTCCGGGGCACTTGCTATGAATGTGGTAGTCAAGATCACTACCGAAATATGTGTCCAAACCTCATCGGCCAACAATTTCAAGTGACCGTGCTCCCGAATCAACTACAAATTGTCGGTCCAAATCAAAACCGGGGACTTCAAGGCCAACAACATCAACAAGCTCATCGTCAACAATTGGCCCCCCGTGGAAGAGCTTTTGCGTGTATGTGACCGAGGCTCGTGTTGATCCTAACGTCGTGGCAGGTACTTTTCTTCTCAATGACCAATATGCCACCGTGCTATTTGATTCTGGGGCCGATTATAGCCTCATATCCAATGATTTTATCCCGTTGATTGATGCTAGTCTTAGCGTGTTGACGTATTATTTTGAACTAGAAATGGTGGATGGTGGGTTGTATAGAATTAGTCAAATTGTTCATGATTGTACCCTAGATTTGAATGACCACCCGTTTTTCATAGATTTGGTTCCGTTTGATATCGGTAGTTTCGACGTGATTGTCGGTATGGATTGGATGTCGGCAATGAACGTGGTCATTGATTGTGGTAGTAAAGTAGTAAGAATACCGTTAGAAAATGGTGAGGAGTTAGTGGTTCAAGGTGAAATGTCTGAGTCTTGGGAAAACAAAGTGTATAATGTTAACGTCACCAAGGTTGAATTGAAGACCGTGCTCGTAGTCAACGGGTTTACGGATGTCTTTCCGGATGACTTACCGGGTTTGCCTCCATCCCGTCAACTCGATTTCCGTATTGATCTTATTCCTAACGCCTCTCCCGTGGCCAAGGCACCGTATCGCCTAGCCATGACCGAAATGCAAGAGTTGGCCACCCAACTCAAAGAACTTCAAGAAAAGGGTTTCATCTGCCCTAGTCAATCACCGTGGGGAGCACCGGTCTTATTTGTCAAAAAGAAAGATGGGTCATTCCGAATGTGTATCGATTATAGAGAATTAAACAAGCTAACGGTGAAAAATCGATACCCCCTTTCTAGAATTGACGACTTGTTTGAGCAACTTCAAGGTGCCCAATACTTCTCAAAGATTGACTTTTGGTCGGGCTACCACCAATTGCGTTTACATGAAGATGATATTCCAAAAACGGCATTCCGAACTCGATATGGGCACTTTGAATTCACGGTCATGCCTTTTGGTTTGACTAATGCACCGGCGGTGTTCATGGATTTGATGAACCGGGTGTGTAGACCATATTTGGATAAGTTTGTCATTGTCTTCATTGATTACATACTTATCTATTCCAAGACAAAGGAAGATCACGCGGAGCATTTAAAGAAGGTTTTGGAGTTGCTTCGAGAGGAAAAGTTATATGCCAAGTTTTCCAAGTGTGAATTTTGGTTGGAAGAAGTCCACTTCCTTGGTCATGTGGTGAGCAAGGAAGGTATACATGTTGACCCGAGTAAGATTGAAGCGGTGAAGAATTGGAGAAGGCCCGAAACGCCAACTAAGATTCGTCAATTTCTTGGTTTGGCGGGTTATCATAGAAGATTCATCGAGGGCTTTTCAAAAATCGCCCAACCTTTGACCTTTTTAACTCAAAGAGAAAGGAGGTTTGATTGGGGCGAAAAACAAGAGCAAGCATTCCAATTGCTCAAGTATAAATTGTGTGATGCACCAATCCTAAGCTTGCCCGATGGAGCCGATGATTTTGTTGTTTATTGTGACGCATCCGGGCAAGGCTTGGCGTGTGTTTTAATGCAAAGGGGCAAGGTAATTGCATATGCCTCTAGGCAATTGAAGGTGCACGAGAAGAATTACTCGACCCATGATTTGGAGTTGGGAGCGGTTGTATTCGCCTTGAAGTGTTGGAGACATTACTTGTATGGCACAAAAAGTGTGACCTATACCGATCACAAAAGCCTTCAACACATTTTTGATCAAAGTGAATTGAATATGAGACAACGAAGATGGTTGGAGCTTTTTAGCGATTACGATTGTGTTATCCGTTACCATCCGGGTAAAGCTAACGTTGTAGCCGATGCCTTGAGTCGAAAAGAGCATGTAAATCCAAGATGAGCTAGAGCCATGAGCCTCACTGTGCAAAGGAGTGTTCGTGACTCCATTATTGAAGCACAAAGATTGGCAACATTGCCGGAAAACTTCATCAATGAGGCACTTCACGGGTTAGAAGAGCTATTTGATAGGAAGGATGATGACGGTTTGTACTTTGTTGAACGATTGTGGATCCCCGTTTTTGGTGGTCTACGGTTGAAGTTCATGAACGAAGCACATAAGTCGGCATACTCGGTTCACCCGGGGTCCGACAAAATGTATTTTGATATGAGAGATTTGTATTGGTAGCCGGGAATGAAGAAGGACATAGCTAGATATGTTAGTGAATGTCTCACATGTTTACAAGTAAAAGCCGACTATAAGAAACCAATCGGGTTGCTTGTCCAACCGGTAACCCCGGAGTGGAAATGGGAACGAATCGCCATGGACTTCATCACGAAGTTACCAAGAACGAGTAGTGGCTGTGACACCATTTGGGTGATTGTTGACCGGTTGACTAAGTCGGCTCATTTCTTAGCCATCCGGGAAGACAACAAGTTTGACACCATGCACGTTTGTAACGTAATAAAGTTTGAGTCGTACAAATCGGATTAGTAACGTAATAAAGTTCGAAAATGAAGGGGAATTTCCTAGGGCGTCAAAGTAAGATCTCGGCCGGAGAAGATTCTCTCTTAACTGTGGAATCAACCACGACGTGCGTAAGGCGAAACGATTAGGATGTGAGTGGAATCCTAGACTCGCACGTGATACTAAACGGGATCCCGTACTGCAAATACTTGGGAGAATATAGTGACGCGTAAAAATATAATACAACACGTCATAACTTGTAATCCTATTAACCTTTGAAATGGCATCATAAATCGATGTGTAATTCGAGAAAGGTGGGATTGAGCACCTCCCGTCAGATACATGTTAATAAATGATGAGTGTAAACGCATTAAGGAGGTTTGAACCTTATCGAGAGTGAGAACCGTTGTAATTTCGAGGATGAAATTCTTTTAACTGGGAATGATGTAACATCCGTCGTTTTGACCGGTCAACATAACGGGACTAGTAGTTTTGAAACGAGTCAAACTTTAATAAAGTAAACTTTTGTATTGAAAAGGTAGGTGTCTGAATAGTCATTACAAACGTAATTTCGAAATAGATAATAATATGTCAACGAAGTATTTGAACGAGTCCCGGGTTAGAAGTTTTGGCTAAACGCATCATTTGTCGAGAGAAACCGGGACTTGTCGTGAGAGTGCTAGAGGGGAACAAAACCCCTCCCTCCCTTTCTTTCTTCTCATTTCTTACACTCACTTCTCTCTCTAAACTCTCTCCTCACTCATTCTCTCCTCCTTCTCTCTAGGATTCAATTATCCTACCCATCTTCTCCTTCTTCTTCTTCTTCTTCTTCATTTCTTTTAAAATTCGGATTCATCATCATCATAATAAGTAAATTGACTAGTAAATAGCATAACAATAACAATAATCTTCTAAGATTTAAGATTTCCATTTTATTTAGTGTGTTCTTCATCTACAAAGTCTCAAATCCGAATTTAGTCATTTAAGGGACTTGGGTAAGTGTTTTCCATCTTTAAATTACTTGTTTATGTTGTTACAAGTCTTGGATTACTAGCTATATACAAGGTTTTGGTCAAAATTGGTGTTCTTGAACATATATGTCAAAAATTAGGTTTTCAAAGAGGGGTTTTTGATTTTGGAAGTGGGTTTTGATTTAGAGATGATACATATGCTTGATTTTACTAGAAATATGTTGTGTTAAAGTTTGGTAACTTGATTTGGATGTTTGGTGGATCAATTTTAGTGTCAAAAATGGTGAAGAACATTTTAGTTGCAGGTTTTAATGACCGTTAGTTCTAAGGACTGCTTTTGATAACCCATATGAACTATTCATAACCCAGATGAACTATTCATAACCCAGATCCGTTAGTTATTAATGCCCATTAGTTCTAAGGACTGTTTTTGATAACCCAGATGAACTATTCATAACCCAGATCCGTTAGTTCTTAACGCCCGTTAGGGACTGATTTTGACAACATTTTCAAACGTCCATAACTTTTAAACCGTAAGTCCGTTTTCAACCATTCAAGCGGCCATAGAATCGTAAAGGAGTATACTTTCTTTCAGTAACATCCTTTTAAGGTGAATTAAAACTTGATTTATACAAAAATGGGTTCAAAGTGAATTGGTCAAGTCCGATTTTGCCTATAAGTAACGAAATGAAATGATTTCACTTTGATTTTATCAAAACCTTATAAAATGGACATAATAAAGCATTTATAGTAAGATTAGATTAATATTTACATGACCTTACCATTTGAGATGCTTTAGGATTTATGTGATGCGTGTATGAATAGGTTTCGGCTATCGTGGACGTCGGTTCTACAATCTAACGTCTTGGGATTTGTATTGTGCGCGTTAGGTGAGTTTGGGGGTGGAAAGATACTCGCTATGTGTTTATGTGTTATGTCGTAGATTAAGCTTATGTTTATTTTACGTGCATACGTTTTGTGCTAGTACATGTCATAGGTAGACATGAATCATGATTGGTATCTGTGTTGATGTAGTTGAACGTATAAGATTGTTGTGGCCTATACTAGAATGATATTTCGATGTGGTATATGATATTTGGTGTGTTTATATGATTAGAGATTGGTAGGTTTTCGATATGCTTAATGGGTGTTGGTCGGGTGGAGGGAAAGCCGATGGTATCACCTGTATACAAACCCTACCAATACCTAAAGGGCATATCGGAAACCTAGGTCCATTTGGTGATTTAGTTAATTGGAAAGTGTACTCATTGTTAAACGTGAACGTGTCGTTATGGACGCATCATTGTTGTTAAACGTGAACGTGTTGTTATGTGGATGCATCATTGTTGATTAGACGTCGAACGTATTGTTACATTGATATCGTGTTGTATTATGCTTATATATATATATATTATGGATATATATTAATATATTAATACATATAATTGTAAATTTAACATAATATATATATATATATATATATATATATATATAAATACAGTAAAAACAATAATATATTATGACGGTAGACGTAGTGTATTGACGAATCCTCATTACGGGTTGTTGAACCCGTGTTATTGACGTTATTATATTTATATGACGGAAGACGTTATGGATTATTGAATCCATATTATATTATACGTATGTAAGACGGAAGACGTTACGGATTATTAAATCCATATTATATATATGTAAGACGGGAAACGTTACGGATTGTTGAATCCGTATTATTATATATATGTATGTAAGACGGGAAACGTTACGGATTGTTGAATCCGCGTTATATATATATGTACGTATATCGAGGAATACGTTGTTGTTAATAGTTAAACGTTGAACATGTTATGTGATCCTACGAACTCACCAACCTAGTGTTGACGTTTTTGAGTATCTTTTCAGGTAAGAGAAATCGCTTGCAAGCTAGGAGTTGATGCCTATAGATGGACCTAAGGATCGTTGGATCGCATTCTAGATCTTTAGACTCGGGCACGATGCCTCGATTTGTTTTTCCTTTTATGAGATTTGTATGTTGTATTTTGACTCGTGTATGACAATTTGTTGTGTTAAATGAACATCATATAGGATCTCTGAGTAATATCCATTTGCAAGCTCGTTTCAGTTGCATCGCACGTTTCCGCCACTGGTGGGGTGTTATAGAATGGTATCAGAGCCTAGGTTTTAGATAATTAGGTGGTTTGGCCTAGACTAAAACCTAAGCACCCGCATATAGTATATTTCATAGGAAACTATGTGTGCATTGCTATATGTGAATTATATGGATTGCTTGCGGATAAATTGAGAAATTTCTAACGATGTCTTCTTTCAGTGTTTCAAAGTTTTGAAAATGTTTGCCAACTACTAATGTTGGCTTCCCCAAAACCTCGACTTTTTAAAAAAATACGATAAAAGCTTATGTGTAACTGCATGTTTTCAAATGACTTATTTTTTTTTGGAAAAACTCAAGGTCTCAACTCTTTACAAGACTTGTAGTTACATGCTTTATTAAACGCAAATATTTCTCAAATGGTTGGCAAACTTCGAAATACAAAATTTTCCAATTCACATGGCTACAAATATTTTAGAAATCGTGTTACGAAAATTCAAACGAATACTTTGAAGCTTTCCATGATGGTAACGAATGTAAAGATTTTTCAACTATATTCAACTTGTGCGTTTGTGAAGAAACTTTGAGATAACGTATGCAAGATAGTTGAAATATGCTTAGATGGTCATAAGTGAAATTATGCAAGCGTATATTGGAGGATGGTATTAAACTTGAGGAATTAACGTTGTATACTCGAATACTAAAGGTTTTTAATAGAAAGTGGTGAGTTCGTTATTTTCAAACGCTAACCGTATGTGTGCTTATGAGACGAATCTTGTTATTGTCTTTGTTGAAACGAATCTTGTTGTTGCCTTGTTGAAACGAATCTTGTTGTTGTCTTTGTTGAAACGAATCTTGTTGTTGCCTTGTTGAAACGAATCTTGTTGTTGTCTTTTACAGGTTTTGGGTCCCCTCCCGTTTTTAATAAAAGTAAAGTAACTCCCAATGCCGTCTTTTATGGGTTTTGGGTCCCAATATCGTTTTGGACAGAGTTTGAGGCAGGTTGAGATGTAGACAGGGTTACCCTTACCAAAGGTAGAGAGACTGCTTCCAGCTTCTACCAAAAGTAGAAAAGGACCTCCAGTCTTGTTGGGCATGAGGATCGAACTCCTAACCTACGTTTCCAGAGGCAAGGGGTTTTAATCCAACCGAGTTGGTTATGTTTTTCAATATTTCACCAATTTGTCGATATAGCCCTTAAACCTTTCCCATAGTCCCATGTACTTTTGTCTATTAACATGTCACATGTGTGATATTTTTTTATGGGGTAAACATATAATTTTTTGGCTCTGTTATTATGATTGGAACTCATCCTATAAGTATATATAAAAACCGTGCGTGGTTTTCCGTGCTCAGATCTTTTTCAGCAAAAATAGTCCCCGTTGTTAGATTTCTTGCAATAATAGTCCCCGTTGTTAAAAAAAATATTTAACAAGCGCTAATGGCTGTTAAATTTTGTTTCATTGTATAACGGGAGTAACAATAACAGATGCAAATGAGGTCCTTTTCTTTACAAGAAGTTGGTTCCTTTTCGTCAACAATCGTTATAATCAATTTTAGGATCTCACGAGAGTTACAAAAGCTGCTACAAATCAAGTCCATTTCTTTAACAGACATCGGAGTATATAGTATTTGTGTCAGATTGATATTCTCTATCGGTCGCCCAATTTAACAAACAAGCGTGAGTTTGTTTTTTGTTCTATGTTTTTATTTTTTGTTTTATACTTTTAACCAAAATTGTCGCTCTTTTAGTTGTTTTTTTCTTTCTACAATTTATTGTACAAAGTAAATATGATATCCGTGTTTATTTGTCTTTTATTTTCTAAGATGATTTATATGGTACTTTTTATTTCTTTTTTTATTTCACATATAATAGTATAATTTTAGTGTGTTTTCATTCTTTTTTCCCGTTTTGTCTTTTTTTTTAATTAATCATATATAGTTGAATATGATTGACATTCATTGTTTTCCCTTCAATTATTCATTTGATCATGTTAAATGATTATTATATCTTACGTTTGTACACGACGATACTTTTGTAGACACGCGTTTAAATAAGAAACAAATGAATGTATCTCCCGCCTGTATAAGGTTTATAAAAGCAACATCATGTCTCCCGGGGCAACGCCCGAGTAACATAACTAGTTTTTTATTATTGGGTACCACTTTTTGGCCATTATTGGAATTCATTTTTGCTTTTAAAAAAGAAGGATAAAATTCACCCAACTTGTGAAACTTCCTATATATCATACTAGATTGTATCAGAAGGTTAATATATCGTTATAGTTCTTTCTATTTATTAAACAACTAAATCAAAGATTAAAGGAATTATGCCACAAACAAAATGAAAGCAATTGATGTTAACTATTTATTAACTCAAAATAAAAATTAATATGAATGGATACATAGTGTCATTAATGATACATTTTATTAAGGTATATAAATTTTGAAGTGGTTTTGGATGTACAGTGAATATAGGGTATAATTTTGAAAAATTTTGTTTACCTTTTTAAGAATAAATTTTTTGCATGCAATACGAGGGAAAACGTTTGAGAGGGCAAATCGAGAATTTATGTATCATTGTCTTTTAGCTCTTCTTTTCATGTTTCATCTGATTAATATGCGTGTATTTTGTTTCCCAATTTACATTGGATTTCACTAAGTGGATTTTTGATTAAACCAAGTTAACTTTTTTTCTTTATTAAGATGACCGGAAGAAAACCGACATATTTTTCGGCTTATTATTTAGAAATATCAAACATTTTTCTTTCACTAATTCACTCTATTGTCTTGACGTCGTATATGTTGATATCTAGTCTATACAAATGTTTTATTTTTCATGGCAATTATGTCAAATTAGCCCCTATGTAAATATTATCGGCTCCACGGCCGTGTTAACATTTCAATTTGCCTTAAGATAAAAAAAAAAACCGTTGTTAACAATTAAAAAATAATCAATTAAATTTAAGATAAAAGTGTTATATATTTAAGGTTGAAAAAGAGAAAACAAAAGGTTTTTATCTCAATTTTGTGCGGTATTCTTTTCTTTTCGATCTCCTTTTACTTTAATCATAATTTTATTAATTAAAACTTCTTTATCCATTAAACAAATCAAAACAAGAAAATGTACACTGCTTTTTCTACAAATGATTGATCACACAAATAACACAATCGAGTTCCATTACATTCCAAATGCCATTTATTAAAGTGGTTATATAATTACACCATAAATTAATCGAAATGGTTATGATATCAAATGTTAAATTATGCTATCATTAAAAGAACTCCAG
>CM067167.1:184037912-184130412 GCA_034093135.1 Erigeron breviscapus
GGGCTCTTAAAAAATCGGACCTCGTCCGGTCGTTCACCTCGTCCCATGTCTAAGCCCCCTGCTTAGAGTGTGCACTTTTAAGTTAAAAGTTTTAACATTAAAGTATGAGACCAAAAATTTTCCACCTACTTACGTTTTTTCTTTTATAAGATACGTATTTTTTTTATACAAAAAAAAAAGTTTAACTATATATTATGCATTACATAATTATACAATACAAGTATTTTTTTTTATCAATTTTGTAAATATAATGTTAAAGTCTCTAATTAAGGTGCATAAAACTTTTGATATTAAGTGTATAATTTTTTATACATCAACAAGAAATTTGACCCCGGGTGTTGCCCGGGTTATCCGGGATCGACGTTGTGTCATGCAAAAGTCAATTGGTAAAAAGTAAAAACTTTGTTACGTAAGTTTGTATAAAAAGTTAGACTAAAGTTAAAAAATCCAAAAGTTAAGTGGTAAAAATAAGTTAATGGTAAAAGTTAAAAGCCTTAAAATAAGAGATAGAAAGTAAAAAAAAAAAGATTTGAAAATTTTAGAAAAAAACCCTAGAAAAGACTAAAGTTAAAAAACAAAAAGTTAAGTGGTAAAATTTTTTTAATAAGAAACTTTAAAATGGTAAAAGTTAAAAACCTTAAAATAAAATATAGAAAGTAAAAAAAAAAGATTTAAAAATTTTAAAAAAAAACCCGGAAAAGACTAAAGTTAAAAAACCAAAAGTTAAGTTGTAAATTTTTTTAAAGTATACAATCGTAAAAAAAAAAAAAAAAAAAGAAGGAAAAAGACAAAATAGCTGACGTTATGATGACGTCAGCACCAGGTACTATAGCTTTTGCTACTTTAATTGTTATATAGTAATAATTATAATTCTTTAGGCTTGTATAAGTAATTTGTCATTTTCTTTTTTCTATTGTTTTCGTTTTTGTCTATGTAGGGCCCAAGAAAAGCTTCGACTCGTTAGTCCATCACTCTTCTACTATACTCTTCATTGTATCTTTTACTTCTTTACATCAATGGTCCCTCTCTTTTAACTATATTTATCATTTAGGGCTAAATTATTTAAGCATGTACTTGCAGTTTTTTTCTTCTTTTTTCGATGGAACAACCGAGTTGTTGCATTAATTTCAAATCTCTACTACCTTCTTCATATTGGCATAAAAAACATGCATTGCATATGTTCTCATAACAAAAATGAAAGAAACGATCAACAATTCAACAAATGTGTTGTACTCTTTTAAAAACATTTCCGATGTATTATTTTAAACATGTCAATGGTCCCTTCAAGATTTTTAAACATGTCAATCATCTTGATATTGATTTTAAACTAAAATTCAAGATTTTTCTAACATTACTAGTCATGTTAAAGAACTTAAGGGAACATCCTTCCACTAAAGATGCCATATCTAAACTATTAGAGTTATTATTATTATTATTAGCATAAGTTTTTTTTTTTAATGGCAAATGCAAATCTACCATATCCCTATACCACTCCAATATATATCAATATTAGAGATACAATTTGTCTCTCTTTCATGATATTGTCTCTCTTTCTTTTTCTGGATTAACTTTCGTATTAGAAAGGATAGCTTAGTTTGGCCATTACGTAACATCTGCCGTTTTGACCGGTCAACATAACGGGACTAGTAGTTTTGAAACGAGTCAAACTTTAATAAAGTAAACTTTTGTAGTGAAAAGGTAGGCGTATGAATAGTCATTACAAACGTAATTTAGAAATAGATAATAATATGTCAACGAAGTATTTGAACGAGTCTCGGGTTAGAAGTTTTAGCTAAACGCATCATTTGTCGGGAGAAACCGGGACTTGTCGCGAGAGTGCTTGAGGGGAACAAAACCCCTCCCTCCCTTTCTTTCTTCTCATTTCTTACACTCACTTCTCTCTTTAAACTCTCTCCTCACTCATTCTCTCCTCCTTCTCTCTAGGATTCAAGATTTATCATACCCATCTTCTTCTTCTTCATTTCTTTTAAAATTCGGATTCATCATCATCATAATAAGTAAATTGACTAGTAAATGGCATAACAATAACAATAATCTTCATAGATTTAAGATTTCCATTTTATTTAGTGTGTTCTTCATCTACAAAGTCTTAAATCCGAATTTAGTCATTCAAGGGACTTGGATAAGTGTTTTCCATCTTTAAATTCTTGTTTATGTTGTTACAAGTCTTGGATTACTAGTTATATACAAGGTTTTGGTCAAAATTGGTGTTCTTGAACATATATGTCAAAAATTAGGTTTTCAAATAGGGGTTTTTGATTTTGGAAGTGGGTTTTGATTTAGAGATGATACATATGTTTGATTTTACTAGAAATATGTTGTGTTAAAGTTTGGTAACTTGATTTGGATGTTTGGTGGATCAATTTTAGAGTCAAAAATGGTGAAGAACATTTTAGTTGCAGGTTTTAACGGCTTTTAGTTCTAAGGACTGTTTTTGATAACCCAGATGAACTATTCATAACCCAAATCCGTTAGTTCTTAACGCCCGTTAGTTTTAAGGACTGTTTTTGATAACCCATATGAACTATTCATAACCTAGATCCGTTAGTTCTTAACACCCGTTAGTTCTAAGGACTGTTTTTGATAACCCAGATGAACTATTCATAACCCAGATGAACTATTCATAACCTAGATCTGTTAGTTCTTAACGCCCGTTAGGACTGATTTTGACAACATTTTCAAACGTCCATAACTTTTAAACCGTAAGTCCGTTTTCAACAATTCAAGCGGCCATAGAATCGTAAAGGAGTATACTTTCTGTCAGTAACATCCTTTTAAGGTGAATTAAAACTTGATTTACAATACAAAAAAAAACTCAAAAAAAAAAAAAAAAAAAAAAAACAAAAAAAAAAAAAAAAACAAAAAAAAAAGAAACAAAAATAGGGTTCAAAGTGAATTGGTCAAGTCCGGTTTAGCCGATAAGTAATGAAATGAAATGATTTCACTTTGATTTTATCAAAACCTTATAAAATGGACATAATAAAGCATTTATAGTAATATTAGGTTAATATTTACATGACCTTACGTTTTGAGATGCTTTAGGATTTATGTGATGCGTGTATGAATAGGTTTTGGCTATCGTGGACGTCGGTTTTACAATTTAACGTCTTAGGATTTGTATTGCGCGCGTCAGGTGAGTTTCGTAGCCCCTACTATATGTTGTATGCTTTGGGGTGGAAAGATACTCTCTATGTGTTTATGTGTTATGCCGTAGATTAAGCTTATGTTTATTTTACGTGCATACGTTTTTGTGCTAGTACATGTCATAGTAGACATGTATCATGATTGTATCTGTGTTGATGTAGTTGAACGTATAAGATTGTTGTGGCCTATACTAGAATGATATTTCGATGTGGTATATGATATTTGGTGTGTTTATATGATTAGAGATTGGTAGGTTTTCGATATGCTTAATGGGTGTTGGTCGGGTGGAGGGAAAGCCGATGGTATCACCTGTATACAAACCCCGACAATACCTAAAGGGCATATCGGAAACCTAGGTCCATTTGGTGATTTAGTTAATTGGAAAGTGTACTCATTGTTAAACGTGAACGTGTTATGTACTCATTGTTAAACGTGAACGTGTTGTTATGTGGATGCATCATTGTTGATTAGACGTTGAACGTATTGTTACATTGATATCGTGTTGTATTATGCTTATATATATATATATATGACGAAGACGTTATGGATTGACGAATCCAACATACGGTTGTTGAACCCGCGGATTGACGTTATTATATTATATAGGAAGACGTTAGATTATTAAATCCATATTATTATATTACGTATGTTAAAGACGGAAGACGTTACGGATTATTAAATCCATATTGTATATATGTAAGACGGGAAACGTTACGGATTGTTGAATCCGTATTATTATATATATGTATGTAAGACGGGAAACGTTATGGATTGTTGAATCCGCGTTATATATATATGTACGTATATCGAGGAATACGTTGTTGTTAATCGTTGAACACGTTGAACATGTTATGTGATCCTACGAACTTCCCCTAGTGTTGACGTTTTTGAGTATCTTTTCAGGTAAGAGAAATCGCTTGCAAGCTAGGAGTTGATGCCTATAGATGGACCTAAGGATCGTTGGATCGCATTCTAGATCTTTAGACTCGGGCACGATGCCTTGGTTTGTTTTCCCTTTTATGGGATTTGTATGTTGTATTTTGACTCGTGTATGACAATTTTTTGTGATAAATTAACATCATTAAGGACTCTGAGTATACAAATGTGCCCCCAAAAAAAAAAAAAAGGCTTCGTATAATATCCATTTGCAAGCTCACTTCAGATGCATCTCACGTTTCCGCCACTGGTGGGGTGTACAGAATGGTATCAGAGCCTAGGTTTTAGAGAATTAGGTGGTTTGGCCTAGACTAAAACTTAAGCACCCGCATATAGTATATTTCATAGGAAACTATGTGTGCATTGCTATATGTGAATTATATGGATTGCTTGCGGATAAATTGAGAAATTTCTAATGATGTCTTCTTTCAGTGTTTCAAAGTTTTGAAAATGTTTGCCAACTACTAATGTCGGCTTCCCCAAAACCTCGACTTTTTAAAAAAATACGATAAAAGCTTATGTGTAACTGCATGTTTTCAAATGACTTATTTTTTTTTGGAAAAACTCAAGGTCTCAACTCTTTACAAGACTTGTAGTTACATACTTTCTTAAACGCAAATATTTCTCAAATGGTTGGCAAACTTCGAAATACAAAAATTTTCAATTCACATGGCTACAAATATTTTGGAAATCGTGTTACAAAAATTCAAACGAATACTTTGAAGCTTTCTGTGATGGTAATGAATGTAAAGATTTTTCAACTATATTCAACTTGTGCGTTTGTAAAGAAACTTTGAGATAACGTATGCAAGATAGTTGAAATATGCTTAGATGGTCATAAGTGAAATTATGCAAGCGTATATTGGAGGATGGTATTAAACTTGAGGAATTAACGTTGTATACTCGAATACTAAAGGTTTTTAATAGAAAGTGGTGAGTTCGTTATTTTCAAACGCTAACCGTATGTGTGCTTATGAGACGAATCTTGTTATTGTCTTTGTTGAAATGAATCTTGTTGTTGCCTTGTTGAGACGAAACTTGCTGTTGTCTTTGTTGAAACGAATCTTGTTGTTGCCTTGTTGAAACGAATCTTGTTGTTGTCTTTGTTGAAACGAATCTTGTTGTTGCCTTGTTGAAACGAATCTTGTTGTTGTCTTTGAGATGGATCTTGATGTTGTCTTGGTTATGTGGTTGATGATGGAACGTGAAATTTGTTGTGTGTATTTACTTTTGGCAAAGTGAAGTGATGGCAATAACGTAGTATAACAGTGTGGCAACCCTAGAAACGCCTGATCAACGGTTCTACGGCAACCCGGTGGTATATGCAAGTTATTGATATCATGGATTGCACAATGTGGTTAAAGAATAGTAGGTAAACCGGTATGTTTGAGGGGCGTTGGTTGGGTGGAGGGAAAGCCGCTGGTATCACCTGTATACATACCCAACCAATACCTTGAAGGCATATCGGAACCGAATCCGACATGCATATAATGTGCTAGTGGTGTGGAGGGAAAGCCGCTGGTATCACCTGTATACATACACCACTAGTAGATTAGATGTAGGAGTTAGATTCGGACTATACTTTACCCGCATTGTTTAAGGCCTTGTATGTGTTTTTGTTATGATTGGAAATTTGATGATGAAATGGCATGTTGTTCGTATGTTTGATGTATAAGCTCACATTGTTGTTGTTGTGACCTCGTTAAGCTCACCTTGTTGTGATGGCCTCGTTAGGTATGGTCTCGTTGATAATGTAAACATTGTTGTTGTTCAGTTTAAACGTGTTGACAAGTTGTTAGAATACAATATGATGACGTGTTGACTTGTGCCCTTAGTGAGGGATGTTGTTGTGAGTATCCTAACTCTCGTATATTGTAAACGGTTGATATCCCGAAATTAACGATTTAAAAGTTAATTGGTAAACAATGAGGATGTATTGTTGAATAGTATGTGGACTTGAACTCGTATGAAACGTTTAAACTTGAAAGTTTATGCATGATGTAATATATTTGGTGATGCAAGTGTAAAATGTATTAGTTGGTGGACGATTATATGAACGAATTTAACATGCTAATTTTGTTATGATTACGGGAAAACTATATTGTTAAACTTGAAATTTATGCATGAGATAACGGTAATGCATGTGTAAGTGTGTTAATTGGTGAGCAATTGCATGGATTGATTGGTATACTAATCGATAGCATGAGTATGTGTAAATTATGTTGTTGAACTAAACCATATACATGAGATATTAGAAGCGGTGACGTATGTGTAGGCATTTACTCGATGGACAATCATATGAATCAGTTTGGTAAACATGTTTAATCGTTTGAGTAGAACCAAAAAACCTTATTATGTACTTGCTTATAGCATGAACGAAATACGATAGAAAATGTATATTCATGAACTCAGATCGTAAAAAAGAGCACACTACTCAGTCGACATAAGTGACCCTATCTCGTGATTAGACATATACTCACTCCATCTTCTGAGTTTTTTTTTAGGACGCACCCGACATGACGAAAATGAGTAGAGTACACAGGACACAGAACAGTGAGAGGACCGGAGCACACCGCCCCCAAAGCAACCCCAACCCGGACAAGCGCGGGAGACAAACGACAGCCGCCCGGACAAGAGGCAGGCTGGCACGCCCCCGACGTCCACACACGGTCACACTGTAGCACCTGTTTGTTAGCAATAGAGCGGGCAGGAGGGAATCTGCAATGACTACGCGGGAAAGCCACCGGAATGAGCCGGGCAACAGGCAGACACAGGACGAGAAGAGATCGTGAGGATAAACGAGAAGAAGACCGCGGTAGAGAAGAGGAAACAAGGAAGAACAAAGGAGCAGGTGCGGGGAGATTCGGGTAGGAATAGAAACAACGACGGAAAGGGCAAAGAGAAACGCACAAAGAACAAAGCAGTGGCGAAGGAAGTGGGGACAAAGAAAAGAGGAAGATAGGAAAAGTAGAAAGATGTCGAACGAAAGTTGGAATAAGTATACATGCAGAGAAGCGCAGAGAAGGAAGAGCAAAACAATAACTTTTAACACAAAACGTTTTAAGATTCAAACAAGGAATATTAAGACAGTAAGTAAAGTGCAGGAATCATTAAAACAGTAAAGCAGAAAACATTCTTGAACACAGATTGTTATTTTTCAAATGTAATCCTTTATTAAGAAATAATCTATACAAAGAATTACAAGGTTGTTGCGGAATAAAGATAGCCTATAGATATCTAAACAACCTTTGAAATGACAAACTACAATCAATAAGTTATAGCTCAAGAGAATCAGCCCAAGCTGATCTCGTACAGAAAGAGGGAAGGTTGTAGGGAAGACGCAGACAGACTCAGACTAAGCTGTGTGTAAGAGCAGAGAAACTTGTGTGAAGAATGATTCTCAGGAAAAGCCACACATATGCAATCCATGAATGAGGCTTTTATAGGCGAAAGCGCTCCTTCATTAGGTGTCCGTTGCAGCTACGTGTTCTTCATTCACTGGTTGATGAAGGAATAATCAATCGTGCCTTTCATGGTACTTGTGGTCCCCCACGTACTGACTCACATTCTTCATCTACCAATAGGAGTATGGACACGCATATGTAAAACCAACCACCAACCTGGATCCTAGGATTCTTCCTAGTCACGTCATTTGTCCTTATCTTCAATCCAGATCTTCATAATGATTGTTAGGAGCAGATTGTGATGATGAAGGTTGACTAGATCTGCATTCCTTCATGAAATGTCCTTTCTTGCCGCATTTAAAGCATTCAAGATTAGACTTATCAATAGAAGCACTGGAACAAAAGGTTTGCCAGATCGATTTGATTTGGCCTTAAAACGATTGAACGTTTTAGCCAGCATGGCAACCAGATCATCATTGTCATCTCATCACAATCATGAGTGACATTAGCAGAGACACCAGTTTTTAACATTTGAGAGCCATCTTCTTCATTGAATCAAAAATATCATTCTCAGAAGATAGTAGAGCAGTGCTTTGTGGTTCAGAATACTGAACCATACCAGAACTTGTCGAAACATGGTTCTTGGCATCCTGCTCAGCCAAAGCTCGTTCAGCTTTGTTCTCTTCAGTATACCTAAATGCTCCATAAAGTGAAGCAAGAGTATGACTGTGTAATGTTTTGCCTTGTCTCAAGACCAAGATTAGATTTTCCCATTTTGAAGGTAAAATGTCACAAAACTTTTCTAACAAAATTTCCTTGTCTTTGGTTACACCTAGGGCTTTCAGTTGGTTACCAGATTTGTAAACCTAATGTAAGTTTGGGTTAAAGACTCCCCAGGTATAGCAAAGAAAGACTCATATCTTTTGTTCAAAGCAACTTTTCTTGTGACAATTGTCTCATTAGTGCCTTCAAACTGTGTCATTAGTTCCTCCCACATTAATTTGGAATTATCAAGTAAAACAAGATTGGGCATTAGGGTTTCTGGAACTGCGTATAAAATCATATTTTGTAACTTGGTATCCAGGTCGACAAGTCTATGATCTTCCTCAGACCAATGATCCTTCTCCTTAGGTGACTGCCTAGGAGTCCCATCGGCATTTCTGACGACAGTTGACGCATTCATAGGGACAAAGGGTCCATTCTTTTAAGATATCTGGTAAATGTCTCTCAACACCAGCAATATACTTAAGCATGCACGCTTTCCATGTTTGAAAGTTTTCACTGTTCCCATCAAACTTGGGAACAGGATTAGTTGGAAAGTGTACGTGAACATTGTGTGAGGGGATATTGTTGTTGATGACAGGGGGTGGGGTAGCATTATTAGGGTCAGGTCCTTGTTCAAAGTCAGTCATCTTAGCAGATCAAAGGTTAAAGAATTTGTAGTAATTCAACCTTGCTGCTCTGATACCAATTGTGAGTCCCAAATATAAAGACGAATGACTAAACCCGACTGGCAAGTACAACTAATCTTGATGGACAAGTTTAGTTTACGATCCAGATATGGATAACAAGAAACAAATGACAGTATGAATTAATGCAAGAACAAATGGCAGAAACTATATAAAGATATATGTAAATATAATCAAGTATGTAGCATTGAGACACGTTGTTTTTCTAATGTATTTGATTTATTGATATATAAACAAATACAAGGATTGTTGCGGAACAAAGATAAACACCCAAGTGTAAATATCTAAACAATCCCGAAATACAAGTGATCAAGATGACTTGGAAATACTCGTACGTTTTGCTTAGAGTATATCTCACAAGTTGCAATGCAATAGTTTCAAGCATTTTGCAAGTTGTGAGAAGACTTTGTATTTATAGACAAAGTTCATGATGACATGGACAATTTCGTACAAATGTGGTTGTGAGCATTTAAGGAATTAAACCATAATTCCTTACATGCTGCACAAGGAAGAGTATATAAGTCACTTGATGTGACTTATAGTACTAGGTTCCTAACCTACTTTGTACCTTTTATTAATAGATGATTCTATTAACCGGATAAAGGTGTAAAGTAAAAGTCTTCCTCGTAATCAGTGTAAAGTGTTGTAAGTACTTTATCACTGAGATGCTTCAGTCTTCGATCTGGTAGAATCACTCTGATGCTCGCTTCTGAGATGATTCTCTTCTTCAGACTTCAGTCTTAGACTTCATTCTGAATGGTATTCTGATACGTAGATCTGAACTGAAGTGAAGCTTCAGTGAAGGAGTTCTGAATTCTGAGGCATCTCAGAATTCTGAAGTAATGTCTTCACTAAGCTTCAAGCTATTTCTGAACAAATTAAACATGGTCGATTCTCGACCTAACATCAACCCACTCTGTGTAACCTAACTCATACAGATTTTCAAGATCATGAGTTTCCCAGCTTGTCTGAAATCATTTTCTTGTGAACCTGATGCTTAGAATGGACTTTCCCTTTCTTCTTTTGAGTTGAACCTGTAGGATTGGTTCTGGATGCTTTCTATAGTTGATCTTTTCTGTTACTTTTCTTTTCTCCATAGCATCAAACCAATTATGGGCTTTCACACTTTCTTTCACATCTTTAACCTTCTGTGATGGTGTAGAATGAACCACCACCTTCTTCTTTCCTTTTCCTTTGCTTACAACTTTCTTTTTGGAACCAATGGCTGCAAGATCTTCTTCATCTTCCTTATTTAATTGTTCTTGAACAGCCTTGGCAATTTCAGAATCAGACTTAGTTGCATCAATTCTTTCTCTTTCTAATCTGTCCTCCTTAATCATTTTGTATGCCACCTCAACTGTTACCCCAAGCTGTGGAGCAGTTTCAGTTGCAAGCTCCCAATCCTTTTCTTTCAGTTAAGATCTTCACACCACTTGACCCAGCTTCTGTTGTTCTTTTCTTGATCATGAACTGGGACAGAGTGGCTGTGTCTTCACTAGATGAAGATTCATCAATTTGTTCTTTGGGAGCTGGGTCAGCTTGAGTTGGCACAGCTTGTACAGGAACAGCTTGGGAGGAACTTTCTTTTCTTTCTTTTCAACTCCAACATCCTTCCTTATATCTCCCATTTCAGCATTAACAGTCTCCCCCTTAATTGTATCACTCTCCTTTTCAGTCTCTTTATTCAATTTTCCAACATTTTCACCACCAGACTCAGATTCTGGTCTTTTTATCTCCTCTACTGTTTCTTTCTCACCTTCCACCCTAGAACCATGCACAACCATTCTTTTATCATTGAATGCCTCCTCAGCTCTGGCCTTATTCCGTCTCTCTTTCAGTCTTTCAAAATATTCTTCCATTTCCTTATCAACCTGAGCTTGTTGTCTTTCTCTTTCTAGCTCATTTCAGCTTCACTCATAGCACTCCTCTTTCTCTTAGTAGCATTCTTCTCCCCCTTTTTGTCATCATCAGCAGGGAAAGAGCTCACTGGAGTAGCAAAGAGGCCTTTGAGATCCTGGTTGATCAAGTCAATTTTGACATTAGTAAGACAACAGGCTCTTCTCAGCTCAACATAATCCTCATGGAGGAGTTCAATCTTGGATTTGACACCCTTAGAAACTTCAATCAGATCATTCTTGAAATCTGCTTGTGACTTGTTTGCAGATCGAAGTTCTAATGTGACTTCTCTTGTAAACTTGGTTGCAGCATTCTCAATCTGACCCAGAGTACTCTTGTTCCTTTCATTCTCTTCATTGACTGCCTTTGTAAGACTTTCAAGAGACTCTGTCAGCTTGCTCTGGTTCTGCTGCATCAAATCAACTGCCTTTAACACATTTTCTTTCAATGCAGTCTGATCTTGGCTCAGCTTATCCACCTTCTGATCCGTCAATTCCTGATCCTTTTGGATCTTTTCCAAGCATTTGGTCAGCTGTGAGCTCTCAACCATATAGGTTGATTTGAACTCAGTGAGCTGACCCACCACATCTGAAAATGAGATAGTGGCAGCTTGGGAAGAACTTGCAGTTGGCTTAAAAGCCACTGACTCTGGAAAGAGCAGCCTGCAATCCTTAATATCAGGGTCATTGGGCATATTTAGAAGGGGGTGGAGGTTTAAGGAGTTTTGGAACATTTTCTCATGAGAGTGAGTCTCATGAGTAGATCTGTCAGAATTGATGATGAGTTGGTCAGCCTGAGAAAGATTAACGTTTAATTCAGGCTGAGGGCCAGTGGGAATGTGTTGATCTAGATTTTGATCAACTCCTCCACTAGCATCTTCCATCAGAGCATCCCTTGAGGATGGATGGGCAGACTCATCATCGAATGAAGAATCACTTCCGGAGATAGTGATCATATTCTCATTGACATCGTGAGGACTATCAATGGTTCCCTTTGCTGCACAAGGGGCTGACATGACTGCCTTAAAGACAGCCAAGTAACCTGCAGAATCCCTCTGTCCGAGGACAGATGCAGACACAGACTCTGCAGGTGTAATGTTTTGTGTAATTGATTGCCCTTCAACAGAGGTGTGTTGTTGCACCAAAGTATCCTTAGGGAGAATTGAGGCCTGTACCCCTCCTTGTGACATAGAAGGGGCATTGATAGCCTGTGCAGACTCAGAGTGTAAGAGAGAAGAGTCTGATCAGCTTGGGGAGGAGAAGCAGTGTCACCAATGCGTTCGATACTTCTCTCCTTTGGCTGACCATCCTCAGAAATGATGTGCATTGACTCTGACACACTTTGGATCTGGGCTAGATCCTCTGTTACCCCTTTAATGATATCATCAACCTTTTGGGAGGCTGATGATGGCGATTTCGGTGCAGACACAGTGTGACCTTGGGAGGAGGTCTTTCTTTCAATACCGTCACCCTGTTTGGAGGGTTGGGTAGCAGTAGGTGTTCCCTTTAACTCGTCTACACTCTTTTGGGAGAGTGCAGATGGGCGTGGCATTTTCGGCTTGTCAGCTTGGGTGACAGGGACAGCTTTGGAACGTTCCTTAGCTTCCCCTGCACCTTGGGGGATCTCAAGATTGGATGAAGCATTATCAACCCCAGAAGCTGACACAGATTTCTTTTGTGATCTTTTCTTTTTAGCCTTGTGAGGTACTAAGTCCTCAACAAGTGGTCTTTTAGAATCGGATTTTGAACGAGTGGACGAAGGTGTGGCTAGGGTGGCTGATGTTTTGGCCAACCCTTCACCCTCTTTTGTAGGAGTAGAATGTGAATAGATTCAGAAGAGTTTGAGGGTTCAGAAGCATGTGTACCTGGGTCCCCCTGATTAGCAGATTGAGTGTCAGACTCAGATCGCGTCGAAGAAGGGACAGCTTCCCTAAGTGCTTCTTGTTCCTCTTCTCTTTTCCTGCAAAAATCAAGGTAGATCTGCATTGCTCGGGTCAGACCCTGCACAGATACCTTGGGACTATTGAAGATGTTGTTATTGATAGACTTGCATTCCACAGTCTGACCAGTTGCCAGACTGTAATCATTTTCAAGTATTGCCTCAATGATAAGAGCAAGAATCCTACCATAAGGTATGGTAAGACTCTTCTTATGAACGCGATCAACAAGGTCCTTAAATATTAAGCCAGCAAAATCTATTCTGGTCATAGTGACCATTGCATGAAAAATCTGCAATTCTAGAACATTAGGCTGATCAAAGCTGCCTGCCTTTACTTGTAAGGTTTTTGAAATTGTGCTCAATAAGTAGTTCCAAATACCAGTTAAATGTTTCATTTTAACCACTGAAGCCAATGGACCAGTATATCCAACTTCTTGTAAAACATTTTTAGCTTCAGTATGAGACACAACATTATCATATTCATCATCAGGCATATAAGACAGCTCAAAAGCAGACCTAAGCCTCTCATAAGAAATATATACCTTTTTCTTACCGTTGAGGATTGAGCCATAGATTGCAGCATCTCCTTTCTTGTTCTGTTTCACCACACAGCTCGCCCAAAATTCACAAAGTAGATCTTGAAACACCCAGTCTGGCTTCTCAATCATCACCTTTCCGAATGGATGATGCCATAAGAAAGCCACAATCTTATCATACCCTTTTGCCCATGAAGGAGGATAATATTGGCATGAACCAGACTGCCAATCTTGATTTTACCAGTATCAAGATCAGCCGGAACCACTACTACATTACTTCCCACCACATAAGGTGAAAGCTTGTTGGCGCTTATCGGAGCTGGGTATTGACTTTCAGGTTCAGAAGAACTAGATTGAGAATCATTAGTATGAATAGAAACAGATGCTGATGCCATTTTGAAAACAGTTTTTAGAAGAAATAAAATTTAATAAAACAGTAATCAGATTAGAGAGAAAAATTGATTTAGAAAAATATGAACAAGTGATTTGGGATTTAGGTTAAATGAAGTTATATACAAACACTCAAAATATCCCGTTTGAAAAAAAATTGGAGAGAGAAAGATTTTGATTGGAGGATCAACAAGTAGTGGTGGTACTTTTTCAGTAACCGGCTGTGACCACTACACGTCACACTCCAATAGGATCAGCAAGTACACTAAATAAAATAATGAAAGTAATAAAACGCACTGAGATATTTAATAACAAAAATAACCACGAAGCTGGGTCAGACTCAGCTTACCCTCTTTCACTTGAAATGCACCAAGTGTGAAAGGGTAGTCTGGTTCTGACACAGCTTACCCTCAAAATTTTAGTATAACTCTAAGGGGTCAGATTTGCTATTACTTAGCTCACTATATTTTACAAATTAAGCATACCTAGCTTACTTATGAGTAGTTGAACCTTGATTCATCCAATGGCTTTGTGAACAAGTCAGCAAGCTGATTGTCTGTTGGAATGAAGTGGAGTTCAACATCTTCTTTCATTACATGATCCCTGATGAAATGATATCTTATATCAATGTGCTTGGTCCTTGAACGAAGCATAGGATTGTTTGAAATTGCTATGGCACTGGTACTGTCACAAAAGATTGGAGTTTTTGTTGCAGTGACACTATAGTCTTGAAGCTGATATTGCATCCAAAGAATTTGAGAGCAACAACTTCCTGCAGCAACATATTCAGCTTCTGCAGTGGAGATAGAAACTGAATGCTCTTCTTGCTGGACCAGCTTACAAGTCTATTGCCAAGCAATTGACAAGCTCCTGAAGTACTTTTTCTGTCAATCTTACAGCCTGCAAAGTCAGAATCTGATAGCCAATTAGATCAAATCCTGAGTCTTTGGGATACCAAAGACCCAGATTGGGACTACCTTTGAGGTATCTAAAGATTCTTTTCACAGCCTTAAGATGAGATTCCTTAGGACTAGCTTGATATCTTGCACAAAGGCATGTAGCAAACATAATATCTGGTCTACTAGCAGTTAAGTAAAGTAATGATCCTATCATACCCCTATAAGCTATGATGTCAACGGATTTGCCATTTTTATCTTCATCCAGCTTATCACCAGTTCCCATAGGAGTTTTTCATAGGTGAGCAATCAGTAAAACCAAATTTGTTTAAGAGATCTTTAACATATTTTCCTTGGTTTATGAAAATTCCATTTTTAGTCTGTTTAACTTGTAAACCCAGAAAATAGTTTAGTTCTCCCATCATGCTCATTTCATACTTTTTAGACATTAATTCAGAAAACTTTTTGCAAAGTCTTCACTGCTAGACCCAAATATTATATCATCTACATAAATTTGTACAAGCAGGATATCACCATTATACTTTCTCACAAACAAAGTCTTGTCAACATTACCTCTTTTGAAGTTATTAGCCAATAAGAATTTAGACAAAGTATCATACCATGCCCTTGGAGCTTGCTTCAACCCATAGAGAGCCTTGTCAATCTTGATCACATGGTCAGAAAACTTTGAGTTTTCAAAACCAGGAGGCTGTTCAACATAGACTTCTTCTTCCAATTTTCCATTAAGAAAAGCACTCTTCACATCCATTTGATAGACTTTGAAACCTTTGTGAGCAGAGAAGCCAAGAACATTCTGATTGCCTCTAATCTTGCCACTGGTGCAAAAGTCTCATCATAATCAATTCTATCCTCTTGTCTGTAACCAAGAGCTACCAATCTTGCTTTATTTCTGGTTACAACTCCCCTTTCATCCATTTTGTTTCTGTAGACCCACTTGGTTCCAATCACAGTCTTATGATGAGGTCTTGGAACAAGTTCCCAAACCTTATTTCTTTCAAACTGTGTTAGCTCATCTTGCATTGCATTTACCCAAGAAGGATCTACCAGTGCTTCATCAACCTCAGTTGGTTCCACCTTGCTTATAAAATTGACAAACATGCAGAAATTGCCTGTTGCCTTTCTTCTTGTTTTCACACCAGAGAGTGGATCACCAATGATTTGGTTAATTGGATGACTCTTTGTCCATCTAGTAACTGGGACAATGGACTGATTCAGATTAGATGGTTCAGCATGATCAGCTTGAGGAAGAGGCTGATCAGCTTGGACAGGAATGGAGGAGTCTGAACCAGTTGGAGAGTCATTTAATGGATTTTGAACAATTACTTCAGTAGGAGTAGGATCAGCTTGTGCATTTTCAAAGATTGGAATATCTTCTTCTTCTTCTATAAGTTGCTCCCCCTGAGTTTGAGCATTATCAGCTCCAACTGGAGGATTGGTTGGAGGCTCATTCTCAGGTACAGCCAGTTCTTCAAAATTGAAGTTTTCATCTTCAGGAGGAGAGCACTCTGGCTTAGAACAACCTTCATCAATGCTTACATTAACAGAGTTCTCAATTATTTTAGTTCTCTTGTTGTAAACTCTGTAGGCCTTCATCATTGTTGCATATCCAAGTAGGATACCTTCATTTGATTTCTCATCAAACTTTCCAAGATGGTCTTTCTGATTCAGAATATAGAAAGGATTTCCAAACATTCTTAGGAAACCAATCTCAGGTTTTCTCCCCCTAAGAAGTTCATATGCAGTCTTCTGGTGTCTTTTCACAATGAGGATCTGTTCTGGGTAAAGCAAGCTGTGTGTACTGCTTCAGCCCAGGAATGAGACTTGACATTATTTTGAGCCATCATGGATCTGGCAGCTTCAATAAGAGTTTTGTTTCTTCTTTCTACAACACCATTTTGTTGAGGAGTTCTGGCAGCTGAGTAGACTTGTGAAATCCCTTTTTCACTGCAAAATGAATTAAGAGTGATATTTTTGAATTCAGTACCATTATCACTCCTTAATTGCCTAACAGGCCTTTTGTAGAGAATTTTAGCTTGCTTGATGAAATGAATAATGCTGTCAGCAACTTCACTCTTGTGTCTTAGAAAGAAAACCCAGGTGTATCTTGAATAATCATCAACAATTACCAAGGAGTACCTCAATCCAGTGAATGATGGAGTACTGATTGGTCCAAATAAGTCCATATGAAGCAGATCCAAACAATTATCAATGGTTGAGCATGTTTTAGACTTAAAAGTAGCTTTATGTTGCTTGCCTTTCTCACAAGCACCACACAGCTTGTCCTTCTCATAATTGATCACTGGAAGACCAGACACCAACTCTTTCTTACACAGCTTATTGATGTCTTTGAAATTCATATGAGACAGCCTTTTATGCCACAACCAATTCAGCTCATCTTGAGACTTTGACATGAAACAGACTTCTCTAGTGACAGTTGGATTTCTCATGTCAAAAGAATACAAAGACTCATACCTCTTTGCAATAAGAACCACATTGCCTTCTAAATCAAGAACAATACCCTTATCAGACCTGAATCTCACTTCATAACCAGCATCACATAACTGACTCACACTGATCAGATTGTGCTTCAAACCATTAACATATGAGACTCTTCTGAAAGTAAGAGGACCATTTAAAAGTACACCAAAACCTTCAGTCTTTCCTTGAGAGTCATCTCCAAAAGTAACATTAGGACCAACGCGAATCCTAAAGCTACATAGCAGGGACTTACATCCGGTCATATGCTTGGAACATCCACTGTCCAAGTGCCAGGTGTTATCGTCATGACTGCCCTGCAATTATGATAAGAGATTAGTTCTTTTTGGGAACCCATCCAAAGATGGGTTCACCAGAGCTGACCTTCTGGTCTGACTCAGATTGGGAAACTAAACACAGACTCTTATCACATTTTGAAACCCATTGTTGCTTGGTCTGTCCTTTACCAGATTCAAAGTTCTTTCTAGCAACATTCAGATTTCCTTCTGAACAAAACCTTTGCCTATTCCAGCTTTCTCACATTCAGCTCTCAATTTTCTTTGATCAACAATTTTTGGATCAGACACATTCTTAAGAAAATTTGCCTTTATTGACACCTTGTCAGTTTTGGACTCAACATATTTTAAAATCAACTTGTCAGAGTCAGACTTGGTGTTACTTGAAACATACTCAGATTTTGCTTGTGACTCATTTCCTAGAGAACCAGACTTCTTACTCTTTAAAAGCTTTATTTTCTCTTTAGGAACACTGTGATCTCTATCCTTTCTTTTATTTCTCTTTAAACTACTCTTGTTTATTTTAGTCTTTGAATCTGACACAGATTGGGTGATGGTCAGTTTGGACAAGTCAAGACTTTTTTCAGGTTTTAACTCAACAACCTGATCAGCTTCAGACACATCTTCAGCAATGGTCTGACCAATGGTTTCAGGATCTTTAAACCCAATACCAGATTTCTGAACCAACTTAATTGGTTTAGAAATAGTTTCTTTGGTTTGGACTTTGGGTGGTGAAGGAGGCTGATAACAAGGCTCCATAGCACATACTTCAGCAATGGCTATGGCCCTATCATAATCACCATCAAAAATAGCTTGGATCTGATGAGGTATTTGTTCATTTACACACTTAGCAACTCTTTTAGAACTTATACACCATGTTTCAGTAATTTGTTTTACCTTAAAAAACTTTTCTTCTGCAGTTTTAGCTTCTTTAATTAAAATGGAGTTTAATTGCTTTTGAGCTTTAACTTCAGATTCTAATTTTTCAATGGTGTGACCCTTAGAGATGTTATCAAGTTTCAAAAGATGTATTTCCTTTTTGAGTTCTTGATTAAAGTGTTTTTGTAGTAAAACTTCATCACCAAGTTTATTCAGTCTGGACAGCTTTTCATTATCAGACAGATTGAAAAAAGAAGTTACCTCAGGTGGAGCAGTCTGACTGGTAGATGCCCGGTGAGCTGACTCAGATTGCTGTTGTATTTTTACCAGATCTTCAGCAAATCTTTGAGTAGCTTCTTTAGCCATGAAACATTTGGCATCTTTGTACAGCTCATCATCAGATGATGTGGCACTTTCAGCCCAGTCTTTGGCTACCAGACTCTTCTCATTTTTATTCACCTTCTCAGTCAGCTCAGCTACTTGTGCTTTCAAGGCTTTGTACTTAGTCTTGAGCTTAAAGTATTTTTCACCTCTTCCACCTTTGGCTGGAACAGCTTGAGCAGTTTCTTTGGATCTGCAATCTCCAGCCATATGTCCAGTCTTGCCACACTTGTAACAAGTGACCTTGGACATATCAAATGGCTTCTTGGTTTTGTCAGCTAGGCCACCTCTTCCTTTTCCTTTAAACTTATTAAAGGATCTCCTTCTGATCCTTTCAGTCAACATAGCTACTTCATTAGCTAGTTCATCACCATCAGATTCATCACATTCAGATTCAGCACAAACAGAGTTAGGATTAGACATCACAGGAATATCATCATTAACACAAGGAATGATCTCATTACTAATTGAACTAAGGTGTGTTAGGTCCAGATTTAGTCCAGACTTACTGGACTGACTCCAGACTGGACTACTGGAACCTTATTTAGGTTTGTTAAGAAACTTGTTTTGCTGGTCTCGCTCCAGACCCGACTACTGGAGCTCACTGAAGATCTGACCAGAAAACATATTCTACTGGACCTACTCCAGACTTGGAATCTGGAGTCCCTCTGAAGATTTGTCAAGAAATAATTGAAGACTAGTGAGCATTTACTTGTACAGGTAATCTGGAGAATTCTCCAGATTAGCTCACTGAAGACTTCACCCCAGTCCAGATCTATTCTACTGAAGACATTCTGACTGAAGTCAAAGACTGAAGTCTGAAGAAAGAAGACTGACAAATGGCGGAGTCCACTGGAAGTCTTACAGATCTGCACACTGGAGGATTGTTAGTGTTCTAGATCCTGCAAGTCTGAACACTAATATCGAGGATTGACTTTAGCCTTTAACACACTTTCCAAAGAACAATCCACTTGTTCTTTAACAAAAGTATACGTGTGTTAAGGTGGTTGGATAAAAGGATACACGTACACTTGATGTGACTTTATCCTTATTCTTATCTAATACATTTAATGTTCTTGTCGGATCATTAAATGTATGCCAACCATATTTGTACGGCACAAATTCACTGGTGAATTTGTTGCCTATAAATACTAAGTCATTCCTTGAACAAAAATACTTTTTAGCATACATCTTGCAAGAAAGTGAATTTGTCTAAAATACTCTCGATCTTAAACAGGGATACTTCACAACTTTAAGTATCTCGATCCTAAAGAGCTATTTGACAATATAGATCATTTGTAGAGGGGGTGAATACAACTTTCTTCAATCTTTACAAACTTTTAACACAAAACATTTTAAGATTCAGTTTATGAATATTAAGCAAGTAAGTAAAGAGCATGAATCATTAAAACAGTAAAGCAGTAAAGAACCAAAAACATTCTTGAACACAGATTGTGGTTTTCAAATGTAATCCTTTATTAAGAAATAATCTATACAAAGAATTACAGGGTTGTTGCGGAATAAAGATAGCCTATAGATATCTAAACAACCCTATGAAATGACAAACAACAATCAATAAGTTTCAGCTCAAGAGAATCAGCCCAAGCTGATCTCGTATAGACTAAGCTGTGTGTAAGAGCAGAGAAACTTGTGTGAAGAATGATTCTCAGGAAATGCCACACATATGCAATCCATGAATGAGGCTTTTATAGGCGAAAGCGCTCCTTCATTAGGTGTCCGTTGCAGCTATGTGTTCTTCATTCAGTGGTTGATGAAGGAATAATCAATCGTGCCTTTCATGGTACTTGTGGTCCTCCACGTACTGACGTACATTCTTCATCTACCAATAGGAGTATGGACACGCATATGTAAAACAACCACCAACCTGGATCCTAGGATTCTTCCTAGTCACGTCATTTATCCTTATTTTCAATCCAGGTTGTTATCTTCACTTGATTGTCAGACATAGATTGGGCCGTTTGTCAAGGCACCAATCTGCCTAAGTGTTTCCAAGCTGACTGCTAATCCCAAGCTGTCTTCCACTAACAGCTTGGTCTTTTATCTTCAATCCTCCTCTTCGACTTGGACTGAATGCTAATACAATTTGATGCAGCTTGAATAACACTTGCTTCCATAAGATATTACAATTACAAGTATGAAGCATGATCTGGGTCAGAGACAGATCGTAAGCTGTGTCAGCTTAGTCTGACCCAGATCAGATTACAAGAACCAAAAGATTGCTAAGTGTTTATAGGTCAGATTTGTCATCATTAAATTTACAATTAACAATGGGACTCAACAGTTGAATATACCCAAATTTTGTTGCCTAAATAACTAAGTGAAATAAATCATTAGGACGTGATGATGCGTGCGTAAAGGTAGTTGGCATTTGGGGCAATTGTATGTATACGTTGTCATGCTAGCCTAATTGCTTAGATATACCTGGGTCTTGTTGCCTAACTTCCTTTTTGCATATATAGTTAGGAATTGAAGATGCATGCATAGATGTAAATTGTTTCGTGAACAATTGTATGTATAAATTGGTATGATGATTAAATTATTTGGCTAAGTTATTCCCCCTTGTTTACTCTATGACTTAGTCAGTAACATGGAGATTATAAGTATAGTTGTACTATGATTTTGAGAATCTCGTTGTATTATACGCCCTAAGATTTAACCTTAGGACGATGCTTGAGTTAACTAAGGTGAGTTGATAACGATATACAAATAACGATGATGCTAACCACGGTGCCAGTAACGAGGGCGACAACGAGTACTTAACGATTTTTATTTTGGGCCTTTATACAACTATAAAACTATACCAAATGTGAGAAGGAACGACCTCGATTTGATTAACTATAAAATCGAACAACAAAAATGACATTTAAAAATCTACCCAACATGTAAAGTTTTGCAAACACAAACGTTGCTGAATGGAGTTAAGATGTATACGACACTGGGTAGTATGTATATACGTGTACGGTTGGTGAAAGTTGATCAAAATAAACGCCTAGTTTCATGCTGAACCAAGAGTTCATAAACGTGGGAACGATGGGCCACGTGAGTGCCATAGTGCGAGTCACACATGAATAGTTTGAGTGCTTGTAGCATGCGATTATCAAGTCTTCTCGACCTTAAACGGATCGCTAGATCGTTGTCTATCAGACAAATGAAGGTGCCGTCGGGATTAGATGTCATGAATAGGATCCTTCCCATTGTCAGATAGATGGCCAGAAATGGGAGCAAACCTTTGGCTTCAGTGAATGAGCCACCAACCAATGGGTGAAACACGTCATGAATGCGCTGACTATACTTCAAATCGTCATAATAAGTGTTACCTGTCTATAACTAAATGCGCTAAATGTTAATCCGAGTGGGCAAGACTTTAACCGCGACATGAATGAGCCAATGAAATGAAATACTTGAAGGTGACAATAGACTCGTTTGAGAAAATGAGATTATAACCCGGAGATCGATGAATCATGGCAAAATATACTAACACTTGGTGTGAAGGATGCGTATGACGTCACCCGGTTTTAATAATCTAATAAGTTATAAACTAAAAACTTATTACATAATACGGCGCCTATAATCCTACAAATTCTGCTAATCCAATAGCCAAATATTTTTGAGACATATGTGAGGATTTTTAGATGAAAAAGGCCAAGGAATTCCTGGTAGATGCCTTAGCGATTTCCAAAATTCAATTGTGTAACAAAAGGTGACTTATGAAAAATATTTTTGTTAACTACATTCTTTCCCAAAAGCCTGAGGATTTTTGATTCTATATGAGAATCGGTTTTAACTTATAGAGTGTGTAAATGATAAGTTGAGAGTGGCAAGATATGACCATTAAAAATCCTCGTTTGAACAAAACTATGTGATGACGTCTAAGAACGAATGAAAACTTAAAAACTAGTGAATACTGATAAGAGTAAACGTAAACATTTTAGTCGTACAAATCGGATTAGTAACGTAATAAAGTTCGAAAATGAAGGGGAATTTCCTAGGGCTTCAAAGTAAGATCTCGGTCGGAGAAGATTCTCTCTTAACTAGGGAATCAACCACGACGTGCGTAAGGCGAAACGATTAGGATGTGACCGACATGTGAGTGGAATCCTAGACTCGCACGTGATACTAAACGGGATCCCGTACTGCAAATGATTGGGCGAATATAGTGACGCGTAAAAATATAATACAACACGTCATAACTTGTAATCCTATTAACCTTTGAAATGGCGTCATAGATCGATATGTAATTCGAGAAAGGTGGGATTGAGCACCTCCCGTCAGATACATGTTAATAAATGATGAGTGTGAACACATTAAGGAGGTTTGAACCTTATTGATGTGACCAATTTATATAGATCGCCCACTTCATTATTGGCCTTTTTCGTATGTGTTTTGAGTCTATTTTGTATGCATTTGGCGCGTTTATGGTGTTTGTTAGTGCTTTCAGGTTCTTAGCAGGTTGTGCGCCCATTTGGTACATTTTCTGACGATTTTAGCCCAAGATGTTGATCCGAGTGTTCGAGGGACGATGATAAAGAAGAACAAAGATTTCAGCAAGTTAGCACTGCGCCGCAGTGGGAGGATTCATTCCCCACTGCGCCACAGTCAATGGGTGCCAAAGCCACAACTTTCCAGTGGATTCACACTGCGCCGCAGTGGGAGTGTACCAGCTCCACTGCGCCGCAGTCACTGGTCGAGAAGAAGCCAATGCTTTCCAGAGATTTAACACTGCGCCGCAGTGGGAGGACTCATTCCCCACTGCGCCGCAGTCACCTTATGATCAGAATTCCAGGGACTTTCCACTGCGCCGCAGTGGGAGCGCACCATGCCCACTGCGACGCAGTGAGTGCACGGGGAGATCAGGGCTACAGCCTCTTTGCATCAGATTGGGGGAGGGATATAAAGAAAAAAACCCCCTAATTTCCCATTATCCAAGTTTTTCTTTCTAGGAGTTGTTCTACCACGAGTCTTTGACGGATCATCGCAGATTTCATCATTTGATTCATTGAAGATTCAAGAACATCCATCTAGATCGTATCTAATCTTCTGTCTTCCAATTTATATTCAACGATCATTGGTACAATATGTTTTCTTTCAATTTCTTTATTGCAATTCAATTTAGTATGATTGGCTAGATTTCTAATCATCCACTTTGATGAAACTTGACGAATGATATGATTGCAATATTTTAATTCAAGAGTTGATTCAATTATCGTTGTGTCGTGATCTTTATCAATTAATTCCTTGCGATTTATTCTTTTGATGTTGATGGTTTATGTGTTCATCGTTAGTGGTACTAGGTGAATACATTTATCGTTTCAATTCGATTGTCTATGGTCGTTTGTCACCGGTTCATGGTATGACGGTGAATGTCAAATCTATAATAGGAGTTAATTGGTAAATGTGTTTAGAAACGGTTGGTGGTACCGCGTTTTCATTCACATAGGCATAATTGGTAATTGGTTAATCAAGCAAACTAATTGTTGGGGAGATTTTCTAGGCATTGGTGGTACCGGCTTGGGTAATTTAACTAGCAACTTAGGTGTTTGGGTTATTTGTAAGCGGTTGGTGGTACCACGCGAGCATTTTATCCTTTCACGATTATCTTGTCAACTCTAAATTATCTGAACTTTATCGTGTGCAATCATAACTGAAGTCAAGTGGATTCGAAGTGGGTGATCTTTATTCATATTGTTTGAACTTTCTTTACTTTTCAATTGTCTTGTCATTTCAATTTCTTTAATTTCATATTGTCAAGGTGAGGTAGCTATTCGGCTACGGTTCCATCCTTATTCCAAAACCACTTTAGCTGACAACTATTTCAACACCATTCCCCGTGTTCGATCCTGGACTTACCTTCCAGCTATACTATATACGAACGGGTCCACTGCCCGCAAGTGTGTAGTAGTCAGTTTTAGGGTATTTCTTGTTTTAATTTTTAAACTCGATTTCACACATCACTTATCGAGAGTGAGAACCGTTGTAATTTTGAGGACGAAATTCTTTTAACTAGGGAATGATGTAACATCCGCCGTTTTGACCGGTCAACATAACGGGACTAGTAGTTTTGAAACGAGTCAAACTTTAATAAAGTAAACTTTTGTAGTGAAAAGGTAGGCGTATGAATAGTCATTACAAACGTAATTTAGAAATAGATAATAATATGTCAACGAAGTATTTGAACGAGTCTCGGGTTAGAAGTTTTAGCTAAACGCATCATTTGTCGGGAGAAACCGGGACTTGTCGCGAGAGTGCTTGAGGGGAACAAAACCCCTCCCTCCCTTTCTTTCTTCTCATAACCCAGATCCATTAGTTCTTAACGCCCGTTAGTTCTAAGGACTGTTTTTGATAACCCAGATGAATTATTCATAACCCAGATCCGTTAGTTCTTAACGCCCGTTAGGGACTGATTTTGACAACATTTTCAAACGTCCATAACTTTTAAACCGTAAGTCCGTTTTCAACAATTCAAGCGGCCATAGAATCGTAAAGGAGTATACTTTTTGTCAGTAACATCCTTTTAAGGTAAATTAAAACTTGATTTATACAAAAATGGGTTCAAAGTGAATTGGTCAAGTCCGGTTTAGCCGATAAGTAACGAAATGAAATGATTTCACTTTGATTTTATCAAAACCTTATAAAATGGACATAATAAATGTAACATTTACGATATTTGACTATTTTGACTTATGAATAAATGAAAGTAAATGTTATAATTAAATGATAATCCCCGAGCATTTTACTTAGTTTGAGCGTAACGTTAAGCTTGTTTATGTTTACGGCTTTGTTTTAGCGTTTAAATGGGCAACGTTTAGCTATTTATCATAATTAGCAGAGCGGGGCCTCAAAAATGAGACCCCAAGGCCGGCCCTCTCTCTCTCCCCACCACACACTCTTTCATTTTTCATTTCTTATCCTTTTCTTATCTCTCTTTCTCTTCCCTCTCATTCACTCCTTCCCTAACTCCCTCATCTACCTTAAAACCCTAATAAATGTCATAATAAATACTTTTGATCTTGAGATTTTAATGCTAAATTCACTAAATTCAATAACCCTAATAATAATTATCATCTTGGTGTAAGGATTTGGGTTTCATAGTGTTCAAACACCTTCAAAAGCACACCAAACCCGAATTTGAAGTCTTGAGGTATTTTGGTAAGTAAATGCTACCTTAAATTCATCATTTCATGTTATTTAACTTGTTTCTAGTCCAATCAAAATGCTTCTCTATCAAAGTTCGAGTCAAAACCGGGTTTGAGTCAAACTAGGGTTTGTTAGTGTTGAAATTGGGTCAAAATCGAATTCGAGCTTGGTTTGTTGTTTTAGACCAAAATCTTGAGGTGGGTTATGTTTATCTATGTCCAAAAATGTTGTTTATGTATACAAACTGAGCCTTGAACCTTCCTAAATTAGTTCGGGTCGATTAGAGTTCCATCTAGGGTTTTGATCGGGTCAAAACGGTTTTGGAAGAGAAATCGATATCATGGAGTGGATTTTTGAAGTGAGTTATGTTCATTTAGGTGCAATTATACTTGGTTATGATCAAAAATGAGTTTCAACCGTTCTTGGTCGATCTTGGTGCTCAAAAATGAGTTTTGGAAGAGTTTTGGTCGTGTTTGGCACCTATGGCTGTTGCTGGTGCACCTGCAGTGGTTCCAGCGTCTCAGACCCCCCACCCAGCACCTAAGACGGTGCCTTGCATTCCAAGTTTTCAGTTTTTCGAACGCCACCTCCTGACTTACGCTAGAGCCCAATGTTTAGATGCCAAAAGTGACATATGTGAGCCACCGTCTCTTACGGTGGATTCCACCGTCCCAGACGCCGGTCAACCACTGTCCCAGACGCCCCTAGGATCTGAACCACCGTCCCTTACGCCGCCTTTCACCGTAGCAGACGTTAGTCCAGCAGTTTTCACCGTATAAGACGCCATGTATGACCGTAATTTATGGTGCTCTTGATTTATGTTTTCCCAATTTCCTTTTCTAGCATCAAGTTGTTGGTCCTTGGGTCGTGTCTGGATTTTGTTCAAAACCTTCCTTGGCTTCCCTAGTGTCTAGTATGAGTCCCGGTGGTCATCCAAAGTTGAACATCACCTCTTGAACTCAACCTAGGGTTTTGATTGTAAATGTATATTGTGTAATTGATAGGTGTTGAACGTGAGGCGATCATTGGACCAACATAACTTGTTTAGACTTGTTGTTCCCCGGATAATGTGAGTTTCGTAGCCCCTTTCTTTATATAATTTGGGGTGAAAGGTGTACTTGCTTTCTTAAACGCGCGTCGGTTGATTAAACACGTTTTGATATGAAACGAGACTTAGGGTTTGCATGATTATATTTCCCCTTAACGTAATATTAATTAATATTTGTATGCATGTGATTGTGATAACGATTAAGTCCACGTTGGTGGCATAACGCTTAAGTCCACGATTGTGGCATAACGATAAAGTCCACATTGGTGACATAACGTTGTTGTTAACGATATTGTCGGATGTGTATGTTGTGAATGAATCGTTTAGTTGTAACGTAACATTGATATGATGTTTTGTGAACGTATTGATAAGTTGTTAGGATACCATGTGATGAACGTGTTGATGTGTACCCTTAGTGAGGGTTTGATGATGTTGTAAGTATCCTAATCCTCGTATATCGTTAACGGTTGTTATCCCGATACTATGATTTTAACGTTAAAACCTACGAACTCACCAGCTTTATGTTGACACATTTTAGTACACTTTTCAGTTAATCAAGTTAATCAAGGACGTGAAGGATAATTGCATGGCATTGCTAAGATTTGGGCTTGACTATTGGATCCGTGATTCATTGATCCCCTGATGGGTTATGCTTAGGATTATTGGCCATCATTTTGGATTGTATTCTTTTGTAACATTTGATGGCTATGTGCTCCTTATGCATTCTTGTGATCCTCCTATTGTACTTGTATTCGTATTTGAACTTAATTCATGGATTGCCAAATCCTTATTCGCATTTAGTGTTGTCTCTACTTAATTTCCATGTCGTGCTGTGCTTTTCTTGTAATCCCTCATGATTTCGCCTTGTTGGGGTGTTACAGAATGGTATCAGAGTCGTGGTTGTAGAGAATTAGGTGGATTGACCTAGCCTATAACCATTGCATAAACACTTCATAATTAGCATGCATGATAGGAAATTGTGTGTGCAAAGTGAATTCTTGTGAAATGTGATGTTTGATTTAACGGAGTTCGTAGGGTTTCATGACTTGACGGTTGATTAATATGAGATAAAGTGGATGATGTATGTGTTAGTGTCGGGATACACCGTGACTTGTTGAATTGTTGTGACGTTTGATTTCATGTATTTCTTATAATTATGAATTGTTGTCCCTAGCAAAGTGAAATGATGGCATTAACTTGGTATGACATAGTAGCAACCCTAGAAACGCCTGATCAACGGTTCTACGGCAACCAATTTCATATTTAAGTTGATGGCATCATGGATTGCGCATTGTGGATAAAGTATAGTAGGTAAACCGGTATGCTTGATAAGTGTTGGTTGGGTGGAGGGAAAGCCGCTGGTATCACTTGTATACAAACCCAACCAATACTTAGAGGGCATAACGGAACCGAATCCCGACATCCATTCAATATATTAAAGGTGTGGAGGGAAAGCCGCTGGTATCACCTGTATACAAACACCTTTAATGTATTGAATGTAGAAGTTAGATTCGGACTATACTTTACCCGCCTTGTTCCATGCCCTGCCTTGTTATATTTGAATGTTGATTTGAATGATTCGGTTGTGGATTGAATTGAAATTGCATAATTAGTTAGGATGCGATTGAAAAGTTGACGACATAGTTTATTGCCATGATAATACCCCTGTAGTGATATACATTCTTGTAACGGTTTAGAAGAATCTAGACATAAATTGTTTGTTATATAACGGTCGATTTCGAATATTCGTGTGTGAATTGTGAGAATTAATTTGTTGATATAATACGTGTGTTCAGGAAATATGATTAGACCGAGAAGAGATAACACTAACTATAGGCGCCAAAACGAACAAGATGAACCGGTTGATCAAGGGAATCAAGGTGGAAACCGTGGAGGTAGAGGTGGTCGTGGAGGCCGTGGTGGTAGAGGAGGTCATGGTGCCCGAGGTGGTCGGGGAGGTGCTAATCCCCCGGAAATGACCAAGGTTATCACTCAAGCCCTAAATGACCTCATGTCGGATCTTGTGGCCCGAATCTCGGCGGCCATGGAGAATAGAGGTGGGGATGCGGAACCGGAGGTTAAAGCGGCTCATGAGGAAGATGAGGTGAATGAGAATGTGAATGTGAATGGCGGTGAAGATGGAGGAGCCTTTGTTGATCAAGAATCAATAATACTTACCGCCAAGGTTGTCAATTTAAAGACTTTAAAGCTTGTGGAGCTCCGGAGTTTGGTGGAGAAGGTGGTGCCACGGGTTGTTTAGAGTGGCTAGAGAGGATTGAAGCAATCATTGCTCGGAGTGGTTACACCTATAACCAACGAATTTCTCATGCCACCAGTATGTTAAAAGGGGATGCCCTTGAATGGTGGAATTTGGAGGTGGATGGGTTGGGAATTGATGTTGCTAACTCCCTAATTTGGGGAGACTTCAAACAAAGAATGATTTCCAAGTATTGCCCGCCACATGAGATGAGGAAGCTACAAGAAGAAATCACTAGCCTCTCCATGAAAGGAGCCGATTTTGAGGGGTACACCCGTCGTTTCAACCAACTCTCAAGACTCATACCCCATCTAGTAAGACCCGAGGATCGCAAGGTGTAGAAGTATGTGGTTGGTTTGCCCCATAAGGTGAGGGTGCTTGTTTCCAACCCCACCATGCCTTTAACAATTAATGAAGCCATAAATCGCACCGCTAGTGTTACCGTGGAGCTTGTGAAGGGTGGTGACCTAGGCAAGAATGATGGTAAGAGGAAAGATGTGGCCAAGTCTAGTGGTACCAAGAAGGTGGAGAGGTTCCACAACAAGAAGCCGAATAGAGGTGGAAAGGTGTTTGCGGTGACTACCGGTAAGGAAGGGTATGCCGGGGCATCTCCTTTGTGCCCTAGGTGTAACCGTCATCACAAGCCCCAATTCCGTTGTGAAGCATGTTTCTATTGTAATCAACCGGGTCATACGACCAAGATGTGCCCCACCAATCCTAAGGGCGGAGTACCATTGAATGTGGTTCCCCTCAATGCTCGATTTCCGGTCCGGGGCACTTGCTATGAATGTGGTAGTCAAGATCACTACCGAAATATGTGTCCAAACCTCATCGGCCAACAATTTCAAGTGACCGTGCTCCCGAATCAACTACAAATTGTCGGTCCAAATCAAAACCGGGGACTTCAAGGCCAACAACATCAACAAGCTCATCGTCAACAATTGGCCCCCCGTGGAAGAGCTTTTGCTGTGTATGGCTAGGCTCGTGTTGATCCTAACGTCGTGGCAGGTACTTTTCTTCTCAATGACCAATATGCCACCGTGCTATTTGATTCTGGGGCCGATTATAGCCTCATATCCAATGATTTTATCCCGTTGATTGATGCTAGTCTTAGCGTGTTGACGTATTATTTTGAACTAGAAATGGTGGATGGTGGGTTGTATAGAATTAGTCAAATTGTTCATGATTGTACCCTAGATTTGAATGACCACCCGTTTTTCATAGATTTGGTTCCGTTTGATATCGGTAGTTTCGACGTGATTGTCGGTATGGATTGGATGTCGGCAATGAACGTGGTCATTGATTGTGGTAGTAAAGTAGTAAGAATACCGTTAGAAAATGGTGAGGAGTTAGTGGTTCAAGGTGAAATGTCTGAGTCTTGGGAAAACAAAGTGTATAATGTTAACGTCACCAAGGTTGAATTGAAGACCGTGCTCGTAGTCAACGGGTTTACGGATGTCTTTCCGGATGATTTACCGGGTTTGCCTCCATCCCGTCAACTCGATTTCCGTATTGATCTTATTCCTAACGCCTCTCCCGTGGCCAAGGCACCGTATCGCCTAGCCATGACCGAAATGCAAGAGTTGGCCACCCAACTCAAAGAACTTCAAGAAAAGGGTTTCATCTGCCCTAGTCAATCACCGTGGGGAGCACCGGTCTTATTTGTCAAAAAGAAAGATGGGTCATTCCGAATGTGTATCGATTATAGAGAATTAAACAAGCTAACGGTGAAAAATCGATACCCCCTTTCTAGAATTGACGACTTGTTTGAGCAACTTCAAGGTGCCCAATACTTCTCAAAGATTGACTTTTGGTCGGGCTACCACCAATTGCGTTTACATGAAGATGATATTCCAAAAACGGCATTCCGAACTCGATATGGGCACTTTGAATTCACGGTCATGCCTTTTGGTTTGACTAATGCACCGGCGGTGTTCATGGATTTGATGAACCGGGTGTGTAGACCATATTTGGATAAGTTTGTCATTGTCTTCATTGATTACATACTTATCTATTCCAAGACAAAGGAAGATCACGCGGAGCATTTAAAGAAGGTTTTGGAGTTGCTTCGAGAGGAAAAGTTATATGCCAAGTTTTCCAAGTGTGAATTTTGGTTGGAAGAAGTCCACTTCCTTGGTCATGTGGTGAGCAAGGAAGGTATACATGTTGACCCGAGTAAGATTGAAGCGGTGAAGAATTGGAGAAGGCCCGAAACGCCAACTAAGATTCGTCAATTTCTTGGTTTGGCGGGTTATCATAGAAGATTCATCGAGGGCTTTTCAAAAATCGCCCAACCTTTGACCTTTTTAACTCAAAGAGAAAGGAGGTTTGATTGGGGCGAAAAACAAGAGCAAGCATTCCAATTGCTCAAGTATAAATTGTGTGATGCACCAATCCTAAGCTTGCCCGATGGAGCCGATGATTTTGTTGTTTATTGTGACGCATCCGGGCAAGGCTTGGCGTGTGTTTTAATGCAAAGGGGCAAGGTAATTGCATATGCCTCTAGGCAATTGAAGGTGCACGAGAAGAATTACTCGACCCATGATTTGGAGTTGGGAGCGGTTGTATTCGCCTTGAAGTGTTGGAGACATTACTTGTATGGCACAAAAAGTGTGACCTATACCGATCACAAAAGCCTTCAACACATTTTTGATCAAAGTGAATTGAATATGAGACAACGAAGATGGTTGGAGCTTTTTAGCGATTACGATTGTGTTATCCGTTACCATCCGGGTAAAGCTAACGTTGTAGCCGATGCCTTGAGTCGAAAAGAGCATGTAAATCCAAGATGAGCTAGAGCCATGAGCCTCACTGTGCAAAGGAGTGTTCGTGACTCCATTATTGAAGCACAAAGATTGGCAACATTGCCGGAAAACTTCATCAATGAGGCACTTCACGGGTTAGAAGAGCTATTTGATAGGAAGGATGATGACGGTTTGTACTTTGTTGAACGATTGTGGATCCCCGTTTTTGGTGGTCTACGGTTGAAGTTCATGAACGAAGCACATAAGTCGGCATACTCGGTTCACCCGGGGTCCGACAAAATGTATTTTGATATGAGAGATTTGTATTGGTAGCCGGGAATGAAGAAGGACATAGCTAGATATGTTAGTGAATGTCTCACATGTTTACAAGTAAAAGCCGACTATAAGAAACCAATCGGGTTGCTTGTCCAACCGGTAACCCCGGAGTGGAAATGGGAACGAATCGCCATGGACTTCATCACGAAGTTACCAAGAACGAGTAGTGGCTGTGACACCATTTGGGTGATTGTTGACCGGTTGACTAAGTCGGCTCATTTCTTAGCCATCCGGGAAGACAACAAGTTTGACACCATGCACGTTTGTAACGTAATAAAGTTTGAGTCGTACAAATCGGATTAGTAACGTAATAAAGTTCGAAAATGAAGGGGAATTTCCTAGGGCGTCAAAGTAAGATCTCGGCCGGAGAAGATTCTCTCTTAACTGTGGAATCAACCACGACGTGCGTAAGGCGAAACGATTAGGATGTGAGTGGAATCCTAGACTCGCACGTGATACTAAACGGGATCCCGTACTGCAAATACTTGGGAGAATATAGTGACGCGTAAAAATATAATACAACACGTCATAACTTGTAATCCTATTAACCTTTGAAATGGCATCATAAATCGATGTGTAATTCGAGAAAGGTGGGATTGAGCACCTCCCGTCAGATACATGTTAATAAATGATGAGTGTAAACGCATTAAGGAGGTTTGAACCTTATCGAGAGTGAGAACCGTTGTAATTTCGAGGATGAAATTCTTTTAACTGGGAATGATGTAACATCCGTCGTTTTGACCGGTCAACATAACGGGACTAGTAGTTTTGAAACGAGTCAAACTTTAATAAAGTAAACTTTTGTATTGAAAAGGTAGGTGTCTGAATAGTCATTACAAACGTAATTTCGAAATAGATAATAATATGTCAACGAAGTATTTGAACGAGTCCCGGGTTAGAAGTTTTGGCTAAACGCATCATTTGTCGAGAGAAACCGGGACTTGTCGTGAGAGTGCTAGAGGGGAACAAAACCCCTCCCTCCCTTTCTTTCTTCTCATTTCTTACACTCACTTCTCTCTCTAAACTCTCTCCTCACTCATTCTCTCCTCCTTCTCTCTAGGATTCAATTATCCTACCCATCTTCTCCTTCTTCTTCTTCTTCTTCTTCATTTCTTTTAAAATTCGGATTCATCATCATCATAATAAGTAAATTGACTAGTAAATAGCATAACAATAACAATAATCTTCTAAGATTTAAGATTTCCATTTTATTTAGTGTGTTCTTCATCTACAAAGTCTCAAATCCGAATTTAGTCATTTAAGGGACTTGGGTAAGTGTTTTCCATCTTTAAATTACTTGTTTATGTTGTTACAAGTCTTGGATTACTAGCTATATACAAGGTTTTGGTCAAAATTGGTGTTCTTGAACATATATGTCAAAAATTAGGTTTTCAAAGAGGGGTTTTTGATTTTGGAAGTGGGTTTTGATTTAGAGATGATACATATGCTTGATTTTACTAGAAATATGTTGTGTTAAAGTTTGGTAACTTGATTTGGATGTTTGGTGGATCAATTTTAGTGTCAAAAATGGTGAAGAACATTTTAGTTGCAGGTTTTAATGACCGTTAGTTCTAAGGACTGCTTTTTGATAACCCATATGAACTATTCATAACCCAGATGAACTATTCATAACCCAGATCCGTTAGTTATTAATGCCCATTAGTTCTAAGGACTGTTTTTGATAACCCAGATGAACTATTCATAACCCAGATCCGTTAGTTCTTAACGCCCGTTAGGGACTGATTTTGACAACATTTTCAAACGTCCATAACTTTTAAACCGTAAGTCCGTTTTCAACCATTCAAGCGGCCATAGAATCGTAAAGGAGTATACTTTCTTTCAGTAACATCCTTTTAAGGTGAATTAAAACTTGATTTATACAAAAATGGGTTCAAAGTGAATTGGTCAAGTCCGATTTTGCCTATAAGTAACGAAATGAAATGATTTCACTTTGATTTTATCAAAACCTTATAAAATGGACATAATAAAGCATTTATAGTAAGATTAGATTAATATTTACATGACCTTACCATTTGAGATGCTTTAGGATTTATGTGATGCGTGTATGAATAGGTTTCGGCTATCGTGGACGTCGGTTCTACAATCTAACGTCTTGGGATTTGTATTGTGCGCGTTAGGTGAGTTTGGGGGTGGAAAGATACTCGCTATGTGTTTATGTGTTATGTCGTAGATTAAGCTTATGTTTATTTTACGTGCATACGTTTTGTGCTAGTACATGTCATAGGTAGACATGAATCATGATTGGTATCTGTGTTGATGTAGTTGAACGTATAAGATTGTTGTGGCCTATACTAGAATGATATTTCGATGTGGTATATGATATTTGGTGTGTTTATATGATTAGAGATTGGTAGGTTTTCGATATGCTTAATGGGTGTTGGTCGGGTGGAGGGAAAGCCGATGATATCACCTGTATACAAACCCTACCAATACCTAAAGGGCATATCGGAAACCTAGGTCCATTTGGTGATTTAGTTAATTGGAAAGTGTACTCATTGTTAAACGTGAACGTGTCGTTATGGACGCATCATTGTTGTTAAACGTGAACGTGTTGTTATGTGGATGCATCATTGTTGATTAGACGTCGAACGTATTGTTACATTGATATCGTGTTGTATTATGCTTATATATATATATATATATTATATATTAACATATGTTATATATTATGACGATAGACGTAGTGGATTGACGAATCCACATTACGGGTTGTTGAACCCGCGTTATTGACGCTATTATATTTATATGACGGAAGACGTTATGGATTATTGAATCCATATTATATTATACGTATGTAAGACGGAAGACGTTACGGATTATTAAATCCATATTATATATATGTAAGACGGGAAACGTTACGGATTGTTGAATCCGTATTATTATATATATATATGTATGTAAGACGGGAAACGTTACGGATTGTTGAATCCGCGTTATATATATATGTACGTATATCGAGGAAATCGTTGTTGTTAATCGTTAAACGTTGAACATGTTATGTGATCCTACGAACTCACCAACCTAGTGTTGACGTTTTTGAGTATCTTTTCAGGTAAGAGAAATCGCTTGCAAGCTAGGAGTTGATGCCTATAGATGGACCTAAGGATCGTTGGATCGCATTCTAGATCTTTAGACTCGGGCACGATGCCTCGATTTGTTTTTCCTTTTATGAGATTTGTATGTTGTATTTTGACTCGTGTATGACAATTTGTTGTGTTAAATGAACATCATATAGGATCTCTGAGTAATATCCATTTGCAAGCTCGTTTCAGTTGCATCGCACGTTTCCGCCACTGGTGGGGTGTTATAGAATGGTATCAGAGCCTAGGTTTTAGATAATTAGGTGGTTTGGCCTAGACTAAAACCTAAGCACCCGCATATAGTATATTTCATAGGAAACTATGTGTGCATTACTATATGCGAATTATATGGAATGCTTGCGGATAAATTGAGAAATTTCTAACGATGTCTTCTTTCAGTGTTTCAAAGTTTTGAAAATGTTTGCCAACTACTAATGTTGGCTTCCCCAAAACCTCGACTTTTTAAAAAAATACGATAAAATCTTATGTGTAACTGCATGTTTTCAAATGACTTATTTTTTTTTGGAAAAACTCAAGGTCTCAACTCTTTACAAGACTTGTAGTTACATGCTTTATTAAACGCAAATATTTCTCAAATGGTTGGCAAACTTCGAAATACAAAATTTTCCAATTCACATGGCTACAAATATTTTAGAAATCGTGTTACGAAAATTCAAACGAATACTTTGAAGCTTTCCATGATGGTAACGAATGTAAAGATTTTTCAACTATATTCAACTTGTGCGTTTGTGAAGAAACTTTGAGATAACGTATGCAAGATAGTTGAAATATGCTTAGATGGTCATAAGTGAAATTATGCAAGCGTATATTGGAGGATGGTATTAAACTTGAGGAATTAACGTTGTATACTCGAATACTAAAGGTTTTTAATAGAAAGTGGTGAGTTCGTTATTTTCAAACGCTAACCGTATGTGTGCTTATGAGACGAATCTTGTTATTGTCTTTGTTGAAACGAATCTTGTTGTTGCCTTGTTGAGACGAAACTTGTTGTTGTCTTTGTTGAAACGAATCATGTTGTTGCCTTGTTGAAACGAATCTTGTTGTTGTCTTTTACAGGTTTTGGGTCCCCTCCCGTTTTTAATAAAAGTAAAGTAACTCCCAATGCCGTCTTTTATGGGTTTTGGGTCCCAATATCGTTTTGGACAGAGTTTGAGGCAGGTTGAGATGTAGACAGGGTTACCCTTACCAAAGGTAGAGAGACTGCTTCCAGCTTCTACCAAAAGTAGAAAAGGACCTCCAGTCTTGTTGGGCATGAGGATCGAACTCCTAACCTACGTTTCCAGAGGCAAGGGGTTTAGCCGTTTAATCCAACCGAGTTGGTTATGTTTTTCAATATTTCACCAATTTGTCGATATAGCCCTTAAACCTTTCCCATAGTCCCATGTACTTTTGTCTATTAACATGTCACATGTGTGATATTTTTTTATGGGGTAAACATATAATTTTTTGGCTCTGTTATTATGATTGGAACTCATCCTATAAGTATATATAAAAACCGTGCGTGGTTTTCCGTGCTCAGATCTTTTTCAGCAAATAATAGTCCCCGTTGTTAAAAAAAATATTTAACAAGCGCTAATGGCTGTTAAATTTTGTTTCATTGTATAACGGGAGTAACAATAACAGATGCAAATGAGGTCCTTTTCTTTACAAGAAGTTGGTTCCTTTTCGTCAACAATCGTTATAATCAATTTTAGGATCTCACGAGAGTTACAAAAGCTGCTACAAATCAAGTCCATTTCTTTAACAGACATCGGAGTATATAGTATTTGTGTCAGATTGATATTCTCTATCGGTCGCCCAATTTAACAAACAAGCGTGAGTTTGTTTTTTGTTCTATGTTTTTATTTTTTGTTTTATACTTTTAACCAAAATTGTCGCTCTTTTAGTTGTTTTTTTCTTTCTACAATTTATTGTACAAAGTAAATATGATATCCGTGTTTATTTGTCTTTTATTTTCTAAGATGATTTATATGGTACTTTTTATTTCTTTTTTTATTTCACATATAATAGTATAATTTTAGTGTGTTTTCATTCTTTTTTCCCGTTTTGTCTTTTTTTTTAATTAATCATATATAGTTGAATATGATTGACATTCATTGTTTTCCCTTCAATTATTCATTTGATCATGTTAAATGATTATTATATCTTACGTTTGTACACGACGATACTTTTGTAGACACGCGTTTAAATAAGAAACAAATGAATGTATCTCCCGCCTGTATAAGGTTTATAAAAGCAACATCATGTCTCCCGGGGCAACGCCCGAGTAACATAACTAGTTTTTTATTATTGGGTACCACTTTTTGGCCATTATTGGAATTCATTTTTGCTTTTAAAAAAGAAGGATAAAATTCACCCAACTTGTGAAACTTCCTATATATCATACTAGATTGTATCAGAAGGTTAATATATCGTTATAGTTCTTTCTATTTATTAAACAACTAAATCAAAGATTAAAGGAATTATGCCACAAACAAAATGAAAGCAATTGATGTTAACTATTTATTAACTCAAAATAAAAATTAATATGAATGGATACATAGTGTCATTAATGATACATTTTATTAAGGTATATAAATTTTGAAGTGGTTTTGGATGTACAGTGAATATAGGGTATAATTTTGAAAAATTTTGTTTACCTTTTTAAGAATAAATTTTTTGCATGCAATACGAGGGAAAACGTTTGAGAGGGCAAATCGAGAATTTATGTATCATTGTCTTTTAGCTCTTCTTTTCATGTTTCATCTGATTAATATGCGTGTATTTTGTTTCCCAATTTACATTGGATTTCACTAAGTGGATTTTTGATTAAACCAAGTTAACTTTTTTTCTTTATTAAGATGACCGGAAGAAAACCGACATATTTTTCGGCTTATTATTTAGAAATATCAAACATTTTTCTTTCACTAATTCACTCTATTGTCTTGACGTCGTATATGTTGATATCTAGTCTATACAAATGTTTTATTTTTCATGGCAATTATGTCAAATTAGCCCCTATGTAAATATTATCGGCTCCACGGCCGTGTTAACATTTCAATTTGCCTTAAGATAAAAAAAAAAACCGTTGTTAACAATTAAAAAATAATCAATTAAATTTAAGATAAAAGTGTTATATATTTAAGGTTGAAAAAGAGAAAACAAAAGGTTTTTATCTCAATTTTGTGCGGTATTCTTTTCTTTTCGATCTCCTTTTACTTTAATCATAATTTTATTAATTAAAACTTCTTTATCCATTAAACAAATCAAAACAAGAAAATGTACACTGCTTTTTCTACAAATGATTGATCACACAAATAACACAATCGAGTTCCATTACATTCCAAATGCCATTTATTAAAGTGGTTATATAATTACACCATAAATTAATCGAAATTGTATTGTATAATAATACCATTAAAGGTCCAGCTAGTGTTTTTTTTGTTATTATTCGCGAATTTAAAGGAAATACAAAATTTATCGTCAACAAAAATAATATTTGGTTCAGTGGTTGGGGCTTATGCCTTTGGGATTTGAGGTCTTGGGTTCAAAACCCTCATCCCCCCATTTTTTTTTTTTTTCCAGCCCCTCCTTTTGTTTATTATTCTTTCTACCCCTTAAACTTATATAATTTTTTTTATATAATTTATTTTTTATACCTTTTCTAAACTTAAAATTTTGTTCCTTTATAATATTTTGATCATTTTTTAGTTGTATTTAATTGAATTATACTTTTTTTTTTTTTTTGTTTTTTTTTTTTTCAGTCGCTTTTGTTTATTATATCTTTTCCTTTTTATAATTTTTTTATATTTTTTGTTTTTGTTCCGTTTTTGGGTTCTTTTGTTTGGGCTTGAATGGAGTGACATTTTTTGACGTGGTTGTAACATTGCACTTAAATAAATATTTTTCCATTTACCTGCGGCATCACGCATCCACGATAATTGTAGGCCGCATAATCAAAAGGTCCAGCTAGTGTTTTTTTTTTTTTCCAGCCCCTCGCTTTTGTTTATTATTCTTTCTACCCCTTAAACTTATATAATTTTTTTTATATAATTTATTTTTTATACCTTTTCTAAACTTAAAATTTTGTTCCTTTATAATATTTTGATCATTTTTTAGTTGTATTTAATTGAATTATACTTTTTTTTTGCTAATTTTTTGTTTTTATATGTTTTTTTATTAACAACTTTGATTTCTATTTTTAAAACGTTCTTTTTTGTTAAAGTTTTGTGAACAATTTGTTTTATTTTATAATTTATATTTTAGTTGTTTTTATAGATTTGTGTTTCATATATATGTTTTCCGGTTTTTTGTTTAGTAGTTTTTTTTATATTTTTTGTTTTTGTTCCGTTTTTGGGTTCTTTTGTTTGGGCTTGAATGGAGTGACATTTTTTGACGTGGTTGTAACATTGCACTTAAATAAATATTTTTCCATTTACCTGCGGCATCACGCATCCACGATAATTGTAGGCCGCATAATCAAAAGGTCCAGCTAATGAACAGTGTTTTTTTGTCATTATTCGCAAATTTAAAGTAAATACAAAATTTATCATCTACAAAAATAATATTTGGTTTAGTGGTTGAGGCTTATGCCTTTGGGATTTGAGGTCTTGGGTTCAAAACCCTCATCCTCTTTTATTTTTGGTATTTTTTTTAAAGGTTTTTCCACTTTGCCCCCTACCCTTTCTCTTTTTTTCTTTTCAGCCCCTCTGCTTGTGTTTATTATTCTTTCTACCCCTTAAACTTATATAATTTTTTTTTATATAATTTATTTTTTATACCTTTTCTAAACTTAAAATTTTGTTCCTTTATAATATTTTGATCATTTTTTAGTTGTATTTAATTGAATTATACTTTTTTTTTGCTAATTTTTTGTTTTTATATGTTTTTTTTATTAACAACTTTGATTTCTATTTTTAAAACGTTCTTTTTTGTTAAAGTTTTGTGAACAATTTGTTTTATTTTATAATTTATATTTTAGTTGTTTTTATAGATTTGTGTTTCATATATATGTTTTCCGGTTTTTTGTTTAGTAGTTTTTTTTATATTTTTTTTTTTTTTATTTTTTGTTTTTGTTCCGTTTTTGGGTTCTTTTGTTTGGGCTTGAATGGAGTGGCATTTTTGGACGTGGTTGTAACATTGCCCTTAAATAACTATATTTCCATTTACCTGCGGCATCACGCATCCACGATAATTGTAGGCCGCATAATCAAAACAAGAAAATGTACACTGCTTTTTCTACAAAAGATTGATCACACAAATAACACAATCGAGTTCCATTACATTCCAAATGCCATTTATTAAAGTGGTTATATAATTACACCATAAATTAATCGAAATTGTATTGTATAATAATACCATTAAAGGTCCAGCTAGTGTTTTTTTTGTTATTATTCGCGAATTTAAAGGAAATACAAAATTTATCGTCAACAAAAATAATATTTGGTTCAGTGGTTGGGGCTTATGCCTTTGGGATTTGAGGTCTTGGGTTCAAAACCCTCATCCTCTTTTATTTTTGGTATTTTTTTTAAAGGTTTTTCCACTTTGCCCCCTACCCTTTCTCTTTTTTTCTTTTCAGCCCCTCTGCTTGTGTTTATTATTCTTTCTACCCCTTAAACTTATATAATTTTTTTTATATAATTTATTTTTTATACCTTTTCTAAACTTAAAATTTTGTTCCTTTATAATATTTTGATCATTTTTTAGTTGTATTTAATTGAATTATACTTTTTTTTTGTAATTTTTTGTTTTTATATGTTTTTTTATTAACAATTTTGATTTCTATTTTTAAAACGTTCTTTTTTGTTAAAGTTTTGTGAACAATTTGTTTTATTTTATAATTTATATTTTAGTTGTTTTTATAGATTTGTGTTTCATATATATGTTTTCCGGTTTTTTGTTTAGTAGTTTTTTTTATATTTTTTGTTTTTGTTCCGTTTTTGGGTTCTTTTGTTTGGGCTTGAATGGAGTGGCATTTTTGGACGTGGTTGTAACATTGCCCTTAAATAAATATTTTTCCATTTACCTGCGGCATCACGCATCCACGATAATTGTAGGCCGCATAATCAAAAGGTCCAGCTAATGAACAGTGTTTTTTTGTCATTATTCGCAAATTTAAAGTAAATACAAAATTTATCATCTACAAAAATAATATTTGGTTTAGTGGTTGAGGCTTATGCCTTTGGGATTTGAGGTCTTGGGTTCAAAACCCTCATCCTCTTTTATTTTTGGTATTTTTTTTAAAGGTTTTTCCACTTTGCCCCCTACCCTTTCTCTTTTTTTCTTTTCAGCCCCTCTGCTTGTGTTTATTATTCTTTCTACCCCTTAAACTTATATAATTTTTTTTTTATATAATTTATTTTTTATACCTTTTCTAAACTTAAAATTTTGTTCCTTTATAATATTTTGATCATTTTTTAGTTGTATTTAATTGAATTATACTTTTTTTTTAATTTTTTGTTTTTATATGTTTTTTTATTAACAACTTTTGATTTCTATTTTTAAAACGTTCTTTTTTGTTAAAGTTTTGTGAACAATTTGTTTTATTTTATAATTTATATTTTAGTTGTTTTTATAGATTTGTGTTTCATATATATGTTTTCCGGTTTTTTGTTTAGTAGTTTTTTTTATATTTTTTGTTTTTGTTCCGTTTTTGGGTTCTTTTGTTTGGGCTTGAATGGAGTGGCATTTTTGGACGTGGTTGTAACATTGCACTTAAATAAATATATTTCCATTTACCTGCGGCATCACGCATCCACGATAATTGTAGGCCGCATAATCAAAACAAGAAAATGTACACTGCTTTTTCTACAAAAGATTGATCACACAAATAACACAATCGAGTTCCATTACATTCCAAATGCCATTTATTAAAGTGGTTATATAATTACACCATAAATTAATCGAAATGGTTATGATATCAAATGTTAAATTATGCTATCATTAAAAGAACTAAACCAACTTTAATTAAATCAATGATGCTTCATCATTGTGAAAAAAAAATGCCAGAGATTTGTACAGGTTACATATTTGTTACTCGTAAATGATCAGTTGATACGGTCCACGGAAATATGTCACAGGTTCGATTCCGGGCATGATTTTTTTGGTTCATGGTATTGGGACGTAGTGAATAATCCATGTGAATGGTCCTTTACGAAAGATCAATCGAATTCAAATTAGTAATGCAGAATCAGGTTTTGTCCCATTTGCAATAAATCTTTTGCAGTCTCATTTTGAAGAAAAACATCAAATGTGACATATAAACAATTAAGTCCTTAACTTATTATAAATTTCTGTTGGAATTTTAAAACTTTAGATAAAACATACATAAAAATTGTATTTAATCTCGACATAAATGAGATATATCAAATATAGGAGACGAACAGTTTTATTTCCATTATCGGGTATATGAAAATGCATGTCGCTGAACCTAAATTTGTCTTTAAAAAAATTAAAATTAAAATAAAATTTGTGTTGGTCTTTTTGTTTTTAAAACTGGTCACGAGCCATTGAGGGTGTTTAAGAATTGAGATAAAAGAGGCAGAGACCTGTGAAAAGAAGGACCCACCAATGCTCTCAATTTCGGGGGGTGTGGGAACCACTGTCAAGCTAAAGGACACCAAGAAGCAGGTAGACATTTGAGACCCCCTTCATCAGAGAATAATAATTTTATGACCACTTAGGTTGGCCCATTAGGGCCCATCACCAACATTACTTGTGTTATTTACTTTAATCACTTCTTTAATCTACTACAGAAAGTAATTATGTACACTGTTTTTTGTTAACTATATGTGATATAATCATATAAATATCTGAAAATAGATAAAAATCAATTAAAATAAAATTTTCAGTGTTTACTTGATAACCAACTTGTGAGATAAATTACTTATTTAAGCCTAGTTTATCTATTAAATTGAAGTAATAAAAGCTACATTTGACATCATAAAAAGTGATTGTTTCTAGTGAAGTTTTAGACAACAAAATTTCTTTCATATTGAGAAAATGTCAAAGTTCATAAAAATAGACATGTAATCATTTAGTTTAACAAGCAATGTCAAACAATTGGGTGTTCTATTATGTACAATATCAAACAAGTATTATGTACGTCCAAATTAAGTTTCATTAACACCTCCCTGAATTCCACCTTTGGTATCTTAATAGTTTAAGGATCAAAGCATTTTTCGTGTAGAAAATTAGAAATCGATTTTTCTTTCTTTAAAATCCCTATTAATGGTTGTCTCTTTTCTCGTCTCTTCTTGAACGGCTTCTCTTCATCAAATTTAAGTGATTGGGGATTTTTAATTCCTTACATACTAATTATAAGAGGTCCCGTTAGTTATTTTTAGCCCCTTAACATCTACTATTGTTATAGCAATCCAAACTAGTTTATTTAAAATGTTGGTCAACAACAAGCTGTTTCTAACAATAGTCGATTGCAAACCAAACAAATTTGTGAACATGTTATCGAGGCAATTGTTATTTTTTGGGAGTCATGTTCACTATGTCGCACACATTCCTCGTATGAAGTTGACGAGTTTTGATAAGAAAATGCCTTTTCAGTTCTAATAACGACAATTTTATCTTTCAATTAGCTTTGCAATAGCTGTAAATTACTACCTAATTAAAATGTTTTCACGTTAACAGTGATTTACAAGTTGTTTAAGCGTTGAAATGTACTAACTTAATAAGCACAATTAAAGGGATCCATTCTAATTTCTTTTTTCTATTGGACCAGCCACTACGGACCTCAACCATATATCAAAAGTGGCATATACATTGGATATAACAGAAGGACACGTGGAATATCATATACTAAGCAACCTCAAAAAATTTCCTATAAATCATGACCGGAACAATGATTGTATAGTTTATGAGGTATACAATTTTTAGCAGTAGTAATCTTAAGATTTCTCATTAGTTCTCATTTTTTTGCCAATTATTATTAAAGTATTTAGTTTGACAAGTTAACCAAAATAATATTATTGATGTTACTTATCATATTTTAGTGTGCTTTGGTTTTATTATTTTCATAAATACCCGACATCTAATTAATATATACGCATGGTTTAGTTCTTATCAAATGCACTAACAAAACTTTTGGTAGCTCTAGGTTTATCACAAATCTTACAAAAAGTTACCATAATGTGTGTGATTCATGTAGTTTACAAGTAAAATATACACTTAATATGATGCAAGTTTTTATATTTAAGGTGATTATATGGAAAAAAAATACAATTTTTGAACCGCACAACGTGCGGGTATAACACTAGTTAAAGTCAAAAACAATTGTTTGAAATAGTTGGTCCCTATTACCCAAGCCGGTCTTCATGCATGGGCAACTTACGTTGCATTGTTTAGGGGTCAAAAGTAGACAAGATCCGAAGGTTCTTGGTGAAGAAGGTCCTCCAATAAACTATACATCGAATGTTCTAGACATTAATTTCTTCCCTTTTTTGTTGGTATTTACATTGTTGGTAATTCATGCATTCTATTTTATTGTAATTTTTATGTTTCATGACTTTCAATTGAAAATATCAAATTTTATTTAAATATTAATATATTAAAACTATGTTGTACCTTAATGTGCTGTTATATATAGTTGTATTCGTCATTCGTGTATAATCTTCTTTATTATATTGTGTAACATAAAATAGTCCTCTAGGCGTAGTGGCGTTAAAAGGCCCAAATGAGATGTATGTGAGATTGTGAGTATGTCTGCTTGAGTTTAGGGCCGGCAAAGCCCAGTATAATGTACTTTGGACCAGTGAACCATCTGTAGCTGTAACTCTGTATTCATATGGACGTTAAGCCCACATGCTACAAAACCGATTTATTAAATATTTGCAAATCAACAACTCATAAACAATTTGAACATTTATATGTAAAGTAGGGGTGAGTACGGTTCGGTTTTGACTAAAACTGAAAACCGAACCGTTATAATTCGATTTTTGAAAACTAAAACCATTGGGTTTCGGTTTTTTCGGTTTAGGTCTATTTCGGTTCGGTTTTTCGGTTTTATTCGGTTTTTAACCACTTGCGAGTTTGGACCAACTTAAGCTAGAAAAGTTTATTAGTTTATACCCTATAATTAAACAACTCTTTCAAACAATATTAGTAACAACAACACTACAACAATGACAACAAATCTATCAAATAAGTTGTACAAACTTCATATACTTATTTCAAACAAACTTCATATATAACTATTTATATCTTTTATGTGTTGTTTCAATATGCAATTATTAAACCGAATCAATTTTGTTGTGTATTTTCACCTAAAACATATAAATAATATTATTTTATACGCTTAAAATGCAAATACAATATATATATATAATATATATATATATAATATTTACCTTTGATATATATTTTTTGATATACCCATATATATATATATATATAACAAGGTCCTAAATTCATTCTTAAACAAATAGGAACCCTTGGATGAATTCCATCTTTGATTTAAAACCATTAGATCAAATTTAATTATTTCATCTTTATTAAATGACAATATTAATACATTTACTTTATATGATTAAACAAAAAATACCCATACTTGGAAAAATAAAATTAGTAATAATAGGTTCATGTTGTAAAACTGTAAAACAAGAACAATAGAAAATAATAAAGAACATAAGAAGATGGAGAGAATGGAGGATTGTATTTTTTCCATCTCATAAATAGGTATATATAATTACAAGTTGGGGTAACCTCCAAGAAAACAATCTCCTAAATATGTATAATATAACTATCCAATATATGGACATCCATTCCATAAATATTGTTTATAACACTCCCCTTAGATGTCCATCGACTAAAGATATTATGCCTCGTTAAAACCTTACTAGAGAAAACCCGATGGACAAAATTCTAGTGAAGAAAAAAGAGTACATAATTCTTTTGATACGCTTGGGGATGTTGCCTCATTAAAAACCTTGACAGGAAAACCCAGTGGGACAAAACCTTGCTCAAGGAAAAAAGAGTGCAACGCGTATGTAACATCCCGAACTTTTCATGTTTGACTTGTTGACTTATCCGTTAGTTAACGTTAGGTCTCGTCAAGTTTATGTGCCTTAATTGGATTATATGATTAAATGCTTATGTGTTTAATATGAGTTGAATGAAAGTAATTAAAAGTAAAGTTATGAAGTCGAGTGCTTGGTAAGTTGTAAAGTATTCCCGATAGAAAGAAAAGCCTTAGATGTAACGTTTATAGAGTTTAGGGACTTAAGATGACAATTAGGATTCCCTAATTGTCATTATGCAGAATTTACGTGTGTGAGAACCCCAAGCCGCCTCCTTTTCCCTCTCAAAGCAATTCTCCATCCAAATCTCTCCGTTTCTTGGTGTTTGATTGAAGTTTGATCAAGATCTTTCAATATTGTGATCATCTACAGGTAATATAGATGATTTCCCTTTGATTTGTGATCATATGAATCAATTGTATGGATTTAATTCAGGTCTTAGGGGGCGTTTGGTTCACAGAATGTTTTTAAAGGAATTGGAATTTGTCAAATGAATTGGAATTTGAAGGAATTGGAATTTGAAAGTTTTGAAATATGTATGTGTTTGGTTGACAGAATTCAATGGAATTCAGTTAACTGAATTGGAATTTAAACTGTATCAAATGACATAATTGCCCTTTCATTAGATATTTACAAGTTTTTTTCATTTTAATAATAATGATAATAATAATAATAATAATAATAATAATGGATTTTATGTACAAATAATAATTACAATAACAATAAAATAATATATACATAGATCGATGTATGCAGTATGCCTCCAACATATATATCAAAAAGTCTATCACTTTTTCCCCAAAAGTCTACTTCACCTGCAACGACCTCTCTTCATTCAATTTTTTTCTAAGGGCTCTTTCTTTAATCTTCTGTACCAACAAGATCTGATTTTCCAATCTAACAACTATGAATAACAAGCATACTATTGTTTAATACAAAAAATTATTTGGAGTTTGAATGGTGCTACCGGGAATCATAAGCAGCGGCGGCGGCCGGAAATCCTAAACAACGGTGGCAGGAAGGTAGTCGATCAGTAGATCCGGTGGTTGATGGCGGCAGAACAACGAACGTCCGCTGGTTACAAGTCTCAAGAAGAAATAGGTTTGTATAGTTTGTGGGGCTTTTTTGTCAAATTGCTTGAATTCCATTGGAATTGAAAACTTTCCATAGGTTTATTGATGGAATTGTGAAATCTGTATTTTAAGGAATTTGAAGGAAAGTTTTGAATTCCAATTCCATCATTTTCCCAACCAAACAATCTAAGGAATGGAAGATTCCAATTCCTTTGAATTCCTTTGAATTCCATTGAACCAAACAGGCCCTTAGGGTTTGGAGAATGAATTGGGTTGTTGGTAATCATTTGTGGTTAATTGATCGAGTTTTGATGTTAGGAATGGTTGTTTAATGTGACCTAATGATCCATTTTTGTTAACAACTCGTTCATGGAACAGTTGATGGTGCCAAATCATCAATTCGGTCTTAAAAGAGTCTTTTTCTGGTGTAAAACCCGTTTTTGGAAAAGTAGACCAAAAGAGACTACTTACCTGGGGTAATAGTCTGGAAGTAGACAAAAGTTGAGTATAGTCAAAATGAGACTACTTACCTGGGGTAATAGTTTGGAAATAGACTAAAGTTGAGAGTAGTCAAAAAGAGGCTACTTACCTGGGATAATAGTCTCGAATTAGACAAAAAGAGACTACTTACCCAGGGTAATAGTCAAAAAGAGACTATTATGGGATAATAGTCTAAAGTAGACCAAAAGAGACTACTTACCTGGGGTAATAGTCTGGAAGTAGACAAAAGTTGAGTATAGTCAAAATGAGACTACTTACCTGGGGTAATAGTCTGGAAGTAGACAAAAGTTGAGTATAGTCAAAATGAGACTACTTACCTGGGGTAATAGTTTGGAAATAGACTAAAGTTGAGAGTAGTCAAAAAGAGGCTACTTACCTGGGATAATAGTCTCGAATTAGACAAAAAGAGACTACTTACCTAGGGTAATAGTTTGGAAATAGACTAAAGTTGAGAGTAGTCAAAAAGAGGCTACTTACCTGGGATAATAGTCTCGAATTAGACAAAAAGAGACTACTTACCTGGGGTAATAGTCTGGAAGTAGACAAAAGTTGAGTATAGTCAAAATGAGACTACTTACCTGGGGTAATAGTTTGGAAATAGACTAAAGTTGAGAGTAGTCAAAAAGAGGCTACTTACCTGAGATAATAGTCTCGAAGTAGACAAAAAGAGACTACTTACCTGGGTAATAGTTGCAAAAAGAGACTACTTACCTGGGGTAATAGTCTGGAAGTAGACAAAAGTTGAGTATAGTCAAAAGAGACTACTTACCTGGGATAATAGTCTCAAAGTAGACCAAAAGAGACTACTTACCTGGGGTAATAGTCTGGAAGTAGACAAAAGTTGAGTATAGTCAAAATGAGACTACTTACCTGGGGTAATAGTTTGGAAATAGACAAAAAGAGACTACTTACCTGGGTAATAGTATGACCAAAAGAGACTACTTACCTGGGGTAATAGTCTGGAAGTAGACAAAAGTTGAGTATAGTCAAAATGAGACTACTTACCTGGGGTAATAGTTTAAAATAGACCAAAAGAGACTACTTACCTGGGGTAATAGTCTGGAAGTAGACAAAAGTTGAGTATAGTCAAAATGAGACTACTTACCTGGGGTAATAGTCTGGAAGTAGACAAAAGTTGAGTATAGTCAAAATGAGACTACTTACCTGGGGTAATAGTTTGGAAATAGACTAAAGTTGAGAGTAGTCAAAAAGAGGCTACTTACCTGGGATAATAGTCTCGAATTAGACAAAAAGAGACTACTTACCTGGGTAATAGTATGACCAAAAGAGACTACTTACCTGGGGTAATAGTCTGGAAGTAGACAAAAGTTGAGTATAGTCAAAATGAGACTACTTACCTGGGGTAATAGTTTGGAAATAGACTAAAGTTGAGAGTAGTCAAAAAGAGGCTACTTACCTGGGATAATAGTCTCGAATTAGACAAAAAGAGACTACTTACCCAGGGTAATAGTCAAAAAGAGACTACTTACCTGGGGTAATAGTCTGGAAGTAGACAAAAGTTGAGTATAGTCAAAATGAGACTACTTACCTGGGGTAATAGTTTGGAAATAGACTAAAGTTGAGAGTAGTCAAAAAGAGGCTACTTACCTGGGATAATAGTCTCGAATTAGACAAAAAGAGACTACTTACCTGGGGTAATAGTCTGGAAGTAGACAAAAGTTGAGTATAGTCAAAATGAGACTACTTACCTGGGGTAATAGTTTGGAAATAGACAAAAGTTGAGTATAGTCAAAATGAGACTACTTACCTGGGGTAATAGTCTGGAATAGACAAAAGTTGAGAGTAGTCAAAAAGAGACTACTTACCTGGGATAATAGTCTCGAATAGACAAAAAGAGACTACTTACCTGGGATAATAGTCTAGACAAAAAGAGACTACTTACCTGGGGTAATAGTCTGGAAGTAGACAAAAGTTGAGTATAGTCAAAAGAGACTACTTACCTGGGATAATAGTCTCGAATAGACAAAAAGAGACTACTTACCCTGGGATAATAGTAGACCAAAAAGAGACTACTTACCTGGGGTAATAGTCTGGAAGTAGACAAAAGTTGAGTATAGTCAAAAAGAGGCTACTTACCTGAGATAATAGTCTCGAAGTAGACCAAAAGAGACTACTTACCTGGGGTAATAGTCTGGAAGTAGACAAAAGTTGAGTATAGTCAAAATGAGACTACTTACCTGGGTAATAGTTCAATTAGACATTGAATGCTTAGACTTTACCTTTAGCCTTATGTTTTGGCTACCTTATTATGACTTATGATACTTGTAATAATGAATGGCATTTATGTTGGTGCCATGACTTGGATTTTCATTTATATTGTTTTAATGATGCACTTGGTAACACCATTTATGAAAGGTACCATCCGGTTACGGATGAGGCAGTTTTTAAAGTGATCTTTTCCGCTACATTTTAAACGCCGTTTGGCAAAGTTTTTGAAAATCCAGGTTTTTAAATGACGGGTGTTACATGGTGGTATCAGAGAAATGGTTTAAGTGAACCAAAAACCGACCTAAGCCATAGGATTTTGGACTTAAACCGCATGAGAAATGATAGGCTTAAGTAGTAATGCTTTAGCTTTATGATGAAATGCTCTTAGGACGGGTGGGGATGAGTGAGAGTGTAGGTTAAGGCTTATGTTATGTTTTAAGCTTAATGTATGTTCATGTTAATTAGCCTTATTCCTCAATTTCTCGCCTCCTCCGTCGATAAATGTCCTTGTTGCTACGATAGACGATCTCCTAAGGTAATGTGCAAATTTCCCGGTAAGAATTTGATAAACTAGTACCATTGATTTGCGTGCGATGTGTTGCGAATGAAATTTATTCACTACGTCTTATTTTGCGATATATGCTAAGAGTTGTGACTGAAAATGAAGTGTTGTGAGAGAAGAAAATTCGCTAAATTGAGTCCAACCCATTGGGTTAGAGACAAGGACCATAAAGGAAAGGAAGTTAGAGATGTCATGCATGTGATGGAAGTTGTGGTGGTTCAAGTTGAGAAAGTATTTGTAAAAGTTGGTGAAATGAAGTTCGAGTTTAAAAGGAAGAACACGAAAGTTCAAGATGGGAGTAAGAGGTTCAAGGTTGATAGAATGCTGAATGGTCGATGTTTTGGTTGCAACCTGGCTCATATTGGTCCATGTTTAGATAATACTAGTAGGTGTGATACTTGTGGTGGTACGGGTCACCCTACTTCAGAATGCAAGGACAAGCCTAAGTGTTACAGGTGTCACCAAAGCGGTCATTTCATCAAGGATTTCCCGCAAGGAAAAGATGATGGAAGGAAGACGGCTGCTCCAAAGCCAAAAGTTCAAGCTCTTCAGATGACAGTTGATGCGGCCAAAGATAACGATGAGGTAGTAAGCGGTACTTTTCTTGTTAATTCAAAACCTGCTTCTGTTCTTTTTTATTCGGGTGCAAATAGGTCTTTTGTGTCTACTTTGTTTGACCCTAAGCTCGATAAAGTTACTACTCCTCTAGATTGTTCTATAGAGGTTGAATTTGCTAACGGTACTATTAGTGACATTCAAGAGGGTTATGATGATTGTTCCATAGAGATAGAAGGTCGTTCCTTTCCGGTTCAGCTATTGCCTACAACTCTTGCTGGGTTTGATGTGGTGATTGGCATGGACTGGTTATCTCAACACGATGCTAATATTTTATGTTGCCAAAAGATCGTGCGTTTCTCTACTATGGATGGTAAAGTTATTTCAGTTTATGGAGATTAGAAGAAAGGGAGCTTAAAGATTATTAACATGATGAAGGCTCTCAAATGCATACGACAGAATAAGAACCACTTCCTTGCTTATGTTATTGATACACGAAAAGAGAAACCTTCTGTTTCTAATGTTGATGTGGTTTCTAAATTTCCTGAAGTCTTTCCTGATGATCTTCCCGGTATTCCTCCCGACCGTGAGGTCACTTTTCAAATTGATCTTGTAACCGGTGTTACTCCTGTTGCAAAAGCACCATATCGTTTGGCTCCTACAGAAATGAAAGAGCTAATGTCTCAGCTCCAAGAGCTGCTTGATAAAAGTTTCATACGTCCTAGTTCCTCGCCTTAGGGAGCTCCTGTTTCTTTGTCAAAAAGAAAGATGGTTCTATGCGTATATGCATAGACTACCGTGAGCTTAATAAGCGAACGGTTAAGAATAAGTATCCTCTCCCGCGCATTGATGATCTCTTTGATCAGCTCCATGGTGCTTCTTACTTCTCAAAGATTGATTTGCGGTCCTGCTATCATCAATTAAAAGTCAAAAAGGAAGATGTGGCCAAGACAACTTTTCGTACACGATATGGGCATTAAGAGTTTCTTGTCATGCCAGTTGGGTTGACAAATGCTCCTGCCGCTTTTATGGATTTAATGAATCGGGTATGTCGCCCATTCTTAGATCATTTTGTGATTGTCTTCATTGACGATATTCTTATCTATTCAAAGTCTGAAGCTGAGCACTGTGAGCACTTGTAAGTCCCCTGGTACGGATCGTCAATAGCTTGATCCAGTTATCTTGTGGTGCGGAATCCCTCACAATAACTTGGTGATCAACAAAAAGCCCCTAGATCACCTGCTGCCTCGCAGATCTTCTTCGGGCTAGCGGAACAACCTTTGACGACTTAACCTGCACAAGAATGCTTGATATTTCGACAAATGTTCAACCCTAAACTCTGTTAGGGTTCGCTTTATATAGGTAACACCCGACATGGGCTTCAGCGAGTCGGCCTCGCAAACCCAGTCCAGCCCGTCACTAATGCGAGGTCGCATTCTGTGATTAGCCTCGTATTTGACCCTGCAAATACGGGGTCGTATTACCTATGTGAAATGCGAGGTCGCATTTCAAACATAGCAGATTTATTACACATTCAATACTTCAACTTAATCTAGTATTCTATGCATAATACTAAGTTCATTAATGACAATCACATTACAAAGACATATAACAATATAAGCCCAAACAATCTAGATTGCTATTGACATAGATGTGCACTTACAGACCCCCCCTTGGCAATAGCTTCTTGACGTTAACATACCTATGTCTTTGTCTTATCTTTGTCATTAATCTACTTCCTCTGCTTCTTCTTATCAGCCTTCTTCTTCTTCTGAACTTCCTCTGAATCATCTGCAGCCTTATAAAAATCACAGTCTGAATGTAAGCCAATCTTCAAACACAAACTCACTGTGTTTCTATATCGCAACGCTGGACCCTGAAAATCTGGTGGAAACCAAATATTAACACTGTTCAGCTTCAGCAGATCTTTCTTGCAAAAGTTCACTAGATGCAAAGGCTCATAAATCCTCACAATCTCATAGTAATGATCACCATACATCACAGCTTCATACGTCTTACTATCAAAGTACCAGCCTATCATATTATCCAATAAGTCCTTCTTGAATTTCTTCAAAGGCACTTCTTTGGCAAACTTGGTCGGCTCATACTTCAAAGTAATGACAGGCTTCTTTGTCTTCGGATCTATCTTCGATTTATCCTTGACTATCTTGCCTTCCTGTGGATGATACTTTCTCTGAGATGGATCCTTGATCTTCATGTCTTTCGCTATAGACCTAGCAATATAATTTCCAAACTCAGACCCACTAGGATTGATTAGTTCTAGCCTAGCTAAGCACCAAAAATCAACATCAGTAAGTGAGTTGATGGCTTCTTCGTTATAGTCCAAATACTGCACTCCGTCTGTTCTCCTGATAATTAGAAGTCTCAACTCATCATCCCAATGAAAACTCACGATTCTTGAGCATGCAGTAGTGGCGTAGGCTTCAACCTTCTCTCCCTGAATCTTGTCTTTATACTTGATAGGTTTATGTGATGCCTCATACTTAGCCATGTTTTTCTTCCAAGTAATAACCCAATCTGGTCTAGTATCAACAGGCTCTGTATGTTGCACATCAGGATCTTCAGCAATTGGTTCTTGCATGACTGGAGCTTCATGATCTTGGACTTGTTCAGATCTGTCCATTCTATCAAGCTTAGCTCTGAAGTCATCAATACTAAACCCTTTGCGCTCAGCATCTTTATCCACAAGCCTTGAAGCTGTAACTAGCATATCGACTTCTGCGATATCCATCCAGCTCTCATTACCATAGATTATCTCACCATCTTCCCTCACAGCATCAGTTGTCTTAGAAGACCCTACCATACCAGTTGCAATCTCATTCAGAGACTCTATTGTCTTGGTCAGATCTTCTTGATGCTTATTGCCTTTATCTTTTGCTGCATCCGGGTCTTGATTTGAATCATCATCTTTCTTTTTCGAAAGCTCATCACCCTTACAGCCTAGATCTGGCAACAATTTCTTTTTCACCAAAAGTTTCTCAAACAATTCATTTAACTCTGATTGCATCACACAATCTAGCATGACATCTGCAATCTTAGTCATCTGTTCAGCTACTCTAACTACTCCTTTATTCGCTCTAGTAGCCGAATTTTCTGCCTTAGTAGCTTCACAACGAACCATGTCAAAGTTGGACATGAGAGTGTTAATAAAGTCTTGATGATTCTTTCTTTCATCATTAAGAGCTTTCTTTAACGTCTCAACTTCCTTTTGCTTTCTCTGCATCTCTTTCTCATGGTTCTTCTTTTGTTTCTCCAACTCATTAAACAAACCATTAACTCTAGCCTCTAACACCGTCATCTTTCCTTTCATGTCAGCCATACCAAACACTGGTGGTAATATAGGAACTTGACGTGTAGTCGCTTCAGTTCTTGGTTCAGGATTAGGCACTGAATCCTTCATTCTATGAGTTGTAGACGGCCTTTCAAGATTTACAGTTGTCTTCTGAGATCTTCTTGGTATCACTGTCTCTGCATGTGATTCAACTGATCTCCTAGACCTCTGTTCAGGAACTCTGCTTGATGCTTCTGGAGCTTTGATCGTCTCATCTACTCCACTAGCAGCAGTTTTCTCCTTGACTTTCAATTTGATAACAGTTTTCTTCTTTGGAGCAGGTACCTCTTCAACTTCTGGCACCTCAGATTCCCTAGAAGTCTCTGTTCTCTTCCTTTTCAGACCTGAATCAGATGAAACTTTCTTTGAAGCACCTTCAGAAGTACTAGCAGCATGATCAACAATATCTTCATGTGCTTCTGCTTCTCTTTCAAGAGCCACATCTCTCTCAACTATCACCTCTTCTGTGCCTTGAACCTGTGGTTATGCTATGTCGCCCATTGGCACATCTGGCATCACCATCTGTAGAGGAACTGGATTAGCAACTGGCTCATGTGGAACAATCTCAGTCCTGAATCTGGCAAACTCCTCAGCTGTAGGTGGATTGAAGTTAATATTCACTAGAGCTCCAAACAAAGGAATATCTTGAGCACCTGGATCACCATCAAAGCAACTCTTGAGCTCATCATATGCCCTTTTTACAATAGATGTCACTTTCAGGACTGACTTAGTAGCAGGCAGATTAGGAATGTGATGATTAATAATCATCATAACGAATCTAGGATAAACCATAAACCTATGCCCTAGTCTGGCAGTTGTTTGTTTCCTCAATTCGTTGAAGAAATACTTAGAAAAACTATACGGTTTGTTGTATACCAGACCAACCATCTGAGCTTGAGATTCTTGATTAAGCGTATCCCATCCGGTTCTTCTACTACACAAACTAACCAACAATACGTGTGATAAGTATCTCCACCTTCCAAAGAATCCGCGCTTCTTCAATGTTCCAACATTCAAGTCATCAGCATATCCCATCCTAGTAAATCCTCCAACAATAATCTCTCTACTAAAAGTAGTAGGTCCATTCTCTCCTCCTTCTTGATCTACTGTACCTAACTTCAAGATATCAATAAGATCGGAAGCTGAGAACTTAATGGTCTTGCCCGCAACCACTGTCTCTATTATCTCCTGAGTAGCAGTCTTTTTATGCTTTGCATTTTCCCAGAACTCTACCAGGTATGACTCATATAGCACAAGTGAATGAGTAAGAATATGGTGAATTCTTGACTGCTTCAAAAACCTGAAAATATCATGATAATATTCTGTTCCATCTTGATTCTCGTCCAAATTAATCAGAAAGTTATGACCTGATACAAATTCTCTTGTCATTTCTGTAATCAATAACAAATAATTAATTACTCAAATAGACATAAAAATTCATATGCATAACAAACACAACTAAAATTATCCCGGTAATTTAGTCAAAAGCATAAATTATCCCTGTAATTTATAATATAACATAAATTATCTCTATAATTTAGTTAAACATCATTAACTCATTTTCAAATCTTTATAAACATAAACTTTTGAAAATCTGTTAAATTAACAATACGAGGTCGTATTTGCCTAAAGCCCAATAGACCAATTACGAGGTCGTATTTGCCTAAAGCCCAATTAGACCAATTACGAGGTCGTATTTGCCTAAAGCCCAATTAGACCAATTACGAGGTCGTATTTGCCTAAGCCCAATTAGACCAATTACGAGGTCGTATTTGCCTAAAGCCCAATTAGACCAATTACGAGGTCGTATTTGCCTAGCCCAATTAGACCAATTACGAGGTCGTATTTGCCTAAAGCCCAATTAGACCAATTACGAGGTCGTATTTGCCTAAAGCCCAATTAGACCAATTACGAGGTCGTATTTGCCTAAAGCCCAATTAGACCAATTACGAGGTCGTATTTGCCTAAAGCCCAATTAGACCAATTACGAGGTCGTATTTGCCTAAAGCCCAATTAGACCAATTACGAGGTCGTATTTGCCTAAAGCCCAATTAGACCAATTACGAGGTCGTATTTGCCTAAAGCCCAATTAGACCAATTACGAGGTCGTATTTGCCTAAGCCCAATTAGACCAATTACGAGGTCGTATTTGCCTAAAGCCCAATTAGACCAATTACGAGGTCGTATTTGCCTAGCCCAATTAGACCAATTACGAGGTCGTATTTGCCTAAAGCCCAATTAGACCAATTACGAGGTCGTATTTGCCTAAAGCCCAATTAGACCAATTACGAGGTCGTATTTGCCTAAAGCCCAATTAGACCAATTACGAGGTCGTATTTGCCTAAAGCCCAATTAGACCAATTACGAGGTCGTATTTGCCTAAAGCCCAATTAGACCAATTACGAGGTCGTATTTGCCTAAAGCCCAATTAGACCAATTACGAGGTCGTATTTGCCTAAAGCCCAATTAGACCAATTACGAGGTCGTATTTGCCTAAGCCCAATTAGACCAATTACGAGGTCGTATTTGCCTAAAGCCCAATTAGACCAATTACGAGGTCGTATTTGCCTAGCCCAATTAGACCAATTACGAGGTCGTATTTGCCTAAAGCCCAATTAGACCAATTACGAGGTCGTATTTGCCTAAAGCCCAATTAGACCAATTACGAGGTCGTATTTGCCTAAAGCCCAATTAGACCAATTACGAGGTCGTATTTGCAACCCAATTAGACCAATTACGAGGTCGTATTTGCCTAAAGCCCAATTAGACCAATTACGAGGTCGTATTCTGCTTCTTGCAATTACGAGGTCGTAATTACCTCCTGCACACTTTAAAATCAAAATTTCGTCAAAGTTTCTGAATAATTGATCAACGATTACCACGAACTTGCTGGAAATATGAAAATTTAAAAGATCAAACCTGTAGGCATCAAATTTTCATCTTTAAAAGATCAAACCTGTAGGCATCAAATTTTCATCTTTTCCCTGATCTTCGTCTTAAACCTGAAAAGTTAATAAACTTACACAAAATTCTTTAACTTTTCAACGATGAATCTTTCCAAAACTTTCTCGAATTTAGCTTTCCCGAATCTGTACCACTTGTAACAATCCATATTTCTAACCAGTTATAAAATTGATTCTTCATTCTTATACCTCCCCCTCAATTTTATGACTAGAAAGTATAACGATGACTAATCATAATAACAACCATCATTCTTATGTACTCCCCCTCAATTTATGACTGGGATACATAACTATGATAGAACAAAATATTGATTAAATACTTCATATTCTTATGAAAACACAATTGACTAGGTACTCCTCCTCAATTTATGACATATTTTCATAACTATATGATCTAAATAATCAATGCTTAAACCTTTCACATTCAACTGACATTTCTATGTCTAAGGTTTTACTAACATAGTTGATAATCTTTCATATTAAAATAAAATTATTTCTATATCTAAGGTAGCAAAGACCTTTCATATTCAAACAATATATCTATGTCTAAGGCATAATATATTAACTATGTAGCCTTTCACATTCAAACATGACATTTCTATGTCTAAGGCACAATATAGTCAATAACCTTTCATATTCACTTAACGTCTATGACTAAGATTTTCTTAATCTTCTTCATTCACATTAAGTCGATATCTAAGGATTTATTTAACCTTCTACATTCACATTATGTCTATGTCTAAGATTTTAATAATCTTCTACATTCACTTAATGTCTATGTCTAAGGTTTTACTAACATAGTTGATAATCTTTCATATTAAAATAAAATTATTTCTATATCTAAGATCTTCAACTAATAATGACCTTGCTATCAACATCTGTAATTACTATATAAATAATATATTATAAAAACCTGATGTTCTTAGCATTGTCTTGAATACTTCAGTCTTTTGCTTAGAAACCCTTCCTTTGGATTGACTTCTCTGCAAATACACTGAAAAAGAATTTCGAGACAACAAAATTTTAATTGCTATACCCGAAACTCGATCTTCTGAAACTTCAGATTTGAAAGACAAACTTCAAACTCTCTGTATCATCATAATAATCAACTAATGCACCATAGCTTGTTGTAGTTCTCCCCTCAACGATAAATCCCTCCGAATTAAGCATATGCAATCTTCCTTCTTGGATATATTGCTCGAGTCCCTGCTCGCCTTGCATAACCGGCATGTAATAGAGAAGTAGAATTTCCAACAATCAATCCTGAACTAGTTGACTCCCATGAAAACCAGAAACTTTGAAACTTGAATCACAAACTTCAGAAACATGGATCCTGTTTCAAAAGCAATACTTTGTCTCCATAAATCAAAATGTTTCTTCTGATTATGATCAACATCTTCAGACAAAACATATAAAATACAGCTTCTTGTGCCTATACCTGCACAGACTAGCTTAAACAAAATACACAACGAGATCAAAATAAAAATGTTATTCTTCATTATTTCATTACCATAATATACGATAGTAACGACTTAATCTAGAACTACATTTTTCATTTTCTTCTCCAAATTTGTTATTCTTTACTATCATAAGTCATAAGCATATGACATTATCTTAGTCTAGAACTACAAATCTTCAAGAACTTGAACCAAACTAAACAATGTAAGGGTTTAGTTTTATCTAGATTATAAGGTTCAAAAGTGAGAATCTTAAGATCCCTGTCTTATCATTCTACCGATATTTATCTAGAATCTTAAGAACCCTGTCTTATCATTCTACGGATACTTATCTAGAATCTTAAGAACCCTGTCTTATCATTCTACGGATACTTATCAAAAATATAGAATCTTAAGATCTCGGTCTTATCATTCTATGGATAACCTAAACTAAGGTCTTCCAACGCAAACTTATATAGATTCCGTTTCTAAAGTCACTTATTTTTTTAACTCTGTAAAAACATCTAACTGAAACCTAATCTCTTATACTTTTGCAAATGAGATTTGACAATGCAAAAATCCCAAAACCATATGAAATACTCCTATGATTGCCTCATCAAACTAGTATTCATCTTGGTTAAACAATTATAAATACTCCTATGATTGTCTTATCAAACTAGTATTTATCTTTGTTCCGGATATATTTGCATGATCCATATCTTGCTTCCATGGTGAGATCTTGCTCGACAACCTACAAAAACGAATATTTGTCCGCTGTCCTGCACATCTCAACACATACACATCAAATCTTCTCAAAGTAAAATCATACAATCTGAAGAATTGAATAAAGTAGCAAGATAAAATGAATATACTTAGCAATCTATTATTAGAGTGATTTAGGCTAATAATTCACTGCAATCACTTTCAAATTATGCACATAGTTTATCAAAATTATTTAGAATCTCTGTTCCAAACCTTTTTGATTCAAAAAATCTTTCAAAGATCAAATTCAAAACTATGAACAACTCTGTGTCCATTCTAATGAAAATCTTCTTTCTAAGATATAAAATGATTCTTTTAAAGATAAAATTCAAAACTATGAACAACTCTGTATTCATTCTTATGAAAATCTTCTTTCTAAGACTTAAAACTCAATATCTGTTTATTGAAATCAACAACTCTGTGTTCTTTTCCTTAAACCCATATTCTGTTAATGTGACATACTTTCTTTTAGCTTTTGATCACAACACTATCTCTTAACTACCCTACTCGTTTATTCAGTGTTCCATAGAACTAGTTGAGTCCTCTTGGAAACTAGATTCTATTCTGACTATATCTCTCGTGCAATAGGAACTTTTATTTAAACGATACAATACAAATAAAAATTTAAACATTTCACGAAAAACATAACACACACACACATACATAAAACATAAACGAATAACATAGTTACAAGAGCTAAAGTTACTGCTGATTAGATCAGATTAGCATGTTACATAAGCCTACTAGCGAGAAATAATTCTCTTATTATTAGTTATGAACAGTGATCCAAAAACGATTACCAATATGTTTGTCCTCTTAAACACTCGGTACTTCCAGTCTCCTTTTTGGTTTGTGACACTTTCGACATACCTTGGCCAAGGACAGTCACCATGCAACCCGAGTAGCCTAATATGTCACTTAATCATGTTTGCGAACTTATGTGCCCCATATTCAGATACACTCTCACAATCGACACAAGTACTAAAATTAAGACATTTGGTGAGTAAAGTGAGAAAGTCTTTAAGAATCAAGTCAGCGGTGACAGGTCGGTAATTCCTCACGCGCAAAGCGACTTAACTTGACTCACGTATGGAAATATACTCAACATTGCATAATGCTAAGTACTTGCATATTTGTGACATTATTTTAAGCACTTATGAAAACCCGTGACTTTCGATGAGACCCGTGTAGCGAACTTTCTGACAACCTATCCCAAGTTGGAAGCTTTAGGTAGGCTAGGTATACAAAGACACCCCAAGAACTTACTTGTTCGAATCTCAAAGGCCACATTAGCTTCATATTTTCAACAGATTTATTTAGATATTTGCATATCTTGTCACAAATATACATCCGAAAAAGCAATACATACACATATATGTACCGAGACCTTCTATATAAAGACCAAATATACCTAATTACAATGCAAGATCTTTCATAAGATTTAAAGGACTTGTCTATTTTAAGAACAAGCATTCTCAGCCATATATCTGAATACGTTTCCCATAAGAACATTGTATTTATTAAGTTCAGATTATAAGGAAACCTTGGTACTTTGTGCCTATCGATACATCATATAATGGTATCACTGAACTAAGCAATTTAAAGTACAATTCGGTAGGCTTAAAAGCTAAAGTATCGTCACGTCTAATCGTCTTGATGTAGTGACCTTACTCTTTTTATTATTTTCTTTTTCTTTTCTGATTTTTCTGATTTTTATTTTGTTTTTCTGACACTGTATGACACACATACATTACGACACAAACACTGACTCATTTTACAAAGTTCCTTTTGAGAGACACTGTCACTATAGATTTCTCATTCCAATCAATTGGACTAACAACTCGAAACGAGTTCGGTCGAAAGCCTTAATGAACAGATCAGCTAAATTAAAGTCACTCGGCACATTTTCTAGGACTATTAATTTCTTTTCAGCACAATCACGTATAAAATGAAACCTTATGTCTATGTGCTTAGTCCTACTGTGCTTAACAGGATTATTGGTTATGGATATGGTGGATTTACAAACCGTCTTTATGAGAGTGCAAAAGAAAACCTAACCGTGAAACCCAGAGCCGATGAATGAGTATTCACTTGCTGTTATGTAATCCGATCTCTCCCCTAAGACAAACATCCACTGAGGTCTACTTCCTCAAGAACACCAATTTCTTCATCCCTGTGATTAAACTAGTGCACTTCTGGAACTGACATATAACATAACCAACAACATAAATCAAACATATAAGAATAAGTCTTCTTGGAACATTGATCATGAGTTTCATGGATTTTTCTCTTTCGTCCATCTAACACATCTTCAAAGTCCTTGACAGCTTGCTCATGAGACCTACAAAATAAATTTACAAAACAGACATAGGATCCTTTAACAGAAGTAAACTCCGTCAATAGTCCCTTGTCTTCCATAATGTGCTTGGAGCTTCCGCTATTGACAAACCATAAACCTGCGGTCTTCCTTAGCAGCTCCTGCACATTCATAAACAATTAGTTTTTCAAAGGACCCCTAGCCCTATTGGCTTTGGGTCTTTCATTCTCTTCATCAGAGACCATGTCAGCCCAAAATTCACCAGTAGGCACCCAAGTCTTAGCTAGTTTAACAGTTGAGCTGTCGACAGGCTTTCTGCTAGGTAAAATTCGTGAATTTCTTCCAGCACTAAGCCTACGACTGGGAGAACCACTAGGCCTCCTATCAGTAGGTAGCCTATGGTTAAAACCTTTAGAATTCTTTTGAGATTTTGACATTCTCTCAGGAGATGATGAAGACATTCTCCTAGGACTATGTCGCTGAAATAAAGGATTAGAATTCGATTTAGCTTCAGCTGTTAACCTGTCATAGTAAGCACTGCTTGGTTTATCTCTTAATTTACTAGACTGACTTGAACTACTAGAACCTTCTCGAGATGAGACATTTCTAGGCTTACTACTACTTGTCCGGGTTCTATTCTCAATCTCCCTTTGTAAGACACTTCTAGATTGTACAGACTTATCTCTAGGTGAGACACTTCTAGACTTCTCAGATCTGTCTTTAGGTGAAATACTTCTAGATTGAGGTGATGTGTTCCTTAGAGTTTGGGGAGGTTTTCGATGTTCATTGACACCTTTTGACCTAATTAGTTTCACATAGTTCTGTGCATTTACATCATCTAGATGTCTTTTTGCATAATCCTCATAATATTTATTTTTATAAGCACTCATGAACTGTGGTGAACTTACTTGATCAACTAATTTACCCTTCCCATTGCTTCCAGAAGACCCAACACTATCTTTAGACTTATCAGGTGACATCCTAGATTTATTCTTCTTATAAGGACAACAACTTGATACGTGACCTATCTCACGACACTTAAAACATGACCTTTTAGAAGTTTTCTTTGAAATATCACCATGAATAATCTCAGGCACTTGAACCCCATGACCTCTTAATTCATCTATATATTCAAGAGCTGCATAAGCCTCTTCCCAAAAAGTCGGTGCTTGTATGGGAGATGCAAACCGTTTCACAGTTTGAATCTTTGGATCAATGGATAACATTTCTTTAATTTTCCTTTCAGCAAATTGTTCAGGTGTTTCAGATTGAACACTCAAACCTTCTGCATTAATTGTAGAAGTTTGAACAAAACCTTTCTTGAAAACTGTATCTTTAAAGTTCTTGCTTTTAATAGGTTTTGGCAAATGTTCAGATTTTACGGGTTCATCAAGACTCCAGATTTGATCAATATTTTCAGGATATTTACCGTTTAAATCTGACTCCTTTGCTGAAAACACTTCATCATTACCTTTCAAAGTAAAATAGACAATTGTTTCCATTTCAACTTCTTTTTCAATTTCTTTTAGTTTATTATCCACTGTCCGTTTGGCTTCACTTGGGTCTGAGTGAGCCTTAGATTCACTAGTCATGTTCCCAGATCCCTCTGACTTAGACATCTCAGGGATAAGAACATCGCTAGTTTTGGTCTCCAGAGGGGTAGTCTTGGGTACATTTTCAGGACTTGATTTTTCAGATTCTTCTAAAGTAAGCTTCTGAAAACTGTCATAATTGTGACTAAAAGGTGGCGGAACAGCAATTATATTTCAGGACAAAACTAGGTTGTTCACCTTTAACTTTTGCATCTCTAAGGTGACCCATCATAGTTCCTATGTCTCTCATTTTATTTAGTTTGCCACTTAGTTCAACAATCTGTACCCTAGAATCTGCTAATTCCTTGTCCTTTTTAGCACTTTCTTTCACTACCCTTTCTAAATCCTCATCTAGCATTTGTTTTCTGCCTAGTAACTGTGCATATTCTACCCTAAGTGACTCAAACCTATCTTCTTCAGATTTAATCCGATTAAGATATTCTTTGGCATGACCTTTAAATACCATGACATCAGTAGATAACTTACTTCTATCACTAGTGGCATCATTTAAAAGGGTCTTGGTAGAGTCGAGTTCCTTTCTAAGGACAGTTACTTCGCTAGACAAACCTATGCTACTTTTACAAACAGAAATAAGTGATTGTAAAGAAAGACTTACCTGTTGTTCTGGTGCCTCAAGATTGGCCACGAAATTCACGAGCCCTTCTGTACTCAGATCATCAGGTATCTCGATCTTTACATCCTTATCCTTTTTCTCAGTTTTCACATTTTCATTAGCTTCAGTGAAAACTTCTTCATTCTCAGCTCTTACTGGTTCTGACTGTTCAGGTTCCTCTTCTTCTTTCTGATGAAAACTATCATGATCATCTGTGCTGGCATACAATGTATAGTTGAATGAATTATCAACAAGATCGTTCATTCCTCCATCAATGTCTTGAATTTCTGCCAAGAATGCATGATTCTGATCATCGGTACTAGTCGAACCCCAATTATAAGTACCATCAGATTGAACAACTAAAGCTCTTGAGTTGTCCGTTTCTCCTGAGCTTCGGTTCCCAGTATTAGCATATTGATGTCCGGAATTCTGACTCACTATAGAACCACTTTGATTGAAGTTTTGACGGCCTGTAGCTGAATTGTTGTCCTGTCTTGGCCTCTGACACTCTCTTGCAAAATGTCCAAAACCATCACAGTTATAACACTTCACCTTGGTCTTGTCAAACCCTACTTTGCCATTCACAACCTTCCTTCCGGTTCTATCTGTGAAACGCTGAACTCTCAATGTTAGCATAGCTAGTTGCCAGTTCAGATCCATTTCTTCCAAATCATCAGGATCAACTTGCTTGTAATCCTCCCTAACCAAATCAGGATCAGTTAGTTTTCCTCCAATTAACTTCTCATGAGCAGACACAAAGGAAGCAAGCATGCCCAAATGTCCCTCAGCAGATCTTATGCTCATCGGCATCCCTGTGTAACCCGAGCTTGGAGAACTACCATTCTGAATCCCATTATGCACTACCATGGCCAATTATGGAGAAGTTACATACATCGAGTTGCTATCAGAATCCGTTGACATCTTCACCTTGTCATCATCTCCACTATAGAAGGCAGTAATCCCTCCACTTGAAGATTTTGTAGAAGGAACGCTTGATTTGCTATGATAAAGTTCAGGACGCTGAACAAAATCACTGCTACCTGCTTCCTTCGACTTTCGTTTCATATCCTGACCTCTCAGCTTTCGAATGATCTGATCCAGAGTCCATGTACTAAATTCGGGATTTTGTTGGATAGAAGTTACAAATCCTTCCCACTTTACTGGAAGAGCTTCCAACAACTTCTCGATGACATCTTCTGGATCAGGTTTGTACCCAAAGTATGCAAGCTCAACCAGCAGATGACTGTAACGAATCAAGATCTCATCAAGAGGTTCATCTTTGAAGCTAGTAAAGACATAATACTGCTTCTTCAGCAAATCCTTCCTTCTCTTCTTGAGATCATCATCACCTTCACAATGCTCTTTGAGTGCATCCCATAAGCCTTTTGCATTGTCATACATTTCAAACAAGTGCAAGAATTCCCCTTGGAGAGCCATTCGGAGTGATCCTAAAGCTTTACTTTCTGCTTCGTAATCTTTCTTTTGATCAACAATCATTTGCTCATACGAAGGCGCTTTTCCACCACCCGAACCAGTAGGATCTTTGTCATTTTACACAGTGGGATGAACATAACCATTAACAATACATATCCACATCCATTAACCTGCAATATGACTCGAATCTGCCCTTCCAACTGAAATATCTATCAATGCTTATTAACTTGGGCGGTGAGTTGGCCTTTCCGGTTTCATGATCCATCAAAATTAGTTGATTCAGCAAAGATTGATAGTTTGCGGGTAATTGAGACGACATTTTCTTCGAGATAGCAAAATTCACGAACTGTTTATAAAAACGAGGTCGTAAAAATTCACGAGGTCGTAAAGAAAAACGAAATCGCAATTAAATACTCGAGGTCGTAATTGAACTGGCGAGGTCTTAAAGAGCTCACGAGGTCGCAAACGAAATTCGAGGTCGCAATTGAGCTAGCGAGGTCGTAATTAGCTACCCAGATCGCAATACGAGCTGGATGAGGTAATACGAGCCCGCGAGGTCGCAAACGATGCTGGAATCCTCAGATCTCTTGAATTCGAAACCCTAAAAACCAACAATAACACCTTCGACTGCTGCTGATACAAATAGAGGTCACAAACAAGATTTCCGATCATAAACTCGTGAAAGAATCACGTCTAAACGACCCTAAATCAATATTGTCTATCACCAACAAGCTATAACCTTCCGGTATTAAACCAAGAGGCTCTGATACCAATTGTAAGTCCCCTGGTACGGATCGTCAATAGCTTGATCCAGTTATCTTGAGGTGCAGAATCCCTCACAATAACTTGGTGATCAACAAAAAGCCCCTAGATCACCTGCTGCCTCGCAGATCTTCTTTGGGCTAGCGGAACAACCTTTGACGACTTAACCTGCACAAGAATGCTTGATATTTCGACAAATGTTCAACCCTAAACTCTGTTAGGGTTCGCTTTATATAGGTAACACCCGACATGGGCTTCAGCGAGTCGGCCTCGCAAACCCAGCCCAGCCCGTCACTAATGCGAGGTCGCATTCTGTGATTAGCCTCGTATTTGACCCTGCAAATACGGGGTCGTATTACCTATGTGAAATGCGAGGTCACATTTCAAACATAGCAGATTTATTACACATTCAATACTTCAACTTAATCTAGTATTCTATGCATAATACTAAGTTCATTAATGACAATCACATTACAAAGACATATAACAATATAAGCCCAAACAATCTAGATTGCTATTGACATAGATGTGCACTTACAGCACTTAAGAGTCGTTCTTGAGGTTCTTAGAGAGAAAAAGTTATATGCAAAGTTCTCAAAGTGTGAATTCTGGTTTCTAGAAGTTCAATTTCTCGGGCATGTCATCTCATCCGAAGGTATTAAAGTTGATCTCGCAAAGATTGAAGCTGTCTCAAAATGGGAACAGCCTAAGACGCCCACGGAAATCAAGAGTTTTATTGGTTTAGCGGGCTATTACCGAAGGTTTATTCAAGATTTCTCTCGTATAGCTAAGCCTATGACTGAATTGACAAAGAAAGGGGTGAAGTTCGTGTGGACTGAAGCTCAAGGAAAGTCCTTCCAAACGCTAAAGACGAAGTTGTGTGAAGCTCTTGTCCTCGCCTTACCCGAAGGTACTGATGATCTAGTTGTCTATAGTGATGCTTCTATTTCAGGTTTGGGTTGTGTTCTAATGCAAAGGGACAAAGTCATTGCTTATGCTTCACGTCAGTTGAAGCCTCATGAAAAGAACTACCTGACTCATGATCTAGAGTTAGCTGTTGTGGTGTTTGCTTTGAAGCTGTGGAGGCACTACTTATATGGCACTAAGTGTACATTGTACACTGATCATAAAAGTTTGCAATATGTGTTCACTCAAAATGATATGAATGTAAGACAATGAATATGGATGGAACTTATGAAGGATTATGATTGTGAATCAAGTATCGTCCCGGTAAAGCTAATGTGTTGGCGGATGCATTGAGCCGAAAAGTGCAGAATTATTCTTGTAGATTAATGAGTATGGTTGCCAAGCCAAGTCTGGATTACGTGAACGTATCAAGGAAGTCCAAGCTAAGGCTCTTTTAGAAGAAAATGTTGACAAAGAAGGTATCGGTAAGAAGAAGCGACTTGATATGGAGATGAATAGCCATGGATTTCAAACCTATAAAGGCCGAATTTGGGTACCATTGCTAGATGGTAACCGGGAGTTGATTCTTGAAGAAGCTCATAGGTCTTGGTATTCAATACATCCCGGTGCTACAAAGATGTATGCAGATTTGAAGCCTCTTTAATGGTGGCCGAATATTAAAGGAGAAGTTGCACATTTTGTTGAAAGATGTCTGACTTGTGCTCGTGTTAAAGCTGATCACAAAAAGCCATATGGAAAGTTATAGCAGTTGGAGATTCCGGAATGGAAATGGGATCATATTACTATGGATTTTGTGACTAAGCTACCTAGGACACCAAGTGGAAATGATATGGTATGGGTTATTGTGGATAGGTTGACGAAAAGTGCTCATTTCATAGCGACACGTCAAGATGTACCATTGACCAAGATGGCGCAGTTGTACATAAAAGAAATCGTCTCAAAGCATGGAGTTCCTTTGTCTATAGTTTCTGATCGAGACACGAGGTATGTATCCAACTTTTGGTAGAGTCTTCAACGAGAGTTAGGTACTAGAGTAAACTTGAGCACTGCTTTATCATCCTCAAACTGATGGGCAAAGTGAAAGAACGATTCAAACCTTGGAAGATATGTTAAGGGCTTGTGTTTTAGAGTATGGTGGTGCATGGGATGATCATTTGCGATTGATTGAGTTCACTTATAATAACAGCTATCATGCAAGTATTGGCATGCCACCATTTGAAATGCTCTATGGAAGAAGATGTCGGACTCCAAGTTGTTGGTTGGAGCCCGGTGAATAGCAGTTTACTGGACCCGAAATTATTGAAATCACAGCTGAAAAAGTCAACATTGCTAAAGAAGCTCTACGTGTAGCTAGAGAACGTCAGAAAACTTATGCCGACAAGAAAAGAAGACCGGTTAAGTTTAAAGTTGGTGACATGGTGATGCTGAAAGTTTCTCCATGGAAAGGTGTCATACGTTTTGGAAAGAAAGGAAAGTTAAGCCCACGTTTCATTGGACCTTTCAAGATATTGAAGCGTATCAAGGGAGACCGAGTCCGTGATGAAAGAGAAGTATCCTCATTTGTTCATTTCTGATGAGATTCCGGGGACGGAATCCTCTTAAGGGGGAGGTAATTGTAACATCCCGAACTTTTCATGTTTGACTTGTTGACTTATCCGTTAGTTAACGTTAGGTCTCGTCAAGTTTATGTGCCTTAATTGGATTATGTGATTAAATGCTTATGTGTTTAATATGAGTTGAATGAAAGTAATTAAAAGTAAAGTTATGAAGTCGAGTGCTTGGTAAGTTATAAGGTGTTCCCGATAAAAAGAAAAGCCTTAGATGTAACGTTTATAGAGTTTAGGGACTTAAGATGACAATTAGGAAAGTGTTGGCCAGGGGTTAAATGACAATTAGGCTTCCCTAATTGTCATTATGCAGAATTTACGTGTGTGAGAACCCCAAGCCGCCTCCTTTTCCCTCTCAAAACAATTCTCCATCCAAATCTCTCCGTTTCTTGGTGTTTGATTGAAATTTGATCAAGATCTTTCAATATTGTGATCATCTACAGGTAATATTGATGATTTCCCTTTGATTTGTGATCATACGAATCAATTGTATGGATTTAATTCAGGTCTTAGGGTTTGGAGAATGAATTGGGTTGTTGGTAATCATTTGTGGTTAATTGATCGAGTTTTGATGTTAGGAATGGTTGTTTAATGTGACCTAATGATCCATTTTTGTTAACAACTCGTTCATGGAGCAGTTGATGGTGCCAAATCATCAATTAGGTCTTAAAAGAGTCTTTTTCTGGTGTAAAACCCGTTTTTGGAAAAGTAGACCAAAAGAGACTACTTACCTGGGGTAATAGTCTGGAAGTAGACAAAAGTTGAGAATAGTCAAAATGAGACTACTTACCTGGGGTAATAGTCTGGAAATAGACAAAAGTTGAGAGTAGTCAAAAAGAGGCTACTTACCTGGGATAATAGTCTCGAATTAGACAAAAAGAGTAGTCAAAAAGAGCTACTTACCTGGGATAATAGTCAAAAAGAGACTACTTACCCAGGGTAATAGTCAAAAAGAGACAAAAGTTGAGAATAGTCAAAATGAGACTACTTACCTGGGGTAATAGTCTGGAAATAGACAAAAGTTGAGAGTAGTCAAAAAGAGGCTACTTACCTGGGATAATAGTCTCGAAGTAGACAAAAGTTGAGTATAGTCAAAATGAGACTACTTACCTGGGGTAATAGTTTGGAAATAGACTAAAGTTGAGTATAGTCAAAATGAGACTACTTACCTGGGGTAATAGTTTGGAAATAGACTAAAGTTGAGAGTAGTCAAAAAGAGGCTACTTACCTGGGATAATAGTCTGGAAGTAGACAAAAGTTGAGTATAGTCAAAATGAGACTACTTACCTGGGGTAATAGTTTGGAAATAGACTAAAGTTGAGAGTAGTCAAAAAGAGGCTACTTACCTGGGATAATAGTCTCGAAATAGACTAAAGTTGAGAGTAGTCAAAAAGAGCTACTTATGGGTAATAGTCAAAATGAGACTACTTACCTGGGGTAATAGTCTGGAAATAGACAAAAGTTGAGAGTAGTCAAAAAGAGGCTACTTACCTGGGATAATAGTCTCGAAATAGACAAAAGTTGAGAGTAGTCAAAAAGAGGCTACTTACCTGGGATAATAGTCTCGAATTAGACAAAAAGAGTATAGTCAAAATGAGACTACTTACCTGGGGTAATAGTCTGGAAGTAGACAAAAGTTGAGTATAGTCAAAATGAGACTACTTACCTGGGGTAATAGTTTGGAAATAGACTAAAGTTGAGAGTAGTCAAAAAGAGGCTACTTACCTGGGATAATAGTCTCGAATTAGACAAAAAGAGACTACTTACCCAGGGTAATAGTCAAAAAGAGACTATTATCTGGAATGATAGTAATTAAAGGGTATGCGACACGTATATAGACTGTAGGTCGGTTTAGCCTCGTTTATACTCGTTAATTTGTCCTATGTTGATTATAGGTAGTCGGGAATACTTGCAAAGTTAGGTAATTTACGTTATCATTTGTTGTGCGCTTCTACGAGGTAAGATAACATCTTTTGTCACCTGATGGTACAACAAAACACATTTTCACAAGTTAAACTTCCCAAATTTTTATAGATGCTTAAAAGTAAGTTAAAGGGTGATTATGGGATGTCGTTAAGGGATATGTGGCTTACCATTTATGTTGCATGGTATGCATTTGCAGGTTGCAAAGGTAAGATGTAAGTCTTTATGAAATAAATGTTGACATGATTATGTTATGTGATTATGAGATGATGGTATGCTTATGTTATATGTTTGTATGCATGGCTTGAACACCTAGTCACTAGACTTATGATTAGGATTGCCATGTTCACGTGCAAGTTTAAGGGCCCTAATGTAAAGAAAGATATATGTGATTAGTTTTGGTGAAAGTGTAGCCTAAGCTAATAAAATAAAGAAGTCTCGAGCAATAAGTAAAGTTTGTGTTAAGCTTAACCCGTGCTAGTTCCTCGGAGCTAGTGCGTATGTGGTCACGTGGTTTGGGAATCATGATACCTCCCGTGGCATAGTTATGTTTGAGTATTTTGGGTGGAGTAACTAACCACCATTGCATAAAGGCATAAACGGTTTATTCAGTTGGAAGTGACTTTGTCAATTCCTTAACGACGCCGATGGACCACCTTATGGTTTACCCATCATGTCGGGTGTGAAGACTCCATGTATGGTCTACGACCGCCTGCACACAAACCCCACATCCCTATTTAAGTGACATAAGTCACTTAGCCTACGTCTAGGCAAAGAAATAAAGTAAAGAAAGAAAGATAAGAAAGATAAGTTAGGCACATTAGGTATACGATGATCCTAATGTGATATGATTATGTGTGCAATGATTTATATGTATGTGATATTAACATTAAAAGATGATTTTGTTAATATATTATGAAACGGCAAATGTTTTCAAATTCATGTTATCTTACTTAGTTAATTTATTAACACTTGCTCTTTTGAAAATGTTGTGCCTTCAGGATAAGCAAGCTTGAGCGAGGAAATGATTAGCTCAGCGAGATGGGTAGAAGATTAGCATTAGACATTGAATGCTTAGACTTTACCTTTAGCCTTATGTTTTGGCTACCTTATTATGACTTATGATACTTGTAATAATGAATGGCATTTATGTTGGTGCCATGACTTGGATTTTCATTTATATTGTTTTAATGATGCACTTGGTAACACCATTTATGAAAGGTACCATCCGGTTACGGATGAGGAAGTTTTTAAAGTGATCTTTTCCGCTACGTTTTAAATGCCATTTGGTAAAGTTTTTAAAAATCCAGGTTTTTAAATGACGGGTGTTACACGTATCTTCTCCCCCTCATGATCACTTCACTTAAAATTCTCATTATTACCAAATGCTTTCAATGTCTGACATATGAAGTGTCTTAACAATATAAATTTCGTTGCTTCTCGCACAAATGAAATCCTTAAATATTACTCTTTTCCCATATATTCACATACCATGTTTGAGGATTAGTAATACATCATGCATCTCATTAAAGTACATCCTCGTACTTCACAAGTTACACATTGCCAACAAACTCAAAATAAATGATGTATAATCCATGTTTGAACCGCGAGAAGAATTAGTGTTTCAATGACACTTCTAAACCAATAATGTGATCATTATCTTTGAAGTCAAAAGGGGAATTCTTAGCATCATGTGACCTCATAATCATGAGCATCATTTATCCATATAAAATACAATATCTTACTAACCGATGCACAAGGATTAAGATTTATAAACCAAGACAAACATTGTCTTTTATATTCAATTATGTAATCACCTTTGGACACTCCTTTAAAGTTCCATTGATATTCAAATCTTTAAAATATCATATTCGAATCCGTTCTTGAGAAATTTTCACACGTGTTTCAATCATTTTAAATCACGAGACATGCTTCATGCATTTTATATCCCTCATGGAATCTTAACATTGAATGAGCTCTTTTCATATTCTTTATACGCGAATCAAGACTTTCTCATTTTGCCAGACTTTTAATTTAGTTGCTTCCACCATATAATTTCTTCAATTTCAAGTGCTTGAACTTCATGTCCCAAACTACTAGCGTCTTTTCATCTTTGGCCAATCATCCATATCATATCATATCAGTTTTCTGTGCATGCATGCTTTCAAGATCCTCACAATTTTACGTACTTTTAGCGCTATCATATTCAATCAATCTCGACGTCGTTTTTATTTATTTTCGATTCCACAAGTCTCTAGACATGTCTACAAATAATTGAGATCTCATTATTTACAGGTACCCGAGGTTTCTCAAAAACCTTCATGTCTAGTTTCTCATCATCAATCTCTTATGGGGTCTTTATACCTCGACTTTGACCATCTTAATTTTATGCTCCTTTTCCTTCGAGACTTTTTATTTGGAATCGACTTTTTTACCACTTTCAAATGTGCGTAGACTCATTATCAAACGGAGCATAAGCAGCTTTTTGGTCAGTTAACTTTGCTGGCAATTACTAAATATTCTGAATAAATTATCCCAAAAACTTTAAGCTTATATTCATTGGTGTGGGGATCTTTGATAATTCATTCTTACTTTCTTTAGCTGCTTTCCACTTTCCTAATGTTAGGAACATCTGCCCCTAATGTTGGGAAAACTAAATCATGTCAATAAGCAACTTAAGCCATAAACAAATCTTCCAATGATGGCTTTATTGAAAACGTACACCTTTTTCATGTTTTAACTCATACCCAAAACAGTCATACTAATGTCTAGTTTAATCAGACAGTTTCGAACTGAATCAAAGCATGAGCCTACACACTTCCAAGGCACGTCTATTTTCCCAACATTCTTTAAGGTCTCATTTTTGTGCATTGTGGTGGAGCAACTTATCATATATTGCACATTCAAAACTCTTATGAGACATATGTGGTTTCTGACCATAAACCAATTTCAATGGGGAGGAAACACGATACATTCTTGGCATGATGCGAATTCAAAATATTGCATGTTAAATAACATGGCCCCAAAAATCATTCAATTTTCTCTCAAATGATCTTTGTAAAATCAATCATTATTGCCAATATACAATATGGAACATGCTCTCAATCTTATAAGTTGAGCAAATAATCACGCAAGCTTCATGCTGCGATTTTGATGACCCATTTAGACGATGCATCGATTTTAAAACACTAAATTGTCAATATGGACGATGTATAGGCTTACTTACATCTCCTTTGCATAGGTTCCATTGAATTAAAAGGATTCAGTCCTTATCTTTTTTGGCATATACTTTCTTATGGAGCAAATGACCTCAATTTAAATAATTACTTTGAAGAATCCCTTAACTATTCAATACATTTCGCATCAATCATCGACCCGGAATGGTCCATCCGGTCATGCCAATAAATAATATAATCTTGATTCATAAACCACTAGTTTATGACCACAGATGCCTCATTTGCACTTGACATCATATTGGAGAATTAGGCATATAATACAAGAGATATTAGTACATCATTGCTTTAAATTTATATGAGCATTTTCAAAACTTTCGCATCATTCTATATACTAGAGTGAAGACCCGTGCGATGCACGGCCGGGCATGTTGATGTGTTTGACGTCTTCGGTGAAAGCTGATGATCATGAATCGATATATTATCCTGTCTTTGGAAGTGCATGTAATTTTCCTAATTGGAAGGTTTCATCATCAAGAATCTTTAAGGGTAACCAATTACAGCTTTCATCATCAAGATATTCCTTCCATCCAGGAATTGAGGTAAATACCCATCCAGTCATGATATTCCTTCCATCCTCAATTCCTTCAACCATACGATTATAGTCAATAATACCCATGAAATAACAACTTACAGAAAACACCTTTAATAACTAATGCACATTTGGTTCAAACAAATTTACCCTAAGACATAATTTTGCTGAAGTATATGGAGATAATATAAGAAAGAACATAAGGTAACTCATCACTAACACACACAAAAAATAACTCATCACTAACACTTGTAGTTGCATACTTTCGGAGGGTAGCCATGGAGTTTATCGATCAAAGCTCAAATTTAGTAAATACCTATCATAACATAGAGCATAACTATGTATTTTTTAGAATTCAACTTTAAAGTAATCCATATAATAATAAGCTTTAGAGTTACCATGAGTGATCATGAAATCAAACAAACCTTGACAGAGTTGAACACTACATTCTCGTGGTCAAGCAAGATGTTAATAGACCTTACGGGTATATATATCTCTTTTGATCCAGTGTAGCAAAACTCATGTATTCTACCTGTTTTTCTGTTACTTCTAATTCTGGAAATCATAATACAAAATTGCCTGAAAGTTGTCATCCTAAACTTTAACCATTTTAACCAACTACCAAAATAGCCCATGCCACCTAAAGCACCCAGTCATAACCTCACCAAGTAACCCCTTTGGTTATGTTAGGACCAGTTTTGTTGAAACTGGCCAGTCTCCAGTTGCACCTGGAGACTAAGAAGATTTGTCCAGAAATATATTGAAGTCCAGTTGCAGCGTACAGTTAACGCAACTGAAGACTTCCTCCAGTTCTCAACTGACCAGTTGAAGAATCATTCCAGTTGAAGTCGAAGACAACAAGTGGAAGATAGAGAATGACAATGGCAGCGAGGCCCAGTTGACATTCTACTCAGTTACAAACTGGAGACCATCAGTGTAAAGTACTTACAAAGCTTTACACTGATTACGAGGAAAAGACCTTTATGCTTTATGTGCTATTACACGGATAAAAGAATTTATCTATGTATAAAGTACAAAAGAGTACATAAAGCAGGTTGAGAAAAGTTACTTTATTCTGTAACTTTTCACAACGTTTAAGGAATTAAATGCTATTCCTTAAATGTTCTCAACCATATTTGTACGGCCAAAGTTGACATCCCAATGTCAACTTTGCCTATAAATAAAGGTCTTTGCACAACACAAAAACAGACTTTGCAAACCTGCAATATTCTTGGTGAACTTGTGCAATATTCTCTCAATCGCAAAAAGGAACATTTCACAACTTTAAGTGTTTCGATTGTCAAGAGAATTTCCAAGTGTAGATCAATTGTATTTCATAGGTTGTTAGGATATTTACATACTTTGTATTATCTTGGTTCCGCAACAACCTTGTAATTTATTTAAAGTTAATAAATAAATTACACTTGAAAAATACATATTGTCTCATCAATTTACTTTACAACTATTTTATATTATTGCATTGTTATTTACTTATTGTCACGATAATAAGTAATCTATCCAGAACTTGGTATACACTCACTGCAACTGGTCGTCTCCAGTTCAGTGTTTATATTGCAAAGTAACCCACCATCGACATTGAGGTGTCTTCAGGTAGTACCGTCTATTGAGTTGGGACTTATATTAATGAGTCAGTTTCACTTATGTTTTTATATAGGCACATAATATATAAAAGATCATTATATATAACATATAAATAAGACCAAATGGGTCATATGTAGGTAAAATAATCATAGAAGATAAGCATATTAAACCTCCTATATCATCCCATGGAAAGTTTTTATAATAACAATATAGGTTTTGAATCACACTTGACACCTAACCGTTTATAAAGAACTTATGAAATTCCAAAAAGAAAAATTGGGTCAGCCCAACTGGTCGCAACCCACACCAAAAACTATTAGCATTATGACCAGAATCTCCGTTTGGCCCAACCCATCCATATATACTATCGCCACTATTAAAGAATTATAGTCAACAAAGACATACCTCATCACTTAGTAATGTGCGAGCACTGGTGATATCATGCTGCTTTGCTTTCCAGTTCCCTTGTTAATGGCGGTAACAAAGAAGTCCTTTGTGAGATCCATTGTCAACAACGGTAAAGGAGAAGTCCTTTGTGAGTTCCACTGAGCATAGAAGCTTCTTGTATGTATTCAATGAAACACTAAGGCAAACTCATAACCGATTATCAAAACAAATGCTTGAAAATATAATATCAAACACAATTGCAACGCTGTAACTATTAACAAAACCAAGATACAACACAACAGTTGCTTCCAAGTAAAACCGTCATAATGCCTTCTTTATTCAACATTTTTAACTTATATCATCTGTTTCTCTCGGGAAACCCATGGCTATGTGTGTTTTGATAGTATCGCTCAACGTAACTTCTTTATCTTGCATAATTCAATAAAAACATACATACATTTCAAGTTTTCATTGTAGCAAAATATGAATAGAACTAAAAGACACCAACACTTCCTATGGCCAACTGACATGGGTTTGGATACTATCAACAGCTTAAATAAGTTAAACACAGATTAAAGCAACAAACAAAATGGGCCGGATGTGCTGCTGATCAGATCAAAAGATCATAAGTTACTCGAACGTTTTTAAAAGCATAAAACCTCCTATATCTCTTTATTGAAATCATATCGTAATTAAATTATAGTTTTTCATGTAATTACATAGAATCAAAGAAATAAAAAGTGTGCTGGGCCGCCCAACCCGTTCTGTTACTCAACCTTACCTACCCATGTAGAATATGTATACTGATCAAATGAGGGAAGACTGTGAAAAACATTCAACCAAATGAAAATAAGGCCGATAGCTTACTTGGGCAGTCAAGATGAGAGAAGTGAATACAACCTCTGCAGAGTTTGGGTAGTCGTTGCGGATAAACAAATGTGAAAGGATTGCAGCCATAAAAGTGTGTATGAAGCATGCCGACAATGAAAACGGGTGCCTTAACCTCATCGATGACTACTTGTTTGCTATAGTCAGGGACGTCCAAGGTTGATAACTAAACAATCATCTACATTTAGAGGCAGGGTATTCCTAATTCCATAACAAAGTGTACAGGTTGTAATCTTTTTCCCCTGAAGCATTACACCCACATGTACCTCATTGCTAAGTATATTTGTCAAAGCTCTACAACATTCCTATTAACAATGGTCACTAGTTAAACATTCAAACATCTTTATGAGGGATTTAATCCGTCAAAAGCATAAGTGAGTTAAAATAAAGAGGGTTCAATATCATACCTTAGGAGAACCAATAGGTGTGGTTTTTCATAACTCGAAGAATAGCTCGGGTACATGAAAAGATTTGATCTTGAGCTTCACTACGTACAAGCAAAAATATCTTTAATATAAGATCTCTTACTACATTAAATCAAAAGGTGCTCAATTACAATGAGAATCCCGAGGTTGAAAGGCTGAATTTTGCTTTGACACAAATCCTGATGTCCTCACACCTCTTACATCTATCACGGGTTTTGGTGTTCCAAACTTCCCTGAAATAAAGTTGCCTATCTATCACTTCTTATAACATAAGTTGAGAGACATTTTTGCATTCTATATTTGACTATTCTTGTAGTAATTACTTTTTGATGACCTGTAACAAAGTTTACATACAAGATCACCTATTTTGAATAACTTGAACTCTATTTTAGAGAAATGGCTTGAACTGGCACTGTAGTTGATATGAACTACTGCCCCAATTTGCAAACTTTTGACATTGAATGATATTAGCGTCTTTAATATAGAACGTAGGTAATCCACATGTGACATAAGCCGGAGCATCACCACTTATGAACTGGTCGATAGCATTAGTATAAAGAGTGAGCTCATGAGCAGGTCCCGTTGTCCATATATCTGCATAAAAAATAACTTATTAGCGTCAGTTATTTTGCCATTGTGTGAATAGATAAATTCTTAACAAACCCCTTTAAGACCCCAAACTAACTGAATCGAGAAGTCCAAAATGCCCAAACACATATGCAAACGATGATCACTGTGTACCAGAATGCTCAAACAAACCAAACATGGATGCCATCATTATGATTAAACAAAAATAAATATAATATAAAATAAAATAACTTTTTTATGGTACCTAAAAATAACAGGCAGAGTTGAAAACAAGACTCAACAAATTTATCTCGTACAAGACCATCAGTAATATATCAAAATATGAAATCCCATTTCTTATCAACGAAGTTTAAACTTTCCCATCTGGGTACACCTGAAAAAACCTAAATCAAACACATCCAACATGATTTTAATGAATGCTTGAATTTTTTAATTTTTTTTTGAACAGCAAAATAAGTATATATATTAAACAAAAGAGCCAACTTGCAAAGTGCTAGAAGGCCAATGAACAGTACAAAGAGTACAAATACAATTACGTTATCTTGAAACTAACAAAAGCCCCAAGGAAAGAAAAAAACCAAAATACTATGTAACACTAAGAGGATTCTTGATCCAATCCACCCACAAAATCTTTTTCTTATTGCATCTACTAGAGTACCAAGCATAAGAGTGAGTAACAATTAGATCAAACAATTACTCCTTACGATGGATTCCATTATTAAAAACCTTCTCGTTACGATACTTCCAGATGGACCACCATACACAAAAAATAATGGCTTCGATGCGTTGCTTTTTCTCCAAATTTATATGCATATTGTCAATACTTTGAATTTGTTCAGATGGGCCCTGAAGTGGTAATGGTGCAATTTGCAACCAACTAGAAATTAATCTCCATGTTCTAGAAGCTATATTGCATGAACCAAAAAGATGGATACGACATTCCAAATTAGAGTTGCACAGCGGGCAATTGTGTATCAACAAACCATTAGATAAATTGATGCGAGTTGGTAACCTAACTTTAACACACAAAAAAGAGCAATCAATTTTTTTTTAATATGGGTCGAAATTTTAGATTCTCAAAAACAATAAAAACTGATTACCATTCATGTTTGCTGTCAAAGCTAATGAGATGGGTTTTGCAAGGAAAACGACCCTACGGAAAGTTGATTATAGGTATACATGATAAAAAGGTTAGTGAGAATTCACGGGTTTGCAAAACTTTATCAAAGTTTAAATAATATAAACTAAATACGATTTTGAGTATTAGTTACCGATTGAATATGTACGTTATCTTAAGTTTTAATCCATTAATGCATAAAGATGTAGACCATCTTTTTGTGTATCCCTTCATCCAAAAATCTTTTGGTTTACCATCATGTAAAGTCAATTTGAATTATAACCGATGTGGGTTGTATACTACAGGACTAAATTAGAAATACCAACCTTTAGTAACTTGCGTCCACCATACATTTATTTCCTTTCCTTTATGAAGTTGCTCATCATTAAAAAGTTCTAGAGTAGTATATGAAGGTTCTGACAACTGCTTATGAAATCAAGCAGCTGACTTTGGGGATTATTAGGGTCAGAGTTACGATCTTTATGAAACGACAAAATCTTTCTGGTTGTTTCTACCTACAATCATACATCCATTTTACATAAAATTAATAAGATACATATATGTTGTGACATGATTTAAAGTAATCATTTCAGCATAATATAAATGGCTGTGAAATTGATATGGATTACCTATTCAGAGACATAGCCTCTTCGATATTCTATTATTAGATTGTAGATTTGGCCATGACATGTCAAGCAGATGTTCCAACCCATCACTGTGCCAGAAGCAGGCTGTGCGATTGTGTAAGACACAGGTCAAAGCATCCACTGATCTATTATCCAGTTTCATATAGTCGATTATATGATCCCCTGAAGATATTACAAAATATCAAACATATGGCCCAACTTATTGCTTAAGCAATTAAAAAATGAGACACAAACATATATATACATTCTCATATATACATACACATGATATAAGGCTTCTCACAAATATAGACATATTGTGAAGATACAATTATGAATTATTAATTGAAAGCTATAAACTAAAGTTATAGAATCTATAAATACACATAATAGCATAACACGGTATAATTATATATATAGATGTAACACCATATTCACATTAAAGCAGTTTCATCATGTATCCAATATCAAAATTACTTAATAACACATAGTTTAGGTCCCTGTCTTAGGGATGATGAAGATGATGGGTCTGAAGGGTCAACACCAGGTGTTGAGCAAGCTACGGGTGCACTGGGCTGATTGTAGAATGACTGACCAAGTTGCATGACCTCTTAGCAGCCATGGCATTCTTAAGTGTTTGGGGTGATCCACCATTGATAGCCTTCTCGATAAATAAAATGTATAACCCACCCACAAGCTGTCCCAAGCGATTCAAGTTAATGGAATAATGACCATAAAAAGGTGGTTGTTTTTTAACCAGTTATTAATGAATCGGTGACATAAAATAAAATATAAAAGCAGCCAAAGGTTTACCTTTCTCTTTTGCCTTATTGTGCTTGTTCCTGCAACCGTCTTTATGTCTTTAGCATTGAAGTAACGTGAACAAAAATACACAATAAATGGATATCTTTGACGAAAATATTAATCATTGGGTCATGAGGCTACCTGTCCTTGTAAATATGTTACAAATGGTTCTTGTTGCTTCTATAGCTCGACCGCAAATAATCTTGCTACAAATGCATAGATTTTATGTTCAACAAAGAGTCAATATGTACTCACAGTTTGAAGCTTTCCCCCAAATATTGTTTTCAAGATCATGCACTTCTCGATTACATGTCATGTAGTTTTTTGAACAAAAAAAACAAACAAACATTAGTTTCATTTTCAGTAGTAAATAAGTATATAACACCAACGTAATGTTGGTTACTTACGGCCAATGATGTTTACATCCTCACTTTCAACAATACCCAAACATCAGAAATGGTAATTGTTAATATCGATTATCTATGTAATGGACACTAAATAAATAAAAAATAAGAAGAAAAACAAAACTAACCATGACAAAAAAAAAATCTGTTGAGTTATAATCAAATGAATGGCTCATTTGCAATCAAATCTTTCAAGACTAATATGTACAAAGTACCTATACAACCATGTTTTTAAATCATCTTCTGTTGATTTTAATAGAAGATCTGCACTGGATTTAAAGATTTATAGAGATAACTATACCCTCCTCAAGGCTGATGATATTTTTGTTGATTTCCCCCAAATATTCTTTAGTTTTTCCCCATCCCTGAAGACCTGAACCTCCTAATTTCCTGACGGCTTCCTCTATTCCTCCTCCTGCTAAACATCAAATTTTCAAATATTCCATCCACTCAAATAGTTTATCTACATCAACATAAAACCAAACAATCAAGGAATTGAATTTAAAATAAAAGTTACCATACATGTATGTGACAACTCGTAATTAATTAACATCGGGTTAGTCCTAATCTCGACTAGACAGTCATTTGACGTGGAACTTATTAGACTTTTGGACTTTTGACTTAGTCAAAATAGACGTATCTTGATGACGTAGACTATTAGCTATCTAGACGAATGTCGAGTCTTTAAAATAACTTTAAATTAATATTTAAAGGTTATGTCTTGAACAAAATAATTAGACTGTCTAGACTTAATATTATAAAGTTCACTTGGACGAAACTTTATTGGCTTGTCTTGACTAAAATGAGACGAGGAAAAATACCTTCACTTTACATTTTAACCTTTGGGTCAAACGGTATTAAATCGTAAGCATTTTACCAAATTTGGGGTATTTAAATGACTGAAAAGGAGCCACATAGGCCGGCCCCTTTGTTTGTGGTGGGAATTAAAACAACAAACACTTCCCCCCTTTTCTTTCTTTGTTCTGTCGACCCACACCCACAAGAAACACAACACACACACAAAGATCTTTATGCTCTAAATCAATTTACAAGGTGAAATCAAAGAGAAAATCATAGGAATTAATCATATTTCAATAATAATTTAGGGTTTTGGCATCATTATCATCACCATCTTCATCTTTACCTCAAGAACATCAAATTTTGGTAAGTAAACATTTTTCTCAAACTTTTGATTCGATTTAAATTCATTTAAGGGTTTGTTTTAGTTTTGTAAACGGAATTAGAGGCTTTAAATTTGTTATGTAATTAGGGTTCTTGGTAATTTATGAAGTTTTGATTTAGAATTTGGTCTTGAAATCAAAATGATTGAAATGGCGAAATGTTTTGGCGGAATGGTATGTTTCCAGGTCTATTGAACATGTTTATACTTGTTATAATGAAAGGATTTGAGTTGAAAAACGGTTTGGGTTTTCCTGCATTTTTGCACCTGCTGGTGCTGGCTGCAGAATGAGGCCACTGCGGCGCAGTGGCATGGGCTTAGCCCACTGCGGCGCAGTGGATACCTTCTGGGAAAATTTTTGCGCGTAAATTTTTAAACGTTAATAACTTGTGAATCCGTAAGTCCAAATAATTTTATTTACTTTAGTTGATAAAAATGAAAGTTTGAAACACGTTCTCGGTAAAGGCATTCTAGGATTGATAGCTAAGTAGTGGTACGTAGGATACTTGTCGTCGTGAGATTTGATCCTCACCATTCGTGCTCATATCCTAGGTTTTGGATAGACGTGGAGACTAGACTGCTCTTATTCTCGGACTACTCATACTTTTAGCTCTGTTATCGCTAAGGTGAGTTTATGGCGCCCTTTTTCCTTTACTTTGGGCCTGAAAGCATGTACTGTATACACGACTACTTTGTAAATGATTTGTCTTTGTCTACGCCATGAGATTTGGTAAATGAAATCATTTGTCTTATATTGAGGTTAGACTTCGGTCTGAACCGTCTTGTCTATATATTGAGGTTAGACTTCGGTCTGAACCGTCTTGTCTATATATTGAGGTTAGACTTCGGTCTGAACCGTCTTGTCTATATATTGAGGTTAGACTTCGGTCTGAACCGTCTTGTCTTTATTGAGGTTAGACTTCGGTCTGAACCGTCTTGTCTATATATTTAGGTTAGACTTCGGTCTGAACCGTCTTGTCTATATATTTAGGTTAGACTTCGGTCTGAACCGTCTTGTCTATATATTTAGGTTAGACTTCGGTCTGAACCGTCTTGTCTATATATTGAGGTTAGACTTCGGTCTGAACCGTCTTGTCTTTATATTGAGGTTAGACTTCGGTCTGAACCGTCTTGTCTTTATATTAGGTTAGACTTCGGTCTGAACCGTCTTGTCTATATATTTAGGTTAGACTTCGGTCTGAACCGTCTTGTCTTATATTGAGGTTAGACTTCGGTCTGAACCGTCTTGTCTATATATTGAGGTTAGACTTCGGTCTGAACCGTCTTGTCTTTATATTGAGGTTAGACTTCGGTCTGAACCGTCTTGTCTTTATATTGAGGTTAGACTTCGGTCTGAACCGTCTTGTCTATATATTTAGGTTAGACTTCGGTCTGAACCGTCTTGTCTATATATTTAGGTTAGACTTCGGTCTGAACCGTCTTGTCTATATATTGAGGTTAGACTTCGGTCTGAACCGTCTTGTCTTTATATTGAGGTTAGACTTCGGTCTGAACCGTCTTGTCTTTATATTGAGGTTAGACTTCGGTCTGAACCGTCTTGTCTTTATATTGAGGTTAGACTTCGGTCTGAACCGTCTTGTCTTTATATTGAGGTTAGACTTCGGTCTGAACCGTCTTGTCTTTATATTGAGGTTAGACTTCGGTCTGAACCGTCTTGTCTATATATTTAGGTTAGACTTCGGTCTGAACCGTCTTGTCTATATATTGAGGTTAGACTTCGGTCTGAACCGTCTTGTCTTATATTGAGGTTAGACTTCGGTCTGAACCGTCTTGTCTTTATATTGAGGTTAGACTTCGGTCTGAACCGTCTTGTCTATATATTTAGGTTAGACTTCGGTCTGAACCGTCTTGTCTATATATTTAGGTTAGACTTCGGTCTGAACCGTCTTGTCTATATATTGAGGTTAGACTTCGGTCTGAACCGTCTTGTCTATATATTGAGGTTAGACTTCGTTCTGAACCGTCTTGTCTATATATTTAGGTTAGACTTCGGTCTGAACCGTCTTGTCTTTATATTGAGGTTAGACTTCGGTCTGAACCGTCTTGTCTATATATTGAGGTTAGACTTCGGTCTGAACCGTCTTGTCTTTATATTGAGGTTAGACTTCGGTCTGAACCGTCTTGTCTATATATTGAGGTTAGACTTCGGTCTGAACCGTCTTGTCTATATATTGAGGTTAGACTTCGGTCTGAACCGTCTTGTCTATATATTTAGGTTAGACTTCGGTCTGAACCGTCTTGTCTTTATATTGAGGTTAGACTTCGGTCTGAACCGTCTTGTCTTTATATTGAGGTTAGACTTCGGTCTGAACCGTCTTGTCTTTATATTGAGGTTAGACTTCGGTCTGAACCGTCTTGTCTTTATATTGAGGTTAGACTTCGGTCTGAACCGTCTTGTCTTTATATTTAGGTAAATGAAATCATTTGTCTTATATTTGCCATGAGATGGCTGTCTAAAAATGTGTATACATGTCTTATGAAAATCGATCTATATGTCTTGACTTGCCATGTTGTCGGCTGACTAAACTGTTCCTTGTGTTTTGACGAACTAAAATGATCCCCCCTCATGTAGTTATACTGAGGTTAGACTTCGGTCTGAACCGTCTTGTCTTATATTGAGGTTAGACTTCGGTCTGAACCGTCTTGTCTTATATTGAGGTTAGACTTCGGTCTGAACCGTCTTGTCTTTATATTGAGGTTAGACTTCGGTCTGAACCGTCTTGTCTTTATATTGAGGTTAGACTTCGTCTGAACCGTCTTGTCTTCGTATCAGGGTCGGACTTCGGTCTGAACCGTCTTGTCTTTATATTGAGGTTAGACTTCGGTCTGAACCGTCTTGTCTTTATATTGAGGTTAGACTTCGGTCTGAACCGTCTTGTCTATATATTGAGGTTAGACTTCGGTCTGAACCGTCTTGTCTTCATATTGAGGTCAGACTTAGGTCTGGACCGTCTTGTCTTCGTATCAGGGTCGGACTTCGGTCTGGACCGTCCTGTATTAAATAACTACAACAAACGACGATTGATCTTTTAGTCAAACACACTGTAAACTCACCAACTATTTCGATAGTTGATCCTCTCAAATTTCATGCTTTTCAGGTGACCATCAGTAAGTCTTGGAATCGTCTTTGGCATTATAGGGCCAATCTTTTGACTTTGGACGTACAATTAGCATCAGACATTGAGGACTCTCATGCTTTTGGCTTTAATTGTATTTGACTGTCCAATTTATTGAACTTGTATTCTGTGGGCCCAGTTCCAAATGAGGATGACTTGTATCCGTATTTTGGGGTCCACACTTTGAACGATTGTACTTGTATTGACTTGTACTGGTATAAATGGATGTAATCTCTATTAACCTTCTGATTAGTATGCAATTCTTTGTTAACCCTGTATTTCCGCTACAACGGGGTGTGACAATGTGGTTCTTGTCGGATGAACTACATTCGAAAACTAATCATTTGATGCAGCCATCTCACAATCTATAAAACCAAAAAAGAACACATATATCAAAATTGATAACATATGTATTTAATAAAAAATTCTAATTAAATTCATAAAGAAAAAACCCCGGTAAATAAAAACAAAATCCGATAAAAGGAGTATATAATAATGATCAAGAATATATGCATACCCGAATTCCTGAATATTCCAAACCGTATGATACACTCCATAAAATCTTGAAGTGTGTGTGTAAAGAGGGATTGATCATTCTCGAAATCTACAGATAAACAATGTATTAACTCCGGTATCATTAAATACATCATAAATATAGTAATTTTGATACGCATACATTACAAAGAGTTACCGTTCGGTTGGGATTTTCATCGGAAACCGATGAAGGAAAGAGAGGAGGAGGACACGAAAGGGTTTTTATTTTTAATCCTCACTCAATAAGAGGAAATAAAGTGATTTTTGTTATAAAAAAAATGGACGGATGGGCTTCCCTTGCTACCGAATGTGATAAAAGGATGCCGATCCATTAAGTAATTATGTGAAATGCAATAAAAATAAGATGGTAATAATTGATAATAGAAAAATAAGATGGTAATAATTAACCCCTATTTAGTACCCTAATAATCCTTATAAATACAACACTAAAAATCGTCAAATTCTTCAACCCTTCGTATTAATTCCCAAAACAATAAAAACATGTTTTATGCTAGTGGATTTGTTGTATTAGTAGAGCACAACGAATTAATATATCTCATCACCAAGATATCACATGATGAATAAGAATCAAATTCAATATCCTAAAGATATATGCAAATGCCTCAAAATTCAAGAATAATTTAAGGATCAAATTCGTAGTCTCGTTACTTTAAAATAAAACGACCCATGTGTATTTACGCACATCCTTTTATTAGATGGAAATAAATATTTCAAGACCTCATCCATACTCACAAACATGTACTCATGATGTTAAGAAAAATGACGGTTGATTTTAATATTGATACTCATATGAAACTCCTAATAGTAATATTAATTAAATCAGGTCTGTAAAATCGCAATAATAGTAATATTAATTCTATCTAACAAGCCACACATTATAAGTTTAGATACACAAAATTTCTTTTATTCTATGAAGATTGTCATATCAAAATAATTACCATTAAAGATTTTACATATAACCTTCTTTGACAATCATAACATGTACATATTCGAATAATAGGCTAAATAAGTAGCCCTTATAAAACATATATTAATCGCAAACTATAGATGGATATTCAAAATAACAATCAAGATATGTTTAAAATACCAATATTTAAATAACTTTGCAGTGCATAAAGTCTAGTAGACATATCACATTCTCAAACTATAGATCATAGATTAAACTCGCACGTTGTGCCAGATAACTGAGAACATAAATAAAAGATACAATAACTGATAGTTACATTATTATTCATAATTTATGATAATATAAAAAACTGTTAGATTACGATTGATACAAACAATAAAATTATAGTTTTTGAACATATGATATACGTCAAATATGTAAAAGCATGACTAATGAAACATAAATATTTATAAATCATAAAAATCTTTCTTATGATATATAATTATTAAATATAATATAATAAATACTTTTTCAAAAAATAAACATATAAATAAACAATCTTATTTGATAAAAGATAATTATCATTGAATTAAAAAAAACATAGTATAATGTATATAATTTTGTACTTATATAGAAAAAGAAAAATAAATATTAATAATTAAGATTATGATTGATGATTAAGATTATACATAGATATAACAATTTAAATGGAAAAAATGACACCTCATTAAAAATCTAATGTAGAAAAAAACTAAAAATGTCATCTAGAAAAAAATATATCCTTTTTTAGTTCTACAGAGAGAGTAAATTAATATTACATGCAAGGTGGTGCAAAATGAATTTTTTTTATAAAAATATGATGAAATAAAATGAATGACAACCCCGTTTATGAATCATATAAAAGGATAATAACGAATTATTATTATTGCTTAAAATAAAGGATTGAGTCTTTTATAAACCAAAATATATTAGATAAAATCCCTAAAATATAGCTTTAATAATTAACAAATAAAATAATAACCAATAATTATGCAAATACACATAAAAATTACACATACGCAAAAAGCTGACTTGTCATTTAAACATATTATCCACATAATCATAAAAATATCCTCTCTTAGTTATATAGAGAGATTAGTGACCATATTAATACGAAAATAACATATTTCTTCTACGCTAGGACAGCCTTGAATTAAAAAATACTTAAAATGGCAATCCAATGCATATCTTAATTTAATAATAACTATGCATATGTTATTAAGATCCTTTAATATAAGTATGCGTATAAACACGCATAATGAGATGACTTGATTAATTTTTTATCTAATCTAATATAAACTTGTCTTTGAATTTTGAAAAACTAAAAAAAAACATATCAAAATTGAATAACCGACGATAAAAATTAACCAATTGTAGTAAGCGAACATGCGTGTGATCAAAAATACGGGTATGCAATATAGTGAATTATACAGAAACATGCTACAATTTTGTTTTACCCTCGATCGACCATAACTAGCTAGATATCCAAACGATTTGAGTTTTGAGTTTTGAATTTTGCATGTAGATATAATTGTTATCAACAAATCTACAACAACTATTAATTCAAATCTTTTGAGCTACAGTAATTATTTTAACCAGTAACTTTTTAGTTAGCTTAACTAATTAGTTACAACTAATATACAACAATTAATACACAAAGTACAAATTAATAATAGAGTAAATGACCTAAATCATCCTTGTGGTTTACCCTAATAATCAAGTTTTATCCTTAACTATCTAAAATGACAATGGCAGTCCTTATGGGGAGGATAAGGATCACATTCAGTCCTTTATGCAAACGGACGTTTGCTCCAGTCCGTTAACTCCCTCATGTGTTTTCCACGTGAGGGCATTTGTGTCTTTTTCCACCTACAAAGGACCAATATTGATAATTTCAATACTTCTATCTCCTACCTTCTATACCAAAACCCAGATCCCCAAATTTAATATCTAATATCTATATCTATATCTATATCTATGTAATCTAAATCTATATCACAATTCAAGAATTTCAATCAAAACCACCAGATTTAACACCACCATCACCATATGGTTTTTCCATATAAAATACCCAAATAAAATCCCTAAGTAACATATCTTCACTTTCTCATTCTCTTTCTCCATCTTTCTCTCTCTCTAGATGTGTGTAAGTGTGATTGTGTTGATGATGGCCACCATGATGAGGATTTTACTGTAAATGGATTCTGACATGGGTGTTAAGAACAGATCCCGATCTGTGTTCAATAGTGTTACCCAACGGTAGGTGTGAGCAATGGTGTTCCGGCGGCGGCTGTGGTGGCCGGCCGGAATCTTCAACAGAAACACCTCCGGTAACACAAACGAGTATATATACGGTGTGTATCTTTATTCCCTTCCAAACCTCCAACAATGCTACAGATCTAGTGAGGTATGTGTATGTGTTGGTTTTAATGGTGGCCGACCGGAGATTGTGTGTATGTGTGTGTTTGAATGGTGGCCGGCCGGAGATGTAAAGGAAGGATGCGACGGTGGTGTAGGTTGGGAAGTGATGCGATGGTGGCGGTTTTAAAACTGGTGCGGTGGTGTAGGGTGGTGGCCAATTCATATTTCTTTCTTAGTCTAGAAGCGGTGGCGGAGGTTTCAGGCGGCCCGACAAGTGGTGGTTAGTTTCATTTTTTGTTATTGATTCTTGGATTATGTATGATGTTTCTCTTGATTTCTTGAAGTTTGTATGATTATTTTGTGATTTAGATTTGATGAGGATGATAATGAAAAATTGATATGCATGAAAATGATGATTGTTTATGGTGAGACTACAAAACAGATTTGAGCCTATTATCCAAAAAGTTTCATTTATATATTTTTTTTCTTTTTGTTAATTATGCATATTCATTGATGGTGATGATTTAAGGATTATGTGTTTGTGTGTGTGAGAGAGATATTTGGGTTTTGATATATAAGGTATAAGATAGAAGTAAAAAAATTATCAATATTGGTCCTTTAAAGGTGGAAAAGGTCAGAAATACCCTCACGAGTTATCCACGTGCGAGGGCTAACGGACTGGAGCAAACGTCTGTTTGCCTAAAGGACTGGATGCGATCCTTATCCTCCCCAAAAGGACTGTCAGTGTCATTTCAGATAGTTAAGGACGAAACTTGATTATTAGGGTAAACCACAAGGACGATTTAGGCCGTTTACTCTTAATAATATAACAATTCTCATTTTGGCGGCTGTGTGTGCGTTTACTGTAGCTAAGCCGCGGCTTAGCTACAGTAAGCCATCTTCACGGCTCGGCTCGCACAGTGACGGCTCGGCTTGGCTTAGCCGATGAACAGTACCGGCTTGCTGACATTATGCTGATGTCAGCAATTTTGTCTTTTCCCAAATTTTTTTTTTATTTTTTTAACCATAGTATACTTTTAAAGTTTCTTATTTTTACTACTTAACTTTTAGGTTTTTAAACTTTAGTCTAACATTTTTATACAAACTTAAGTAACAAAGTTTTTAATTTTTATCAATTGATTGACTTTTGGGTTTTTAACTTTAATCATCAATTCTTTTTTTTTTTTTACTTTTTATCTCTTATATTAAGGTTTCTAACTTTTACCATCGAACTCTCGGTTTTTTCAACTTTATGACTCGGTACTGTAGCTGACTCGGTACTGTAGCAACTTCAACTTTATCTATCGACTGTTTTCTAATTCTTATAGTAAACTTTAAGTGTCCAAACTTTTGGGTAATGTTAGATGTATGTTTGCATGATGCAGCGACGACATGTCTCCCGTGGCAACGCCCGGGTTAATTTTCTTGTTATATATATTGTATTGTATTGTAATATCATTAACGGCGCTGCTAATCAACAGTAGCTTTTTGTTGTTTTCTGTAAAAACAAAAATCTCAGGTATATATATGTAGTAAGTGGAATAAAGATTAAAGTGTGAGTTAGATGGGGTGGTTTAGGACACTGTCCCTCATATAGAAGGCGTGGGTTCAAGTCCCACTACTATCACCCTTTTGTTGTTTTTTTTTTATTTTTCTGTTTTTTTAGATTTTACATTTTCAATCCCTCAATATTTTACATATATAACCTTGACCTTTTACACTTGATTGAATTGATATATTAATTTGATTCACTTTGTTTTCTTACTTTTCTTTTTAGTTTTTTTATAATATGTTTACATATATGTAATAAATATTATTTGTTTATATACTTTATATTTTTTTAACTTATATAATATTAAAATGGTCTTTTTATGTTTTTTTATTCAACATGTTTTTGTTTTTATTTTTAAATATTTATATATATATTATTAATTTGTATACATTATATTTATAAAATTTATAATATTAGATTGGTCTTTTCTATCATGTTTTTAGAGAGTAAACAAATTGGGATTTTTAACATGGTTGTGATATTTCCTTTTAAAAAGTGAAGTTTCGTTTTTCTTTGAATTATATATTTTTTTGTTCCTTTTTATTACTTTTCAAGTCGTTGTTTGTATTTGGTTCGTTCTTATTATTTTTTTCATCCAATATTTGTTTTTCTTTGGTTTTCTTCTCCATTTTGTTGTACAAACATATATATTTTATATCGTATATTGTTTTGTGTATTTTTTGTATTGCACGTATAAATTTCATATGACAAATTTTCGTTTTTTTAATGATATAGCATTGTATTGTTTCCTAAATTACACGAATATTAGGATAAAATCCGTACTCTCGAATAATTACAAGCTTATAATCAAACATATCTGTGATAAAGTGGTTTTTGTTGTCATATTATTCTTAGATATATATATAAATTTGCTATAGTGTTGCCGTTAAAATAGAAAAATGACACCCGCAGCAACGCGCGGGTTGATCATTTCTAGTTACAACTAAAATGTAATGTTGGCGCCTCTCACATCATTCACTGTAGCTAAAAGTACACTATAGCATGCATCATGTACAAGTAAGAACAACCAAACAAGTGAACAACTACATAAGCCCAGATTACAAGCTACAAGATAAAAGGGTGATCATTACAAACACTACCGGAAAATTTTCATCACCACTGCCGGTAACAACGTCGACCAAACACGACCAAACCGTCATCAACCTTACAAACCACATCTGACTGGTGTGTGTCTGATCTATTATTCCATCGTCGGATCTATACTA
>CM067167.1:184132912-184156959 GCA_034093135.1 Erigeron breviscapus
AACAACAACAACAACAACAACAACAACAACAACAACAACAACAACAACAACAACAACAACAACAACAACAACAACAACAACAACAACAACAACAACAACAACAACAACAACAACAACAACAACAACAACAACAACAACAACAACAACAACAACAACAACAACAACAACAACAACAACAACAACAACAACAACAACAACAACAACAACAACAACAACAACAACAACAACAACAACAACAACAACAACAACAACAACAACAACAACAACAACAACAACAACAACAACAACAACAACAACAACAACAACAACAACAACAACAACAACAACAACAACAACAACAACAACAACAACAACAACAACAACAACAACAACAACAACAACAACAACAACAACAACAACAACAACAACAACAACAACAACAACAACAACAACAACAACAACAACAACAACAACAACAACAACAACAACAACAACAACAACAACAACAACAACAACAACAACAACAACAACAACAACAACAACAACAACAACAACAACAACAACAACAACAACAACAACAACAACAACAACAACAACAACAACAACAACAACAACAACAACAACAACAACAACAACAACAACAACAACAACAACAACAACAACAACAACAACAACAACAACAACAACAACAACAACAACAACAACAACAACAACAACAACAACAACAACAACAACAACAACAACAACAACAACAACAACAACAACAACAACAACAACAACAACAACAACAACAACAACAACAACAACAACAACAACAACAACAACAACAACAACAACAACAACAACAACAACAACAACAACAACAACAACAACAACAACAACAACAACAACAACAACAACAACAACAACAACAACAACAACAACAACAACAACAACAACAACAACAACAACAACAACAACAACAACAACAACAACAACAACAACAACAACAACAACAACAACAACAACAACAACAACAACAACAACAACAACAACAACAACAACAACAACAACAACAACAACAACAACAACAACAACAACAACAACAACAACAACAACAACAACAACAACAACAACAACAACAACAACAACAACAACAACAACAACAACAACAACAACAACAACAACAACAACAACAACAACAACAACAACAACAACAACAACAACAACAACAACAACAACAACAACAACAACAACAACAACAACAACAACAACAACAACAACAACAACAACAACAACAACAACAACAACAACAACAACAACAACAACAACAACAACAACAACAACAACAACAACAACAACAACAACAACAACAACAACAACAACAACAACAACAACAACAACAACAACAACAACAACAACAACAACAACAACAACAACAACAACAACAACAACAACAACAACAACAACAACAACAACAACAACAACAACAACAACAACAACAACAACAACAACAACAACAACAACAACAACAACAACAACAACAACAACAACAACAACAACAACAACAACAACAACAACAACAACAACAACAACAACAACAACAACAACAACAACAACAACAACAACAACAACAACAACAACAACAACAACAACAACAACAACAACAACAACAACAACAACAACAACAACAACAACAACAACAACAACAACAACAACAACAACAACAACAACAACAACAACAACAACAACAACAACAACAACAACAACAACAACAACAACAACAACAACAACAACAACAACAACAACAACACTTGGGCCCATTACTCCAAGCCACCCATCAATAGCAGCCTTAGGCAAGGCAATATGGGTAAAAAAGTCGATCAAAAAGTCCTACCCTAACCTAATCCTCTGCTCTAATCCTAGTCCTCCAAGCCGTCCTATCTGACATCATGTTCTCCGACAAGCCAAGCTCTAATAGGTCCTTCGTTACTCGATCCTCCCACCTCATCTTAGGCCTTCCCCTTCTTCGTATGCCGTCAACGTGAATAGCCTCCGCTCTCCTTAGTGGTGCCGTCGGATCCCTTCTCCTAACGTGGCCAAACCATCTCAAGCGCCCTTCTCTTAGCTTGTTAATGATGCTCCCTACTTCAAGTTCGGCTCTAAAAACTCCCGTGGGGATCCTGTCTGATAGGGTCTTCCCGCAAGTCCACCTTAGCATCCTCATCTCAGCCACCTCTACTCGAGCCGCTTGGGCTTTCTTCATCGGCCAACATTCTGACCCGTATAACATAGCCGGTCTAATCGCCACTCTGTAGAACTTGCCTTTCAGTTTTAGTGGGATCCTTTTATCGCACATGACTCCAGTAGCTGCTCTCCACTTCATCCATCCAGCTTGGATTCGACGTGTCACGTCGTCATCTATCTCCCCCGATTTATGTATCACCGATCCCAGGTATCTAAAAGACTCCTTCGGGCACAATATTCGCTCTCCAATGCGAATATCTTCGTCCCCTTGTTGTCTTATATCATGCTTATCGAAGTCACATCTTAGGTATTCCGTCTTCTCTCGGCTCACGCATAAACCATGGTCTTCAAGTGCTTCTCTCCATTTCTCTAGCCTATGGTTTAGCTCCTCCGTCGATTTCGCGATAAGCGCGATGTCATCAGCAAAAATCATGCACCATGGTAGTTCCTCCTGTAGGCCACTGGACAACTCGTCTAAGATCAAGGTAAAAAGGTATGGGCTAAGTGCCGAACCCTGGTGTAGGCCCATATCTACCGAGAAGAGCTCTGTACTCCCCACGGGGGTTCGAACACTCGTCCTCACCCTATCATACATATCCCTGATAACACTAATGTATCTCCCAGTAGCTCCTTTCGCTTGAAGCGTCCTCCAAATCAACTCACGTGGTACACTATCGTATGCCTTTTCCAAATCTAGGAAGGCACAGTGTAGCGATTTTTGTCTTTCCCTATACTTTTCTATGAGGCTTCTGGTGATGTGAATAGCCTCCATCGTCGACCTCCCTGGCATAAAACCAAATTGGTGCTCTGCCACCTTCGTAACCCTTCTCAGCCTCATCTCGATCACTCTCTCCCAAAGTTTCATGGTATGACTTAGGAGTTTAATGCCCCTATAGTTGCTACAACTCTGCACGTCCCCCTTGTTCTTATAGATAGGTATAACCTCACTAAGTCTCCATTCTTCTGGCATTTTTGCACTTGTCCAAATTTTGTTGAAGAGGCTTGTCAACAAGCCTATCCCAGCTTCCCCCAGGCATCTCCATGCCTCGATAGGGATTTGATCTGGGCCTACTGCTTTGTTCCTCCCCATCTTCTTTAGAGCGAGCCTTACTTCCTCTTGGCTGATTCTCGTAGCATCGTCGTCGTCGTAGCGTGTGTCTCGAAGTGTGGCGTGGTCTTCTCCACCTTCCCTTCGCCCCGGCCCACTCCCATTAAACAAGTTGGCGAAGTACTCTTCCCATCTTTTCCTAATGTCTCCTTCCTTCACAATGCTCCGCCCGCTTCCGTCTTTGATATAAATGACATCACCTAGGTCCCTGCGTCTTCTCTCCCTTGCTTTAGCAATTCTAAAGATATCGTTTTCGCCTTCTTTGGAATCTAGTTTCTTATACAGTTCTTCGTATGCTCTTTCTTTTGCTCTAGCTACACTCCTCTTTGCTTCTTTCTTGGCTTCATAGTACCTCTGCCTTGCCACGGACCATTCTTCATTTGTCCCGTTCTGGCGGCATTTGGCGAGCTCTTTAAAGCAACTAAGTTTTGTCGCGACCTTGGTCTGAACGTCTTCGCTGATCCACCAAGATTCTCTACCCACTTTACGCAGTCTTCCTGTTCCTCTAGATAACCCTAATACCTCCTTTGCCGTCTCCCTCATACCCTCTGCCAAGCGTGTCCACAACTGGTCGGCATCCATATGCAAACTGTCTTGAATCTCCCTTGTGAACCTCGTGCTAGTCATCGACCTAAACGTCTCTGCTGCTTCACCCCTTAGGGTTTTCCAAAGGATTCTTGGCTTTACAGCCTTCTCTGTCTTGATTGTTCGTCTACTCAAAAGCAAATCTATAACCAACAGTCTATGTTGGGAGTAGCCAGCCTCTCTAGGGAGGACCTTGCAATCTTTACAAGCCCTAAAATCGCCTTTACGCACTAAGAAGTAGTCGATCTGGGTTTCATTTAGGCCGCTCTGAAAGGTAATCAGCTGGCGATCCCTCTTTCGGAAGAAAGAGTTTGCGATAACCAGGTCATGTGCAGTTGCAAACTCCAAAATCGCGCGTCCATCTTCGTTCCTAACTCCAAACCCTAATCCCCCGTGAACACCCGGGTAGCCGTCTGACTCTACTCCTATATGTCCGTTTAAGTCTCCTCCTAAGACTAATCGCTGGTCATCAGGGCAACTCCTAACAAGCTCATCGAGTGCGTCCCAAAAACTCTTCTTCTCTTCCGCTCCCCGGCCCGACTGGGGAGCATACGCGCTGATCACGTTTATGGTCTCTTGTTGGATCACCAATCTCACCAACATCAGCCTATCCCCAAATCTATCGACATTCACTACATAATCTTTAAGTCGTTCGGCCATGATGATCCCTACTCCGTTTATCGACTTAGGGGCTCCAGAATACCATAGCTTGTAGCCGTTCTCCTCTCTAGTGCTTCTTCCCGTCCACTTAGTTTCCTGGAAGCATGCAATGTCTACTTTACACCTAGTCAAGGCATCTCCTAGTTCTAAAAGCTTACCCGTAAGAGTGCCTACATTCCAGCTCCCAAATCTAAGCCTAAAGGTTCTCTTAACTCTAGTATTAACCCCCCTCTGCCTGCCCGACCCCGAAACCGAAGGACATGACCTCACATAACCATCTGAAATAGACAGCTTAAACTAAAAAAGCTCTACAAATAATTGTACCAAATCAACACTAACAATAATAATAATAACAATAACAATAACAATAACAATAACAATAACAATAATAATAATAATAATAATAATAATAATAATAATAATAATAATAATAATAATAATAATAATAATAATAATAATAATAATAATAATAATAATAATAATAATAATAATAATAATAATAATAATAATAATAATAATAATAATAATAATAATAATAATAATAATAATAATAATAATAATAATAATAATAATAATAATAATAATAATAATAATAATAATAATAATAATAATAATAATAATAATAATAATAATAATAATAATAATAATAATAATAATAATAATAATAATAATAATAATAATAATAATAATAATAATAATAATAATAATAATAATAATAATAATAATAATAATAATAATAATAATAATAATAATAATAATAATAATAATAATAATAATAATAATAATAATAATAATAATAATAATAATAATAATAATAATAATAATAATAATAATAATAATAATAATAATAATAATAATAATAATAATAATAATAATAATAATAATAATAATAATAATAATAATAATAATAATAATAATAATAATAATAATAATAATAATAATAATAATAATAATAATAATAATAATAATAATAATAATAATAATAATAATAATAATAATAATAATAATAATAATAATAATAATAATAATAATAATAATAATAATAATAATAATAATAATAATAATAATAATAATAATAATAATAATAATAATAATAATAATAATAATAATAATAATAATAATAATAATAATAATAATAATAATAATAATAATAATAATAATAATAATAATAATAATAATAATAATAATAATAATAATAATAATAATAATAATAATAATAATAATAATAATAATAATAATAATAATAATAATAATAATAATAATAATAATAATAATAATAATAATAATAATAATAATAATAATAATAATAATAATAATAATAATAATAATAATAATAATAATAATAATAATAATAATAATAATAATAATAATAATAATAATAATAATAATAATAATAATAATAATAATAATAATAATAATAATAATAATAATAATAATAATAATAATAATAATAATAATAATAATAATAATAATAATAATAATAATAATAATAATAATAATAATAATAATAATAATAATAATAATAATAATAATAATAATAATAATAATAATAATAATAATAATAATAATAATAATAATAATAATAATAATAATAATAATAATAATAATAATAATAATAATAATAATAATAATAATAATAATAATAATAATAATAATAATAATAATAATAATAATAATAATAATAATAATAATAATAATAATAATAATAATAATAATAATAATAATAATAATAATAATAATAATAATAATAATAATAATAATAATAATAATAATAATAATAATAATAATAATAATAATAATAATAATAATAATAATAATAATAATAATAATAATAATAATAATAATAATAATAATAATAATAATAATAATAATAATAATAATAATAATAATAATAATAATAATAATAATAATAATAATAATAATAATAATAATAATAATAATAATAATAATAATAATAATAATAATAATAATAATAATAATAATAATAATAATAATAATAATAATAATAATAATAATAATAATAATAATAATAATAATAATAATAATAATAATAATAATAATAATAATAATAATAATAATAATAATAATAATAATAATAATAATAATAATAATAATAATAATAATAATAATAATAATAATAATAATAATAATAATAATAATAATAATAATAATAATAATAATAATAATAATAATAATAATAATAATAATAATAATAATAATAATAATAATAATAATAATAATAATAATAATAATAATAATAATAATAATAATAATAATAATAATAATAATAATAATAATAATAATAATAATAATAATAATAATAATAATAAAAATATTATTTTTAATAATAAAATAATAATAATAATAATAATAATAATAATAATAATAATAATAATAATAATAATAATAATAAAAGTAGGACACTTCTAATGGGACGGAGGGAGTAATAATAATAATAATAATAATAATAATAATAATAATAATAATAATAATTATAAAAATAAAACAGTTAATTCAAACATTTAACAATGGTTGATACAACCAACTTATATGAGCACAACACGTTGAAAAATTGATGTTTCTTTTTTATTTTCTTTCTTTTACAATTGTTGGATGAAAGTAACATAAATACTTTTTTCAATTGTTTGAGTAAATTTTAACTTATTTGAGCACGTACGTGTTATGTTTCCATTTTTGTTAGTGTTTCAAGGTCCGCAACGAAGCGCGGGTCAAAAAACTAGTTAATACTAAAAGAGAACTTTAAATTCAACCATGGAAAAATATGAACCATTGGATGAATTTTCCTTATTAAATTTGAGCCATTGATCAAAAAAGATGATGTCATGTTTGACTAATTTTTTAGTCAAGACCAACTTAAGTACTTCAATATTAATAATTTTTATATAACCCCTATGATATTTTTAGAAAACTTTAATGTATTTAACATAAAATTCCTCCCACTTATTCCACTTATGAATTTCAAGGCATACGTCTATTTTATGTTAATCGTTTGTACAAGAAAAAACAAACTTCTACAGTATTATAAACTTAATTAAATAGTATATTGTAAGTCCCCTGGTACAGATCGTCAATATCTTGCTCCAGTTATCTTGAGGTGCGGAATCCCTCACAATAACTTGGTGATCAACAAAAAGCCCCTAGATCATCTGCGGCCTCGCAGATCTTCTTCGGGCTAGCGGAACAACCTTTGACGACTATAACCTGCAATACCTGTTTGATATTTCGACAAATGTTCAACCCTAAACTCTGTTAGGGTTCGGTTTATATAGGTAACACCCGACATGGGCTTCAGCGAGTTGGCCTCGCAAACCTAGCCCAGCCCGTCACTAATGCGAGGTCGCATTCTGTGATTGGCCTCGTATTTGACCCTGCAAATACGGGGTCGTATTACCTATGTGAAATGCGAGGTCGCATTTCACACTTAGCAGATTTATTACACATTCAATACTTCAACTTAATCTAGTATTCTATGCATAATACTAAGTTCATTAATGACAATCACATTACAAAGACATATAACAATATAAGCCCAAACAATCTAGACTGCTATTGACATAGACGTGCACTTACAGACTCCCCCTTGGCAATAGCTTCTAGACGTTAACATACTTATGTCTTTGTCTTGTCTTTGTCATCAATCTACTTCCTCTGCTTTTTCCTCTTGCTCCTGCTCTGCTCCTTCTCAGTCTCAGTCTCAGTCTCGAAATCAGAATCTGACTCTGACTCTCAGTATCAGTCTCAGTCTCAGTCTCAGTCTCAGGTCTCAGTCTCAGTCTCAGTCTCAGTCTCAGTCTCAGTCTCAGTCTCAGTTCAGTCTCAGTCTCAGTCTCAGTCTCAGTCTCAGTCTCAGTCTCAGTCTCAGTCTCAATCTCAGTATCAGTCTCAGTATCAGTCTCAGTCTCAGTCTCAGTCTCAGTCTCAGTCTCAATCTCAGTCTAAGTCTCAGTCTCAGTCTCAGTCTCAGTCTCAATCTCAGTCTCAGTCTCAGTCTCAGTATCAGTCTCAGTCTCAGTCTCAGTCTCAGTCTCAGTCTCAGTCTCAGTCTCAGTCTCAGTCTCAGTCTCAGTCTCAGTCTCAGTCTCAGTCTCAGTCTCAGTCTCAGTCTCAGTCTCAGTCTCAGTCTCAGTCTCAGTCTCAGTCTCAGTCTCAGTCTCAGTCTCAGTCTCAGTCTCATTCTCAGTCTCAGTCTCAGTCTCAGTCTCATTCTCAGTCTCAGTCTCAGTCTCAGTCTCAGTCTCAGTATCAGTCTCAGTCTCAGTATCAGTCTCAGTCTCAGTCTCAGTCTCAGTCTCAGTCTCAGTCTCAGTCTCAGTCTCAGTCTCAGTCTCAGTCTCAGTCTCAGTCTCAGTCTCAGTCTCAGTCTCAGTCTCAGTCTCATTCTCAGTCTCAGTCTCATTCTCAGTATCAGTCTCAGTCTCAGTATCAGTCTCAGTCTCAGTCTCAGTCTCAGTCTCAGTCTCAGTCTCAGTCTCAGTCTCAGTCTCAGTCTCAGTCTCAGTCTCATTCTCAGTCTCATTCTCAGGTATCAGTCTCAGTATCAGTCTCAGTCTCAGTCTCAGTCTCAGTCTCAGTCTCAGTCTCAGTCTCAGTCTCAGTCTCAGTCTCAGTCTCAGTCTCAGTCTCAGTCTCAGTCTCAGTCTCAGTCTCAGTCTCATTCTCATTCTCAGTCTCAGTCTCAGGTCTCAGTCTCTCAGTATCAGTCTCAGTATCAGTCTCAGTCTCAGTCTCAGTCTCAGTCTCAGTCTCAGTCTCAGTCTCAGTCTCAGTCTCAGTCTCATTCTCAGTCTCATTCTCAGTCTCAGTCTCAGTCTCAGTCTCAGTCTCAGTCTCAGTCTCAGGTCTCAGTCAGTCAGTCTCAGTCAGTCAGTCTCAGTCAGTCAGTCTCAGTCAGTCAGTCTCAGTCAGTCAGTCTCAGTCAGTCAGTCTCAGTCAGTCAGTCTCAGTCAGTCAGTCTCAGTCAGTCAGTCTCAGTCAGTCAGTCTCAGTCAGTCAGTCTCAGTCAGTCAGTCTCAGTCAGTCAGTCAGTCAGTCAGTCTCAGTCAGTCAGTCTCAGTCAGTCAGTCTCAGTCAGTCAGTCTCAGTCAGTCAGTCTCAGTCAGTCAGTCTCAGTCAGTCAGTCTCAGTCTCAGTCTCAGTCTAAGTCTCAGTCTCGTCTCAGTCTCAATCTCAATCTCAGTATCATCTCAGTATCACTCAGCTTGAGCAATATCACCCTCTGGATCAGCCATTTGCTCTAATAGATCATCTACAATCTCAGGATTAGCTCCAGGTTGGTTTATCACATCATCTGCAACATGTACAACAACTTCAGGCTCTTCTGGTGCATCTTCCTGAACCACTACATCATGTAACTGCTCAACATTCTCAGCAGCTTCACCATCCTCTGGCTGAGGCCCTTCATAAGCTGATATGACCCCATCAGTAGGTGCTATGTAGTTGGCATTGATGATGGCACCGAATAATGCAACATCTTGTGCATTTCGATCATTATGGTATCGAGATACAAACTCATCATAACCACGTCGGATGATCGAGCTCACTTGCTTCACTTCTTCTACGGCTGGTAGATTTGGAAGTCGAGCATTGATTATCATCATCACGAACCGAGGATACATCAAAAACCTCCTATTTTCTGTGGCTGTGATCTGTTTCTTCGTCTCATCAAAGAAGAATTTCGAGAAACTATATGGCTTGTTAAATACCAAGCTCACCATCTGTGCTTGGGCTTCCTGGTTCAACGTATCATAACCAGACTTCTTAAACAACTAAAATTATCCCGGTAATTTAGTCAAAAGCATAAATTATCCCTGTAATTTACAACATAACATAAATTATCTCTGTAATTTAGTTAAGCATTAATTAACTCATTTTCAAATCTTTATAAATTATAAACTTTTGAAAATCTGTTAAATTAACTTAAATTATCCCTGTAATTAAGTTAAGTATAAAAATTAACTCATTTTCAAATATTTATAAGAATAAACTTTTGAAAATCTGTTAAATTAACTTAAATTATCCCTGTAATTAAGTTAAGTATAAAAATTAACTCATTTTCAAATATTTATAAGAATAAACTTTTGAAAATCTGTTAAGTAAAAAATATCCCTGTAATTAATTAAATTATCCCTGTAATTAAGTTAAGTATAAAAATTAACTCATTTTCAAATATTTATAAGAATAAACTTTTGAAAATCTGTTAAATACTAAATTATCCCTGTAATTTACAATAACATAAATTATCTCTGTAATTTAGTTAAGCATTAATTAACTCATTTTCAAATCTTTATAAATTATAAACTTTTGAAAATCTGTTAAATTAACTTAAATTATCCCTGTAATTAAGTTAAGTATAAAAATTAACTCATTTTCAAATATTTATAAGAATAAACTTTTGAAAATCTGTTAAGTCTAAATTATCCCTGTAATTTACAATAACATAAATTATCTCTGTAATTTAGTTAAGCATTAATTAACTCATTTTCAAATCTTTATAAATTATAAACTTTTGAAAATCTGTTAAATTAACTTAAATTATCCCTGTAATTAAGTTAAGTATAAAAATTAACTCATTTTCAAATATTTATAAGAATAAACTTTTGAAAATCTGTTAAATTAACTTAAATTATCCCTGTAATTAAGTTAAGTATAAAAATTAACTCATTTTCAAATATTTATAAGAATAAACTTTTGAAAATCTGTTAAGTCTAAATTATCCCTGTAATTTACACCATAACATAAATTATCTCTGTAATTTAGTTAAGCATTAATTAACTCATTTTCAAATCTTTATAAATTATAAACTTTTAAAAATCTGTTAAATTAACTTAAATTATCCCTGTATAATTAAATTATCCCTGTAATTAAGTTAAAGATAAAAATTAACTCATTTTCAAATATTTATAAGAATAAACTTTTGAAAATCTGTTAAATTAACTTAAATTATCCCTGTAATTAAGTTAAGTATAAAAATTAACTCATTTTCAAATATTTATAAGAATAAACTTTTGAAAATCTGTTAAATTAACTTAAATTATCCCTGTAATTAAGTTAAGTATAAAAATTAACTCATTTTCAAATATTTATAAGAATAAACTTTTGAAAATCTGTTAAATTAACTTAAATTATCCCTGTAATTAAGTTAAGTATAAAAATTAACTCATTTTCAAATATTTATAAGAATAAACTTTTGAAAATCTGTTAAATTAACTTAAATTATCCCTGTAATTAAGTTAAGTATAAAAATTAACTCATTTTCAAATATTTATAAGAATAAACTTTTGAAAATCTGTTAAGTACTTAAATTATCCCTGTAATTTACAATAACATAAATTATCTCTGTAATTTAGTTAAGCATTAATTAACTCATTTTCAAATCTTTATAAAATAAACTTTTGAAAATCTGTTAAATTAACTTAAATTATCCCTGTAATTAAGTTAAGTATAAAAATTAACTCATTTTCAAATATTTATAAGAATAAACTTTTGAAAATCTGTTAAATTAACTTAAATTATCCCTGTAATTAAGTTAAGTATAAAAATTAACTCATTTTCAAATCTTCAAGAACTTGAACCAAACTAAACCTTTATAATCGAGATTTTAAGGTTCAAAAGTAAGAATCTTAAGATCCTTGTCTTATCATTCTACCGATATTTATCTGAAAAAAAAAAAAAAAAAAAAAAAAAAAAAAAAAAAAAAAAAAAAAAAAAAAAAAAAAAAAAAAAAAAAAAAAAAAAAAAAAAAAAAAAAAAAAAAAAAAAAAAAAAAAAAAAAAAAAAAAAAAAAAAAAAAAAAAAAAAAAAAAAAAAAAAAAAAAAAAAAAAAAAAAAAAAAAAAAAAAAAAAAAAAAAAAAAAAAAAAAAAAAAAAAAAAAAAAAAAAAAAAAAAAAAAAAAAAAAAAAAAAAAAAAAAAAAAAAAAAAAAAAAAAAAAAAAAAAAAAAAAAAAAAAAAAAAAAAAAAAAAAAAAAAAAAAAAAAAAAAAAAAAAAAAAAAAAAAAAAAAAAAAAAAAAAAAAAAAAAAAAAAAAAAAAAAAAAAAAAAAAAAAAAAAAAAAAAAAAAAAAAAAAAAAAAAAAAAAAAAAAAAAAAAAAAAAAAAAAAAAAAAAAAAAAAAAAAAAAAAAAAAAAAAAAAAAAAAAAAAAAAAAAAAAAAAAAAAAAAAAAAAAAAAAAAAAAAAAAAAAAAAAAAAAAAAAAAAAAAAAAAAAAAAAAAAAAAAAAAAAAAAAAAAAAAAAAAAAAAAAAAAAAAAAAAAAAAAAAAAAAAAAAAAAAAAAAAAAAAAAAAAAAAAAAAAAAAAAAAAAAAAAAAAAAAAAAAAAAAAAAAAAAAAAAAAAAAAAAAAAAAAAAAAAAAAAAAAAAAAAAAAAAAAAAAAAAAAAAAAAAAAAAAAAAAAAAAAAAAAAAAAAAAAAAAAAAAAAAAAAAAAAAAAAAAAAAAAAAAAAAAAAAAAAAAAAAAAAAAAAAAAAAAAAAAAAAAAAAAAAAAAAAAAAAAAAAAAAAAAAAAAAAAAAAAAAAAAAAAAAAAAAAAAAAAAAAAAAAAAAAAAAAAAAAAAAAAAAAAAAAAAAAAAAAAAAAAAAAAAAAAAAAAAAAAAAAAAAAAAAAAAAAAAAAAAAAAAAAAAAAAAAAAAAAAAAAAAAAAAAAAAAAAAAAAAAAAAAAAAAAAAAAAAAAAAAAAAAAAAAAAAAAAAAAAAAAAAAAAAAAAAAAAAAAAAAAAAAAAAAAAAAAAAAAAAAAAAAAAAAAAAAAAAAAAAAAAAAAAAAAAAAAAAAAAAAAAAAAAAAAAAAAAAAAAAAAAAAAAAAAAAAAAAAAAAAAAAAAAAAAAAAAAAAAAAAAAAAAAAAAAAAAAAAAAAAAAAAAAAAAAAAAAAAAAAAAAAAAAAAAAAAAAAAAAAAAAAAAAAAAAAAAAAAAAAAAAAAAAAAAAAAAAAAAAAAAAAAAAAAAAAAAAAAAAAAAAAAAAAAAAAAAAAAAAAAAAAAAAAAAAAAAAAAAAAAAAAAAAAAAAAAAAAAAAAAAAAAAAAAAAAAAAAAAAAAAAAAAAAAAAAAAAAAAAAAAAAAAAAAAAAAAAAAAAAAAAAAAAAAAAAAAAAAAAAAAAAAAAAAAAAAAAAAAAAAAAAAAAAAAAAAAAAAAAAAAAAAAAAAAAAAAAAAAAAAAAAAAAAAAAAAAAAAAAAAAAAAAAAAAAAAAAAAAAAAAAAAAAAAAAAAAAAAAAAAAAAAAAAAAAAAAAAAAAAAAAAAAAAAAAAAAAAAAAAAAAAAAAAAAAAAAAAAAAAAAAAAAAAAAAAAAAAAAAAAAAAAAAAAAAAAAAAAAAAAAAAAAAAAAAAAAAAAAAAAAAAAAAAAAAAAAAAAAAAAAAAAAAAAAAAAAAAAAAAAAAAAAAAAAAAAAAAAAAAAAAAAAAAAAAAAAAAAAAAAAAAAAAAAAAAAAAAAAAAAAAAAAAAAAAAAAAAAAAAAAAAAAAAAAAAAAAAAAAAAAAAAAAAAAAAAAAAAAAAAAAAAAAAAAAAAAAAAAAAAAAAAAAAAAAAAAAAAAAAAAAAAAAAAAAAAAAAAAAAAAAAAAAAAAAAAAAAAAAAAAAAAAAAAAAAAAAAAAAAAAAAAAAAAAAAAAAAAAAAAAAAAAAAAAAAAAAAAAAAAAAAAAAAAAAAAAAAAAAAAAAAAAAAAAAAAAAAAAAAAAAAAAAAAAAAAAAAAAAAAAAAAAAAAAAAAAAAAAAAAAAAAAAAAAAAAAAAAAAAAAAAAACATTCACATTATGTCTATGTCTAAGATTTTAATAATCTTCTACATTCACTTAATGTCTATGTCTAAGGTTTCACATAACCTTCTACATTTACTTAATGTCTATGTCTAAGGTTTCACATAACCTTCTACATTTACTTAATGTCTATGTCTAAGGTTTCACATAACCTTCTACATTTACTTAATGTCTATGTCTAAGGTTTCACATAACCTTCTACATTTACTTAATGTCTATGTCTAAGGTTTCACATAACCTTCTACATTTACTTAATGTCTATGTCTAAGGTTTCACATAACCTTCTACATTTACTTAATGTCTATGTCTAAGGTTTCACATAACCTTCTACATTTACTTAATGTCTATGTCTAAGGTTTCACATAACCTTCTACATTTACTTAATGTCTATGTCTAAGGTTTCACATAACCTTCTACATTTACTTAATGTCTATGTCTAAGGTTTCACATAACCTTCTACATTTACTTAATGTCTATGTCTAAGGTTTCACATAACCTTCTACATTTACTTAATGTCTATGTCTAAGGTTTCACATAACCTTCTACATTTACTTAATGTCTATGTCTAAGGTTTCACATAACCTTCTACATTTACTTAATGTCTATGTCTAAGGTTTCACATAACCTTCTACATTTACTTAATGTCTATGTCTAAGGTTTCACATAACCTTCTACATTTACTTAATGTCTATGTCTAAGGTTTCACATAACCTTCTACATTTACTTAATGTCTATGTCTAAGGTTTCACATAACCTTCTACATTTACTTAATGTCTATGTCTAAGGTTTCACATAACCTTCTACATTTACTTAATGTCTATGTCTAAGGTTTCACATAACCTTCTACATTTACTTAATGTCTATGTCTAAGGTTTCACATAACCTTCTACATTTACTTAATGTCTATGTCTAAGGTTTCACATAACCTTCTACATTTACTTAATGTCTATGTCTAAGGTTTCACATAACCTTCTACATTTACTTAATGTCTATGTCTAAGGTTTCACATAACCTTCTACATTTACTTAATGTCTATGTCTAAGGTTTCACATAACCTTCTACATTTACTTAATGTCTATGTCTAAGGTTTCACATAACCTTCTACATTTACTTAATGTCTATGTCTAAGGTTTCACATAACCTTCTACATTTACTTAATGTCTATGTCTAAGGTTTCACATAACCTTCTACATTTACTTAATGTCTATGTCTAAGGTTTCACATAACCTTCTACATTTACTTAATGTCTATGTCTAAGGTTTCACATAACCTTCTACATTTACTTAATGTCTATGTCTAAGGTTTCACATAACCTTCTACATTTACTTAATGTCTATGTCTAAGGTTTCACATAACCTTCTACATTTACTTAATGTCTATGTCTAAGGTTTCACATAACCTTCTACATTTACTTAATGTCTATGTCTAAGGTTTCACATAACCTTCTACATTTACTTAATGTCTATGTCTAAGGTTTCACATAACCTTCTACATTTACTTAATGTCTATGTCTAAGGTTTCACATAACCTTCTACATTTACTTAATGTCTATGTCTAAGGTTTCACATAACCTTCTACATTTACTTAATGTCTATGTCTAAGGTTTCACATAACCTTCTACATTTACTTAATGTCTATGTCTAAGGTTTCACATAACCTTCTACATTTACTTAATGTCTATGTCTAAGGTTTCACATAACCTTCTACATTTACTTAATGTCTATGTCTAAGGTTTCACATAACCTTCTACATTTACTTAATGTCTATGTCTAAGGTTTCACATAACCTTCTACATTTACTTAATGTCTATGTCTAAGGTTTCACATAACCTTCTACATTTACTTAATGTCTATGTCTAAGGTTTCACATAACCTTCTACATTTACTTAATGTCTATGTCTAAGGTTTCACATAACCTTCTACATTTACTTAATGTCTATGTCTAAGGTTTCACATAACCTTCTACATTTACTTAATGTCTATGTCTAAGGTTTCACATAACCTTCTACATTTACTTAATGTCTATGTCTAAGGTTTCACATAACCTTCTACATTTACTTAATGTCTATGTCTAAGGTAGCAAGATAAAAATGAATATACTTAGCAATCTATTATTAGAGTGATTTAGGCTAATAATTCACTGCAAGCACTTTCAAATTATGCACATAGTTTATCAAAATTATTTAGAATCTCTTGTTCCAAATCTTTTTGATTCAAAAATCTTTCAAAGATCAAATTCAAAACTATGAACAACTCTGTGTCCATTCTAATGAAAATCTTCTTTCTAAGACATAAAATGATTCTTTTAAAGATAAAATTCAAAACTATGAACAACTCTGTGTCCATTCTAATGAAAATCTTCTTTCTAAGACATAAAATGATTCTTTTAAAGATAAAATTCAAAACTATGAACATCTCTGTGTCCTTTTCCTTAAACCCATATTCTGTTAATGTGACATACTTTCTTTTAGCTTTTGATCACAACACTATCGCTTAACTACCCTACTCGTTTATTCACTGTTCCATAAGAACGTAGTTGAGTCCTCTTGGAAACTAGATTCTATTTTGACTCTATCTCTCGTGCAATAGGAACTTTTATTTAAACAATACAATACAATAGTAAAAAATAATTAAAAATTAAAAAATTTACGAAAAACATTACACACACACATACACTAAACATAAACGAATAACATAATTTCAAGAGCTATAGTTACTACTGATTAGATCAGATTAGCATGTTACATAAGCCTACTAGTGAGAAATAATTCTCTTATTATTAGTTATGAACAGTGATCCAAAAACGATTACCAATATGTTTGTCCTCTTAAACACTCGGTACTTCCAGTCTCCTTTTTGGTTTGTGACACTTTCGACATACCCTGGCCAAGGACAGTCACCATGCAACCCGAGTAGCCTAATATGTCACTTAATCATGTTTGCGAACTTATGTGCCCCATATTCAGATACACTCTCACAATCGACACAAGCACTAAAATTAAGACATTTGGTGAGTAAAGTGAGAAAGTCTTTAAGAATCAAGTCAGCGGTGACAGGTCGGTGATTCCTCATGCGCAAAGCGACTTAACTTGACTCACGTACGGAAATATACTCAACATTGCATAATGCCAAGTACTTGCATATTTGTGACATTATTTTAAGCACTTATGAAAACCCGTGACTTTCGACGAGACCCGTGTAGCGAACTTTCTGACAACCTATCCCAAGTTGGAAGCTTTAGGTAGGCTAGGTATACAAAGACACCCCAAGGACTTACTTGTTCGAATCTCAAAGGCCATGTTAGGACCAGTTTCAGTGAAACTGGTCAGTCTCCAGTTGCACCTGGAGACCAAGAAGATTTGTCCAGAAATATATTGAAGTCCAGTTGCATCGTACAGTTAACGCAACTGAAGACTTCCTCCAGTTGAGAACTGACCAGTTAAAGAATCATTCCAGTTGAATTCGAAGACAACAAGTGGAAGATAGAGAATGACAATGGCAGCGAAGCCCAGTTGACGTTGTAGTCAGTTACAAACTGGAGACCATCAGTGGAAAGCTCTTACAAATCTTTTTGATTCAAAAATCTTTCAAAGATCAAATTCAAAACTATGAACAACTCTGTGTCCATTCTAATGAAAATCTTCTTTCTAAGACATAAAATGATTCTTTTAAAGATAAAATTCAAAACTATGAACATCTCTGTGTTCATTCTTAAGAAAATTTTCTTTCTAAGAATCAATGCAAAAGCATTAACTCAATATCTGTTTATTGAAATCAACATCTCTGTGTCCTTTTCCTTAAACCCATATTCTGTTAATGTGACATACTTTCTTTTAGCTTTTGATCACAACACTATCGCTTAACTACCCTACTCGTTTATTCACTGTTCCATAAGAACGTAGTTGAGTCCTCTTGGAAACTAGATTCTATTTTGACTCTATCTCTCGTGCAATAGGAACTTTTATTTAAACAATACAATACAATAAAAATAAAAATAAAAAACATAACACATAACAATAACATAACAATAACAATAACAATAACAATAACAATAACAATAACAATAACAAGTTTTATACATAACAACTTAACAATAACATTAACAATAACAATAACAATAACAATAACAATAACAATAACAATAACAATAACAATAACAATAACAGTAACAATAACAATAACAATAACAATAACAATAACAATAACAATAACAAGTAACAGTAACAATAACAATAACAATAACAATAACAATAACAATAACAATAACAAGTAACAGTAACAATAACAATAACAATAACAATAACAATAATAATAATAATAACAATAACAGTAACAGTAACAGTAACAGTAACAGTAACAATAACAGTAACAGTAACAGTAACAGTAACAATAACAATAATAATAACAGCAGTAACAGCTTAAACTAAAAAAGCTCTACAAATAATTGTACCAAATCAACACTAACAATAATAATAGTAACAGTAACAATAACAATAACAATAACAATAACAATAACAATAACAATAACAGTAAGATAACAATAACAATAACAATAACAATAACAATAACAATAACAATAACAAGTAACATAACAATAACAATAACAATAACAATAACAATAACAATAACAATAACAAGTAACATAACAATAACAATAACAATAACAATAACAATAACAATAACAATAACAAGTAACATAACAATAACAATAACAATAACAATAACAATAACAATAACAATAACAAGTAACATAACAATAACAATAACAATAACAATAACAATAACAATAACAATAACAGTAATATACAAACAACTTACAAGTAACAGTAACAATAACAATAACAATAACAATAACAATAACAATAACAATAACAAGTTTTATACAAACAACTTAACAATAACAGTAACAATAACAAGTAACAGTAACAATAACAATAACAATAACAATAACAATAACAATAACAATAACAATAACAAGTAACAATAACAATAACAATAACAATAACAATAACAATAACAATAACAATAACAATAACAATAACAATAACAATAACAATAACAATAACAACTTAACAATAAAAGTAACAATAACAATAACAATAACAATAACAATAACAATAACAATAACAATAACAATAACAATAACAATAACAATAACAATAACAATAACAATAACAATAACAATAACAATAACAATAACAATAACAATAACAATAACAATAACAATAACAATAACAATAACAATAACAATAACAAGTAACAAGTAACAATAACAATAACAATAACAATAACAATAACAATAACAATAACAATAACAAGTAACAATAACAATAACAATAACAATAACAATAACAATAACAATAACAATAACAAGTAACAATAACAATAACAATAACAATAACAATAACAATAACAATAACAATAACAAGTAACAATAACAATAACAATAACAATAACAATAACAATAACAATAACAATAACAAGTAACAATAACAATAACAATAACAATAACAATAACAATAACAATAACAAGTAACAATAACAATAACAATAACAATAACAATAACAATAACAATAACAATAACAATAACAGTAACAATAACAATAACAATAACAATAACAATAACAATAACAATAACAATAACAATAACAATAACAATAACAATAACAATAACAATAACAAGTAACAAGTAACAATAACAATAACAATAACAATAACAATAACAATAACAATAACAATAACAATAACAATAACAAGTAACAGTAACAATAACAATAACAATAACAATAACAATAACAATAACAATAACAGTAACAGTAACAATAACAATAACAATAACAATAACAATAACAATAACAATAACAAGTAACAGTAACAATAACAATAACAATAACAATAACAATAACAATAACAATAACAAGTAACAAGTAACAATAACAATAACAATAACAATAACAATAACAATAACAATAACAAGTAACAGTAACAATAACAATAACAATAACAATAACAATAACAATAACAATAACAATAACAAGTAACAATAACAATAACAATAACAATAACAATAACAATAACAATAACAATAACATAACAATTAACAATAAAATAACAATAACAATAACAATAACAATAACAATAACAATAACAATAACAATAACAATAACATAACAATAACAATAACAATAACAATAACAAAACAATAACAATAACAATAACAGTAACAATAACAATAACAATAACAATAACAATAACAATAACAATAACAAGTAACAGTAACAATAACAATAACAATAACAATAACAATAACAATAACAATAACAATAACAGTAACAATAACAATAACAATAACAATAACAATAACAATAACAATAACAATAACAGTAACAATAACAATAACAATAACAATAACAATAACAATAACAATAACAAGTAACAGTAACAATAACAATAACAATAACAATAACAATAACAATAACATAACATTATAAGCACTTATGAAAACCCGTGACTTTCGATGAGACCCGTGTAGCGAACTTTCTGACAACCTATCCCAAGTTGGAAGCTTTAGGTAGGCTAGGTATACAAAGACACCCCAAGGACTTACTTGTTCGAATCTCAAAGGCCATGTTAGGACCAGTTTCAGTGAAACTGGTCAGTCTCCAGTTGCACCTGGAGACCAAGAAGATTTGTCCAGAAATATATTGAAGTCCAGTTGCATCGTACAGTTAACGCAACTGAAGACTTCCTCCAGTTGAGAACTGACCAGTTAAAGAATCATTCCAGTTGAATTCGAAGACAACAAGTGGAAGATAGAGAATGACAATGGCAGCGAAGCCCAGTTGACGTTGTAGTCAGTTACAAACTGGAGACCATCAGTGGAAAGCTCTTACAAAGCTTTACACTGATTACGAGGAATTAACTTTTATGCTTTATGTGCTATTACACGGATAATAAGATTTATCTATGTATAAAGTACAAAAAGGTACATAAAGCTGGTTGAGTAAAGTTGCTTTATACTGCAACTTTACACAGCATTTTAAGGAATTAAATGCTATTCCTTAAATTTTCTCAACCATATTTGTACGGCCAAAGTTAACATCCCACTTTACTTATAAATACAAGTCATTGCATAACAAGAATAACATATACAAAATATACTTTGCATATCAGACTTTGCATACAATATTCTTGGTGAACTTGTGCAATATTCTCTCAATCGTAAAAAAGAACATTTCACAACTTTAAGTGTTTCGGATTGTTTAGAGAAATTCCAAGTGTAGATCAATTGTAGTTCATAGGTTGTTAGGATATTTACATACTTTGTATTATCTTGGTTCCGCAACAACCTTGTAATTTATTTAAAGTTAATAAATAAATTACACTTGAAAATTACATATTGTCTCACCAATTTACTTTACAAGTATTTTATATTATTGCATTGTTCTTTACTTATTGTCACTTAAATAAGTAATCTATCTAGAACTTGGTATATACTCACTGTAACTGGTCGTATCCAGTTCAGCGCTTATATTGCAAAGTAACTCCACCATCGACATAGAGGTGTCTTCAGGTAGTACCATCTATTGAGTTGGGACTTACAAGTGGTATCAGAGTAGAAGGCTAATAAACTTGCCTAGATCTGCTTAGATGACTACTACTTAAGGTGGAGATGGTTCTGGTCAAGGTGAAAATCCTCTGAATACTAATACACCACCTGTTCAAAATGTTAATACAAACCCTCCTCCTCCTACTGCCGCTAACCATGTCCATGTATAGTATTCTAACACTCCTATTCCAAAATTTGATGGAAATAGTGAGACCTTCGGTACATGGAAGGCCAGAATGCTTTTGCATTTTGGTGGGATAGAGAGATATATGCTGAAAATCCTTAAGGATGGACCGTATATACCCATGTCTCTTGGGTAAGTCCTCTTCTAGATCCAACTGGAAGAAGAGGTTCTAGAGAAAAGCTCGAAGACCACTGGTCTGATGAGGATCGTAGACTTGTAGATCTGGACACCAGACTCAAGAACATGATCCTTGGAGCTGTCCCTGAAGATCTAATTCCAACACTTGTATTGTTCCCCAGTGCCAAGTCAATGTGGGATGAATTAGTTATTCAGTTTGAAGTAGGTGATGACACTATTGTCACCAGAAAGGTTGCCTTGAACAAGAAGTATGAATCCTTCTTTGCTCTGCCCAATGAAAGTCTAACTGGTACTTACACTAGGTTTTCTAGCCTCATTAATCAGTTGAGAGGCTTAGGTGTAGAGAAGTATAAGGATATTCTTCTTGAGAAGTTTTATGATATTCTTCCTTCCAAATGGGAAAATATGGTTCTTGTCTTAAGACAAGGTAAAACCCTGCACAGTCACACTCTTGCATCGCTCTATGGAGCCTTCAGATTCACTGAAGATAATGATGCAGCAAGACTGGTGGCTGAGCAGGATGCCATGAACCATGCCCAGAGTCCCAAGGTTGCTAGTGTAACTGAGCGACCTTTTACTGCTTTAATGTCTGCAGAGAGTGTCCAGGCACACTCAATGAAGGAGATGTTAAACAGTTTCTTGAACTCTGGCCTGACCACTGAAATTAGTGACGGTTGTGATGAAACTGACGATGATGATCTGGTAGCCATGATCGCTAAAACCTTTAATAGGTTTAAGCATAAATCTAAAAGATTTAATGGCCCAAACAATGCTTCCAGCTCTAGCTCTCTGGATAAAACCAATCTTACCTGCTATAAATGCGGTAAGAAAGGTCATTTTATGAAGGAATGCAGATCTAGTCAGATGAACAACCAAACTAGTCCCTCTGTCCCAAATTTCAATCGGCCTGATGATAGCTACAAAGCTAAATATAAGAAGCTTAAGGCCCAGATTGCCTTCCTGTCCATGAAAAAAGAAAAAGATCAGTGCTTAATGGCACAAACTGAGGGAAAATGGGAGTACTCTGATGACTCTTCAGCTGATGAAGAAGAGGAAAGGGACATGAAAGGTCGCTCAGTTACACTAGCAACCTTGGGACTCTGGGCATGGTTCATGGCATCCTGCTCAGCCACCAGTCTTGCTGCATCATTATCTTCAGTGAATCTGAAGGCTCCATAGAGCGATGCAAGAGTGTGACTGTGCAGGGTTTTACCTTGTCTTAAGACAAGAACCATATTTTCCCATTTGGAAGGAAGAATATCACAAAACTTCTCAAGAAGAATATCCTTATACTTCTCTACACCTAAGCCTCTCAACTGATTAATGAGGCTAGAAAACCTAGTGTAAGTACCAGTTTGACTTTCATTGGGCAGAGCAAAGAAGGATTCATACTTCTTGTTCAAGGCAACCTTTCTGGTGACAATAGTGTCATATCAACAGCAGCATGTGGCAAAGGAAGATGTCATCACTGGAAGATGGGTGGACATCATTTTGAAAAAGGTATGTGATTATGAAAATCAGGTGGATCCAGAACTGAAACTGGACCTTGCTGAATCATTAAGTGGTGATTTGGCTTTTGTGGAAACTGTTAGAGCAGATAGTGAAAGATATCTGGACACTATCTTAATTGAACTGAACAATGTTAAACCACAACTTAATGATTTACAAAGTGTCCAGTTGGCTCTCAAGGAGTCAGTTTTGAAAATTGAGGCTTTAGAATTTGATAATCAAAAACTAGTTTCTGATCTTGAAAAAGAACAAATGATTATCAAGTCATGGGTAAAAGC
>CM067167.1:184157959-184240198 GCA_034093135.1 Erigeron breviscapus
ATGGTGGTGGTGGTGGTGGTGGTGGTGGTGGTGGTGGTGGTGGTGGTGGTGGTGGTGGTGGTGGTGGTGGTGGTGGTGGTGGTGGTGGTGGTGGTGGTGGTGGTGGTGGTGGTGGTGGTGGTGGTGGTGGTGGTGGTGGTGGTGGTGGTGGTGGTGGTGGTGGTGGTGGTGGTGGTGGTGGTGGTGGTGGTGGTGGTGGTGGTGGTGGTGGTGGTGGTGGTGGTGGTGGTGGTGGTGGTGGTGGTGGTGGTGGTGGTGGTGGTGGTGGTGGTGGTGGTGGTGGTGGTGGTGGTGGTGGTGGTGGTGGTGGTGGTGGTGGTGGTGGTGGTGGTGGTGGTGGTGGTGGTGGTGGTGGTGGTGGTGGTGGTGGTGGTGGTGGTGGTGGTGGTGGTGGTGGTGGTGATGGTGGTGGTGGTGGTGATGGCGGTGGTGGTGTGGTGGTGGTGGTGGTGGTGGTGGTGGTGGTGTTGTGGTGGCAGTGGTCGCCGTCGTCGGAAAATCATGATGGTGGTCGGAGATGGTGGTGGTGGTGGTGGTGGTGGTGGTGGTGGTGATGGTGGTGGTAGTGGTCGGAGATGGTGAAAAATGAAAGATTGAGATTTGTCCCTAATGGTCCCTAATTTAACTTTTCCCTTTTCCAATATATTCAAGATTGACTCATATCGGATTGAAAAACCAGCTACCTAAAAGCCTTTCTTCCACCATCAGCGACTATGAAGGCTTCACCCGAAATTGAGTTCTTGGTCTTACCTAAGTTAAAGGAGAATTGAATCCTTTGGTTAACCCTTGGAGAAGAATCAGAAAGATAGATCATTTGGTGAGATTATTCCTTACAGAGTCTTATCTGATTAATTCACCTTCGATTATTCAATCAATGAAGCAGAGTCAACGACCTTTGAAGAAAGATGACTTATATTTTAAGATATCTAATCCCAACATACGCAATTACGCGAGTAGGAGAGGTGAGATGTACACAAATCTTTTTTATCCAAAAAATCCAACTCTTTATGAATTGGACCGTTGTTATGAATCTTTTATCACAAATCTGCAATCAAACAACAACAATAATATAGATAAAAATGAGGAGAAGAATAAACAGAGATAAGATTAAAGAATAATTGTATTCGGTTTATTTTGTGTATATCAATATTACATACAAGGGGATCAATATATACCCAACTAAAGAGGGTATAATGTTGATCGACTGTATCCATATATATCTGTATTCTTAACAATTACAACAACAAAAACTTTTTTACCCAAAAAAATCCAACTCTTTTTGAATTGGACCATAACAACCTCACCATTCCCTTAAACGGGCCACACTTCCCAGCCCAAATCAATCAACGGACAGCAATCATTCTCTCTCCCAAACACACATTTCCTTTGCCAAAAAAAAAAAAAAACAATCACATCACACACACACAAACATTCCATATTCCAAATAAACATCATTTCCTAAACATTCATCCTCACAAATCTCAAAAACACAACCAAAAAAAATGGGGAAAAACAATCTGAGCGACGAACAAGTCTCCGCCATGAAAGAAGCATTCACCCTTTTCGACACAGACGGCGACGGAAAGATCGCACCATCAGAGCTCGGAATCCTAATGAGATCTCTCGGTGGCAACCCAACACAAGCCCAATTGAAATCAATAATTGCTGAAGAAAAACTAACATCCCCTTTTGATTTCAACAGGTTTACTGATTTAATGGGCAAACATTTGAAACCCGAACCATTTGACAGACAACTTCGTGATGCGTTTAAGGTTATTGATAAAGATGGGACAGGTTATGTTGTTGTTGCTGATCTTAAACATATATTGACTAGTATTGGTGAGAAATTGGAGCCTGCTGAATTTGATGAGTGGATCCGTGAAATTGATGTTGGATCTGATGGCAAGATTAAGTATGAGGATTTCATTGCCCGTATGGTTGCCAAATGATTTCGTAAGCTTTCGATTCCTTTTTCGTTTATTAAGTTTCCAAATTTTATGTTTGTTGATATTATTATTTAGTATTTACAATGTTAAAATGCCAAATGGGTTGTTGATTAATGATTAGGTTGTTGTGTATATGAAATCATTTTTTTTTAATCATGTTTCAAATAATTGTATCGTTTTGTTGTTAGGAGTCGAAATTGTTGTAAAAGACACAATCTTTTGGATTAGATTTAGGGGGTGTTTGGTGTTGCGTTATTAAAACAGATTTTGCGTTTTCAAAACTGCGTTTTGGAAAAGCATGTATGTACATGCTTCTTCAAAACTGCGTTTTCATAGCAAATAATCACTTTTTCATCCAAACACTTTTTATTTTTAGATTATTTGTGTTTTATAAACGTAATAATCAAATAATCACTTCAAATAATAATCCCAAACACCCTCTTATATGATAAGTGTTTGGGGGGTATATAATCGAAATGTGAGTGACTCAATTACGAGGGACGACATGTATTTACTCTTTTGATCGTTAGCTTTCTGAATGGGAGGATATCCGTAGATGATAGGGTATGGACGTATGGTGTTGCAGATGTTACAAGAATCCGGGAAGACTATCGGTTGTCTCTAATGGGAATTGTATGCCATGAATTTTGGGAATGATTATCTTTCACTTTTAGTTATCAACAATTTGTACATAGAAATACAAGTAAACAACCGTAACGAAGCATCAATAGATTAGCAACTAGAGCTATATAGTTGGTTGATCAAGGCTAATAATTTTTAAACTTGAAACCTGCAATTACTTTTCACTTTTAATGACTTTAACACCTAAATTACATAAACTTTTCCCATTTCTTCACTAAGAAAGTGATTGATTAAGTGAGGAGATGAATCTAATTCCTTAAAGATCACTCTGGATGAGTTATGTCAATATAAAACACACACACAAGCAAATAAAGAAAGGATTATTTTTCCTGGATGTTTGCGAAATGATCCACAAGTTTTGATTTGTTTTTCGTAATGTTATTGTTACAGATACATTATATTTAATTTTGTATTGCAATGCCTTTCATTAAAATCTAGAAAACTCATTTTACCCATACTGACTTTTTTGTATTGAATGTCTGGAAAGAGACCCGAGTTTGGTTCAAGCCTCGTCGGGTAAACAGTTAGGAAGAGTCCAGAACTGTCATGATAGTATTGGTTAGGATCCATTCACTTGATCCAAATGCCCGACTCTCCTCTATAAGCCTGAATAGGGATCCCTCTCCGTTTACTTGTTATATAATCCGGTAATTCGTAATTCTAAATAGTAAATCCTTTCATTTTCTAAGTTTATTTAATTTGTTCGATGATTAGATTAATGTCTCTTCTTTTTGTTCTAGTAAATTTTCATATTTTAAATGAGTTTGATTTTTGATAGTATAACCTGAATGTTTGTTTGAAAGGGGAAGAATATCTTTCCATTCAAGGTTCCTACAGTTTCAATAATGTTTCTTTTGTGTATACCTTAAGGTGAGAATTCTTGACTGAAAGGATGTTGTAAACGCCAATGTGAACACTTAGTTGAAGCTGTGTGAAGGAAAGTAGGGTGGAGTTCATCTATGACATACATAAGTTTGATGGAGAAATGAAAGGGTCATTTAGTCTGTTGATAAACATTTAGTTTAGAGTTTTAAGAATTTAAAACATCTTTTTGTAATTGTTAAATAATGTATTTAGGTACATATGAAAATTTTAATGTTATAAAAGGGCATACATGATATTATTAAGTTTGAAAGGATATATATGATTTTAAAGTTTCATGAAGACATAATGAAATTCTGTGCCAATATTAAATATCAAGGAGGGTGGCTTAGCGGTATTGGGTTGGGTCGTTGGGATTCTCAAAAGGAGGGGTCCTTAAGTATTAATTATTTAGTTTGTTAATAAACATTTAGTTTAGAGCTATAAGAATTTAAAACATCTTTTTGTAATTGCTAAATACACTAATGTATTTAGGTACATATGAACATTTTAATGTTATAAAAGGGCATACATGATATTATTAAGTTTGAAAGGATATATATGATTTTAAAGTTTCATGAAGACATACATGAAATTCTGTGCCAATATTAAATTTCAAGGAGGGTGGCTTAGCGGTATTGGATTGGGATTTTCGAAATGAGGGGTCCTTAAGCTCAAATCATGTAAGCTACTGCTCCTTGGGGTCACCTGCCGGCTGCCATAACATAGCAATCCATAATCGTGGAAGGATGGTGATTTGATGGCTCCATGGGTCTTTTGGGGTAGTGTCATATCGCAGGACATGGTTTTTCGTGTATCAGAAAGGTTTTATAGTAAAAATTATGTAGGATACTGAGATGGTCTCTTGTTTGAGGGTCACTGCTGACTTAGTTATGCCTTCTATAGACAGGCTTGAGGGTCACCGCTGGCTTAAGTGTCTCTTCTATTCATACTTTATAATTCCAAAGGGAAGGTTGTAGATTTACAGGAAGGTTTGAGATGCTGGAAGTCATTGAAGATGGATGAGTGATTTGAAGTTGTAAGCTGTACTGAAATAGATAATATGCATTATCTTCAACCTTAAGTTGCTAAGTATGACCCTTTTTGCTGTAACAAATATGGTACTCTAAGATGCCATTCGGATTTTTTGTCTGTCAAATCGATGCTTCTTGTATGGGAATGCTCTAGTGACTTAGGTTTGCATGATTTCGAAATCTGTAGTTATGTTTAGAGTTTGTATGATCTCTTGGTGGCATTAGATATGCAATAATGTACTAGCAGTTCTACATAACATATTTCACACGATCCACTTGAAATTGTTCTATGTAGCACTCTCTTTCTGTCTGCATAAAGGAAACTAGTTTTCAACATAATGACAACTTACGCATGCACAAAATTTGAACTCAATAGTAATTGTCTAATCTTCTGAATAGCATGATTTAAGAGGCTGTAAGCAATTGAATACATATACACTTTGGATGATCTGCAACATGTTTGACCCTTTTCATTGTTAGATAAGTTGTTAAAGTTTACTGGTGCATTGGTGCCTGTTTCACGGTTTGAGATAAATAATGACCTAAATCATCCCATTTCTAGTTAAATAAACAAGATTGTTGCCTCAATGCCCCATACAATAGATTATAGACACCCAACAAGTATCTTGCACTGTCAAACCCTTATTGTCTTTGATGGTTTGACTTCATTTGCCTGGCTTCTAGGTAGCAATCTGACCAATTTGTCTATGAATTCAATATTAGTTGATTTGGGCTGAGCTTTATCTCTGATTAGTCAAATGGGTTGAAAGTTGCTTAAAGTGTACTTTAAATGCATTATAGTTTTAAACCTCCTAAATCGTCTATTCAAAGTCAGATCATGATTATAATGATGTAACATGTTCGATAATATTGAACATACTAATTAATTATTAAAAGTTAAAGCTATGTGTAAAAAGGTTTCGGGTCAACTTAACCTACATATAGAACAGTCTACCCCGTTTTGACTTGTTTCCCAACTTGGCCAAGATTCTACCTTTTCTGACAATTCATATGGCGAAGGTTGCTTTGTGAGTCTAGAATGCCCTGTCTATTAACTTGGTTATAGCTTTTTTTAATGAATTTTGTTTGCAACCCTAAATGTTAGGGTTGAATTTTATATCATTGTGTATGTATTTACTACCAGTTGTGAACTTTAGGCTATGGTTATGTCAATAGTGTGAACTAAACTCTTCTGCTCATTATGTTTTCTGTGCAGGTCGGAGGTGCTAATGGATTGCGCGCTTCCCACTTCCTCTTCTCTTTAATTAGAAGTAATATTTTCATGTGGTAATCTTTATTAATCTGGATTCAAAGTTTTCTGCTTGCTAGTTTCAGCTATTTGTACTCTGGGAATGCTAAAAGAACCCATAATTTGTGTGTCCGTTTCTCTCTTCTTTTTTTTTTTTTTGCTTTTCCAAACAGGCTTCTTGTGAATAACTTTGATTAAATGCTCTGATGTAATACATTGGTTTATGTCAATTAATTTCCTTTTCATATCTACAAGCCTTGATTTACTTGTGTAGGCAGGTAGAATCATGAGTCCATCGCTAGATTCTCTTCCACTTAATTTGTGAATTTTCAAAACCAAACCAAACTAAACTTTGAAAGCTTCAAGACAAAACCAACCTATTAGATCTTGTTATATGCATATATTTTATACATATAAGCAAGTAAGCAATAGTTTTACTTAATTAAACTTTGATATTTCTATTTACTAACTTGGGAACAACCATTTATGTTCAGAATCATCCCCATCATCCTTGAGCTTTAGCTTAATGGTTGAAAGGCCATCCCCCATGCATGAGGTCTTGTGTTCAAGCCTTGGGGAGGACATAGGAATTAAGTCCTTTTATGAGGGCTTGACTTGGGTATATTCAGGTTCAAGTCTGAGAGGACAGGGTTTACCCCTATTAATCGTCGTGCCTTCGGACGGATTAGTAGGGGGTTTTTCCCCATCGGGTATTTGAAATAGGCATCTTCGAGGGAGCTCTCTAGCGCGGACCCGGTTAAGATAACGTATGCTAGACCTCCCGCTGTCGAATCGCGACACGAAGTTTCTAATGAAATTCACCTTTCAAAAACAAAATCATCCGTGGCCAAAAATATGTAAACACTTGACAATTTAATTCACTGGACTACCATAGTCGAAAGCAATCTCATAGTAACTCACCGTTGTTGCAACTTAAACGGTTGTTGCAACTTAAACGTTAATCTTATTGTAACTCAACGTTGTTGCAACTTGCAAGTGTAATTTTGTTGCCTTCTGACGAAAGTTATCTCCAAATTTCTTCTTTGTGGAAATGTTTTAAGTCCAAACCATAACTTAGAAGATCAAAGTTACTCTAAATAGAAGTTAACTAATTAACCTAATATTGGCTAACTCCTCGGTTATTCATTTAATCTAAGAATATGGTTTCGAGGATCATCCATTATGAATAGGAACTTCCTCATGATGGTTATGGGGAAATACAGTACGATGATCCAGAATAACGTGTGATTTATAAACCCATTGAGATAATACAATGTTATGAATGTTCGCTTACTTCTCGGATTATCTGTTGGATTGCGGCGTCGATGCTAAATAGTTAAATGTGTATTAACGTAGAATAATATTAGATTGAGAGGATTGACTTATTTTAAATCCTTTTTTAATTAGTCTTGTAATTATTTGGCAGTCGCATTGAGCTATTTGCTTTGGTTATAACTAGAGTTATGCCCGCGCGATGCGGCGGTGTAATGGCAACGGTGACGGAAGTGGCGGCGACGGTCATAAGTCCGCACAACGCGGCGGTGTAATGGCGGCGGGGATGGTGGCAACAACGAGCGGCCATGATTGTTGGTGGTGGAGGCGGCAGGTAGTGTGAGTTATTGATGTAATGTGGTTTTGATATATGGTATTTCATGTATTAACATGTGTACATTGTTGAATGTTTAAAGTTGAAACTTATTTATAAATATAGTATATATAGATAGATATACATGTACTGAAAAAAAAAATGTAAGTTTAATTTGACTTTGCGAGTATTTATTTTTTAATGAAAGATGTACCCAAGGAAATTTCCTCCATCTTGTCGTGCAACTTATTCGTTTGGCAATGATTTCGTCGACATTGATATATAGTCTGTTTAATTTTGTCTTCCAAAAGTCAAACTGATCGTATCATGATCATTCAATTTCATATTCACACATAAATTAATTGTTTTGTTTCTATTAAATAAAATTCTTTGGTTGGACTTTTAACAAAATCACAAGATCAATAGCATAGCACTGTCTTTTCAATCCTCTCATGCTACTTGTAAATCATGGGATTATGATATTTTTGTGAGTTTTAGAGGGGTAGACACTCGGAATTAAGAAAACCATAGATTGAAATTAAGAAAACCATATCTTGTGTGTTATTGTTGTTTTGATTTACTTAGATGAATCATGTAAATCACAGGAGCGTTGACAAATTCCAATGGGTTGACTTCCTGGTCACTAAATCAAGTTTTTTGATCACTCTGAGTATATTAAGAAAACAATCTTGTGTAGTGTTGTTTCATATGAGATGTTGAATAAGATCGGTTTGGTCCTTCACCAGACTAGCTAGATGTGAATAACCATGTATATTAACTATACATAGATCAAATGGGCAGGTATGAAGCAAAGTTTATCAAACAAGTCGTTGGAATGATTTCAAATAGATTGTTTCGCAATAAAAGCCTCTTCGGAATAGATCAGTCTCACTTGCAAGATGTCAAATACGACCCTGACAGTAAGAAATTTCATCTACTAGCTTTTTACTTGCGAAGTAGTAAATAAAATCTTGGATCATCGATAAAATGAATGGATAGGATTTGTTTTCTACCAAAAATTTAGTTTGTAAATTAACATTTCACACCTCACATATCCTTATAATTTAATATTTAATACATGTCGATCATCATCTATTATTGGTAGTCCTGTTACTAAATCCACATACGTGATACGTTAACCTCCTTGAACGCAGACTGTATTGATTCCCATTCCAAGCAAATCAGCATATCATTGTCTCCTCCTCACTCCATTGATCATACATCTTCTCAGTCATGTAAACATGATGTTTTCTTGAGTTTTGAAGGAGGGGACACCCGCAAGACCTTCGTGGATCATCTATATGCAGCTCTGGATGAACAGGGGATCTATGCTTATAGGCAAAGGGAAAAATCAACACATAGCGAATCATTTGGTTCACCCCTCCTAAATGCCATTAAAGAATCAAAGATTGCTGTCATCGTATTCTCTAGCAATTATGCAGATTCTTCCTCTTGCTTGGATGAACTTACATATATTATGGAATGCATGGAAGAGAGGGGACAAATCGTTATGCCCATATTCTATGACGTGGATCCTTGGGAAGTACAAACACAGAAATGGAAATATGGAGAAGCATTTGCTAAACATGAGTTAGAGAACAATGAAAAAGTTGAATCATGGAAAAAGGCATTGGTGGATGCAACTAATTTTTCTGGATGGGTAACCAAGTACATTGCAAACGGGTAACTTTTTTCTTTTCTGAGTTTTTTTTATGCTTAAAAGGATTGTCTCGTGTTATACTAGGGTCTCATACAATTCATGTTTCCAAAACACAACATTGAATTTTATGATAAAACAGGTTAATTTACTAAGAGAGCTTTACAATTATGCATTCAAATCTTATTCATTTTCAACTTGCATCATCATAATGTAGTCTTGGTAACAACCAAGCAAGCTGACCCATCTCAATGATTGAATAATGCATCAATAGATGCATTGGTACTTGAGAGGACGTACGACTTTGAGGTTTTAAGTTCAAATTCTGGTGTGATCCCAAAACTGGAGACAAAGGTTTTCCTACAATGGGTTTCCCCTAGAATTGGAGTTGAGTATATGAAGAGTCAATGCCGCTGAGCCCAATTTGCAGTTAAGAAAGAAAAAAAACTAAATGAATTTAAATTTTCTTTTGTTTCTATAGCCTTCATTGTGTCGTTAGTTACAACGGCAGTCCACATTCCTTAGCATTTTGCCACTTACAAGTGGTGTACAGATTACCTCCCTTGCAAGAATCCGGGTCTTAATTTTACATATCTAATTCGCAGGCGTGAAGCAGGATGTGTTAAACAAGTTGTTGATACAATTTCAAAGAGGTTATTTCCCAATAAAGACTTTGGAACTGCTAGTATGACTACTCTAACATCTTTCCATGAGGATGTGGAGCACTTGAAGATTCCCCTCGAAGAGATATTATTGGCGACTAACAGATTTGCTAGGGAAAACATCATCGCAGGTGGTGGGTTTGGAAAGGTGTACCAAGGTCAATCTCAACATGGCATCATTGCCGTAAAGCAGTTGGATCGCAGGAATGGGCAAGGAGATCATGAATTCATGATGGAGATTGCATTGCTTTCAACTTGTTTATAAGTATGAAAAGAATGGGAGTCTAGACAAACTAATACCTAGCAAGAATCTAACCTGGATTCAACGCCTTCAGATTTGCGTAGATGCTGCCCGTGGATTGAGTTATCTTCATAATGATGTTGGGCCTCAACATAGAATTCTCCATCGCGACATCAAGAGTGCAAACATTTTATTGGATGAGAATCTTAAAGCTAAGATTTCCGACTTTGGGTTGTCCAAGATAGCCCTTGCAAATGTGCCTTGTACAGTTGTTATCTCCATTCCTTGTGGAACACCAGGATATGTTGATCCACAGTACCTACGTGGTAATCTCACTCAAAAGTCTGACGTTTACTCTTTTGGAGTTGTACTGTTTGAAGTATTGATTGGCAGACTAGTGAGTCTTGAAGAGCCTCTTGATGAGCGTCGTTTTTCAGTTCAATCGGCCCAAGATCATTTCAGAAAGAATACATTAGATGAAATAATCGATCCAGATCTACGGAAACAAATGAACTTGGCCTCCTTAAGTACATTTTCAAAGATTGCCTCTGACTGCTTGAAGGAACAGGGAGAAGAACGTCCAACAATGAGTAAGGTTGTCAAAGAACTAAAGAAAGCATTGGATCTTCAGCTAGTTGTTGGAGCTGCATAAGCTTCTATATTTTTTAGGTTTTGGTGTTAAAGTTTAGAGCATCGGGTTAGATAGCCATTTCGATTAACATCTCAACTTTTAACGTATAATGCAAGCCGATCAACTTTTAATCTTTCCAACAGAATCAACAGTGTATTAGTTAATATTGTGTTGTTATCTGCAAGAAAATTTGCTATTTGTATTCCCGGTATTCAAATCAACAATATTTTCCCTGCAAGAAGTATATTCCCAAATATAATCAAGAAACCAGTTCCCATCGCGATTAGCAGTCCCGCCGACCCATGACAGTAATGATATATACTCCATATGTATCTCACACCTGAGAATAATATATATATACTCCATATTTGTAAAGATCTATGGTTTTAGATTGATCTTAATATCTTACATCAGTTCTTAATGTCAAAGTCCATATAGAATGAAAAAGAGCATAACTATTTATAACAAACTGCCTTTGCTGCTTCAATAACAGCTTCAGCTGTAATTCCATACTTTTTGTATATCCTCCCTGCTGATGCACTTGCCCCAAACTTATCAATCCCGATTGCCTTTCCTTTTGTTCCCACAATCTTCTCCCACCCGAATGTCGAGCCAGCCTCAATGCTAACCCGGGCCATAATATCACTGGGAAGTACACTTTCCTTGTATGCATCACTTTGTTCATGAAATAACTCCCACGAAACAAATGACACTACCCGAACTGCCTTCCCGTCTTTCCTGAGCTCGTCACCGGCCTTCACTGCAATCTCAAGCTCTGACCCGGTTCCAATCAGAATCACATCCGGTTTGTTGTTTGATGAGTTATCTGACAAGATATATCCTCCTTTCTCTACTTTTTCAATCGATGTACCCTGTTATTACAAGGGTAATTAAGGCTTTTTTTTTTATCTTCTGGTTTTTTCGTATTCAAGTAGGTCTATATTGGATTAAACAGTTAAACTAAAAGAATGAGGGTCAACACAGGTCAAGTTCACTTGTCAACATTTTTTCTGATGATACATCACTTCATTCTTTGTTACAAATAACAAAGTTCAAATATATTTCTTATATCAGTTATTATAAAATAAATAAAGAGAACTGTTATTTCAAAACCGATTCGTTTAGATCTGGACCTGTGTTGACCTGTTACCTGACCCACCCAATTTGACAACTTTACCTGTAGATTTGGAAGCTTCTGTCTGGATAGAGCCAAAACCGATGGGCGTTTTGTGTTAAGAACTGCGATCCTGTAAGCACCAGCGGTTTCATTCCCATCGGCAGGCCGGAGCATGAGGATGTTTGGCATGGCTCGGAAACTTGCTATATGTTCTACGGGTTGATGGGTTGGCCCATCCTCCCCTAGACCAATTGAATCATGTGTCATCACATAAATGATTCTGGATTCTGATAGTGCAGCAAGTCTTATGGAGGCTCTCATGTAATCTGTGAAAACAAAGAAAGTTGCACAATAGGGGATTAGTCCCTTCGTGTGATGAGCAATTCCGTTACAGATTGCTCCCATCCCATGTTCTCGGACACCAAACCGGACATTACGTTCTGCAGGAGTGTCTTTCTGGAAATCTCCAAACATTTTTAGTTGAGTCATGTTGGAGGAGGCCAAATCTGCACTGCCTCCGAGAAGTCCGGGAAGAACTTTGGCTAGGGCATTCAAGCACTGTTGTGAAAGATTTCGTGTGGCATCCCCAAGGACTTCTGGAGTGTAAGTCTGCAAGAAACACAATTCTTACATAAATAGTCTGGAAGTAATCCAGATATAAAAAAGTGCAACATATATGCGTCAGCTCGATAAATATGATACCCAGGAAGGCATGAACGACCAAGAAATAGGAAAGTCGCAACTTTCATGCCTATATTATAAGGGAACAATATGGTCCAGAGGTTGCACAGTTAGACCGGGGGAATGATAGGTTAAAATCACAAATATGTAACTTATTGTTCTGGTTTGGTTGGGTTGACCTAAACACTTGTTGTACAAATTTCGTTTAAGTTTGTTATAGATAGTTAGTATGTTAAATACTATCACAAAACCTATAGTCTGTATTCTATAACACTTGACTTTTCGAATAGAACAATTTAGTCGTTTTCTAAAGATGGGGTGAAGCAAAAAACTGATATAGGCAGAAACTAACCGGTAGAGCTTTCTCCCAACCGGCGGGCAATCCACCATTAATAAGATCTTTGAGTTCTCTGGCATCTTCCGTGTACTTCTTCTCATATGCTGCAAACTTTGCATTCCATTCGGTTTCAAGAACGCTTCCTTCAGAAATATGATGACTCCAATGCCTAGGAACAAACTGAATCGAGTAAGACTTCATTTTGTTTACACCATATATAATGTTTCTACATTATTTGCTGCATGATTCTTATTGTTCCAGGACCACCCAGATAGAAGATGTCATTTTTCCCGACATCATACAAATGGAACTGGAACAATTAGAATGAATAATCCCTTACTCTATAACATCTTCAGGCACATGAAAAGGCTTGTGTGTCCATCCCAGGTTTTTTCTAGTGGCTTCGACTTCCTTAGCACCCAATGCACTACCATGAGCACTATATGAGTTAGCCTTGTTCGGTGATCCAAACCCAATTGTAGTGGTAACCTGTATAAATGAAAATTTAAACAATATAAAACCCAAAAAGGAGAATACAAAAGATGCAGATAATACTAATAGTAATGAACTAATGATCATTAGTACAGGTGGCAAATGGGTGGTTCAGGTGGGATGGGCAACTGGTCATACAGGTAAATATAGTGTGGAAATGCAGATCAAAGTAGGTCATATGGGACTGACCCAAAAACATTTTTTTTTCTTCTTACTTTTCCTGTACTCTCATAAATAAAAATGACTAAAAACCATACTGTTAAATTCTCTAACTAAATTTTACAGTGAACGAATTTGGAATTATTAACCATTCTGGATATGTATTAGGTGGCTATCCACTCATTTAACCCATTTTACCCATTCCATTCTAGGTACCATCCAAAATTATTACCTATTTGGCTATTTGAGTCGTTAGAGGTTAAGTATAGCCCAAATCAACCCATTCATCTTTAATTAGAACAAACTTGTGACCTTAAATCAACAGTATGCTAACAAGAAAATACCTTGATCAAAGTCGGTCTATCTCTAATAGACTTTGCTTCCTCAATTGCCTCACGGATTTCATCATATCCGTGGTTACCATTCTTCACCCAAATTACATGCCACCCTAAACCCTTAAACCTTGTGTCAACATCCTCGGTGAAAGCAATATCTGTGTCCCCATCAATGGAAATATGGTTGTCGTCATAGAATGCTATTAGCTTCTCAAGACCCCAATGGGCAGCAAGGGAACAAGCTTCATTCGAGACTCCTTCCATTTGGCAGCCATCACCAAGTATAACGTACCTAGTTGAATATTAAGAAAAAAGATGACAAAATGGGCATGTTAGGCGGGTTGAGAAGTGGGTTGATACAGGTGAGTCTCGTACATGGAAACGGGGTTGGGTCAACACAAAATACTTTTCGACCAAGTTTTCTATGTTGAATCTGATTATAATATCTATATTATGTTTTTGGAGGTTATATGCATTAAAAAATGCACTCTAGGCGACTTTAGGCTTGTTTGACCCATTTCATTTTAAGCTAAACTTTTCAGTTTAACCACTCAAGAGATTACTCGATTAGAAATAAAATCATACGTATGATGTTTAGGTATGTCAATTACGTAAGTAATGAATCAACATTTGCTAGTTATAAGGTAAGAAACGTAAAAAACAATAACATAAACTTGAGACTAGAATGTTATGGTAAATTACGTGTAGTGATCGACTATCTCATAGCCTGGTTTGTTGAATCGGCTCGCTAGATGCTTCTCTGCAAGGGCTAAACCAACGGCATTGGCGATACCCTGGCCAAGGGGTCCTACAAGAGCACAGGTAAAAATTGATTTCTAGATTAGAGTATCAAAGTAAAAGAAAGAAACAATTGGTTAAGCCTTTTTGAGGTGACAAATGATCAGCAGCATATTAAAGGTCAAAATACTAATGATTTAAATACGATTACAAAAACTGAAATGACATAAAAAAACTTTCTTTTTCCCATAAATTAAATAAAATGATTAAGGATGCTTTAAGCATTTGAACTCATGCTTGTAAATTTTTGGCCCGCTTCAGCTGTTTGACCCGTTCCATTTTACTCTAAATTATGTATTAAACCAGTTTGGCTCCTTATTATCTATACAACACGAATTGACCCGTATCTTCATAAATGGTTGAAATTGCCACCTGAACCCACTGATTTCAAACCAAAACCACAATCCCACGCCTGTAAATTGCCTAGTAAGTAATTAGAAAAACATGAACGTGCAAGTGAAAAAAGACTCTCCCAAAAGGTATAAGTAAGGATTCAAAGTCAGTAGTTTTATCGATGGGTATCAAAGATGAATCCTACCAGTTGTTATTTCAATTCCCGGTGTCACAAAGTTTTCAGGGTGACCAGGTGTTTTACTACCCCATTGCCTGTAGCTTTTCAAGTCTTCTTCCTACATTCAGTTTAACAAAAATATGCTATTAGCCACCTCTCTCGAAATGAATATCATGTTTGATATGATATGATAGAAATCAAATGCCTACTGTTCCCATCAATAACGAAATTTTAAAGAGAAACATAAACTTTATCTTTTTGAATGGCAAAGAGACACACACCCATTACAAGCTATCACACACCTTTCTCTTGTATAAACCTTGAACCCACGACTTTTTGGAACCAAAATCTATGTTACTAATATCTTGTAACAATTAATAACCAGCAAGAAAGTAATTTCTGGCGGAATCTTACTGAAAGAAGCAACCGTTGGAACTTAAACTTTAGACAAAATGCAAATGGTTGGATTTATTTCAAAGAGACGGAGATGTAAATTTAACTAGTGGACTAAACACTAAAGTGAAAAACTTAGCCAGACAATCAACACTTTCTTATTTTTTACACGTTGACACAATATGCATGTTGTAACTATTATGTATGATAAAGTTTTGTAATGTATGTGCTAAGACGGGTTCCCACTATTGCTAGTGGATATGCATCATAAAAACGAAGGTTAGGGCTTCAAATCCCTCCCCATGTCCTTTTAATCATAGGGTTACATGATTTACCTTCTCTCATGTTGGCCGTGAGATCGGTCTGTAAGGGAACGATAATGGGTCGTTTATCCTTATATGGATATGCGGACACCTTTGGCGTATATCATTTTTATCTATGGCGAAATTACATTGTTGTACGTTTTTATCTATGGTGTATATCACTTACAAATATGGCCTTATTGATGAAAATTCTATTTGGCAATACTCAACTATAGTAAAGCTTGGAAGCATTTTCGCCCTTTGCTTGCAACTCGTCTCAAAAGTATAAAATGTCCTTTCAAACAAGACTAATACTTCTTTCTGGGGCCGGGATTGTATGTATACGGATAATGATTAATAGGTCTAATTGGTATGCCTAAAGATAGGCCTAATAATAAGATGATGACACATTGCATGATGAATGATAAAGATTAGGAGAGAGAAAACCCATGTTACATGTGTCAAACATCTAAAGCATTAGGCATATCTTTAAGTCCATATTTTAGGTCTATCAATCATTTTCCGTATACATATGCATATGCATATAAAAGTGGGACTTAAAAACGGATGCCTAGTACTCTAACTTTAGCAGTTTTACCCTTAAAACAACCTCACAATCCGACATTGTTTTGCCTTATAATCTTTTTTATATAACTTTGACAAATCGACGCGCATATTTCACAGCAACTACTCACTGCGCCGCAGTGAGCCATTGCCAAGCTCACTGCGCCGCAGTGAGCCATTGCCAAGCTCACTGCGCCGCAGTGAGCTAACCTTTGCACAAAACAGGCCCTAGCCACTGCGCCGCAGTGAGCCATTGCCAAGCTCACTGCGCCGCAGTGAGCTAACCTTTGCACAAAACAGGCCCTAGCCACTGCGCCGCAGTGAGCCATTGCCAAGCTCACTGCGCCGCAGTGAGCTAACCTTTGCACAAAACAGGCCCTAGCCACTGCGCCGCAGTGGGACTAAGCACAATATCACTGCGCCGCAGTGAGCCATTGCCAAGCTCACTGCGCCGCAGTGAGCTAACCTTTGCACAAAACAGGCCCTAGCCACTGCGCCGCAGTGGGACTAGGCCCATGCCACTGCGCCGCAGTGAGCTAACCTTTGCACAAAACAGGCCCTAGCCACTGCGCCGCAGTGGGACTAAGCCCATGCCACTGCGCCGCAGTGGCCAGTACAATAGCACTGCGCCGCAGTGAGCCATTGCCAAGCTCACTGCGCCGCAGTGAGCTAACCTTTGCACAAAACAGGCCCTAGCCACTGCGCCGCAGTGGGACTAAGCCCATGCCACTGCGCCGCAGTGGCCATTGCCAAGCTCACTGCGCCGCAGTGAGCCATGCCAAGCTCACTGCGCCGCAGTGAGCCATGCCAACAATATCACTGCGCCGCAGTGAGCCATTGCCAAGCTCACTGCGCCGCAGTGAGCTAACCTTTGCACAAAACAGGCCCTAGCCACTGCGCCGCAGTGGCCCATGCTCACTGCGCCGCAGTGAGCCAGAACCATGCTCACTGCGCCGCAGTGAGCCATTGCCAAGCTCACTGCGCCGCAGTGAGCCATTGCCAAGCTCACTGCGCCGCAGTGAGCCATTGCCAAGCTCACTGCGCCGCAGTGAGCCATTGCCAAGCTCACTGCGCCGCAGTGAGCCATTGCCAAGCTCACTGCGCCGCAGTGAGCCAGAACCATGCTCACTGCGCCGCAGTGGCCATTGCCAAGCTCACTGCGCCGCAGTGAGCCATTGCCAAGCTCACTGCGCCGCAGTGAGCCATGCAATAGCACTGCGCCGCAGTGAGCCATTGCCAAGCTCACTGCGCCGCAGTGAGCTAACCTTTGCACAAAACAGGCCCTAGCCACTGCGCCGCAGTGAGAATACAACATCCGACAATTTAACCAAGACAGTCAGAATACAACATCCGACAATTTAACCAAGACAGTCAGAATACAACATCCGACAATTTAACCAAGACAGTCAGAATACAACATCCGACAATTTAACCAAGACAGTCAGAATACAACATCCGACAATTTAACCCAGACAGTCAGAATACAACATCCGACAATTTAACCAAGACAGTCAGAATACAACATCCGACAATTTAACCCAGACAGTCAGAATACAACATCCGACAATTTAACCAAGACAGTCAGAATACAACATCCGACAATTTAACCAAGACAGTCAGAATACAACATCCGACAATTTAACCAAGACAGTCAGAATACAACATCCGACAATTTAACCAAGACAGTCAGAATACAACATCCGACAATTTAACCAAGACAGTCAGAATACAACATCCGACAATTTAACCCAGACAGTCAGAATACAACATCCGACAATTTAACCCAGACAGTCAGAATACAACATCCGACAATTTAACCAAGACAGTCAGAATACAACATCCGACAATTTAACCAATAGGGGGAAACATTTTAGTTTGTCAAACACAAAGAAACATCTTAATCAGCCATCACACGGCAATTCAACGTCATTTTACCCAACATTTAATAAATGACATGTATACACATTTTCGACAGCCGTCAACATGGCAAAATTTAAGTCAAATGATCTAAGTATCCAAGTCACATGGCATACTCACAAAACAATCATTTATTTAACAAATAGTGTATACAACAGTGCATGCTTTTCAGGCCCAAAGTAAAAGGAAAAGGACGCCATAAACTCACCTTAGCGATCTAAATGCTAAAAGGTAATGTAGCTCGAGAAGATCCACAGTCAATTCTCCTGGTTATCCAAAACCTATGATATCATTACCAATAATGAGGATCAAATCCCTTGACGACGGGTATCCTACGTACAACTACTTAGCTATAGACCCTAGAATGCCATAACCGAGAATGTGTTTCAAACTTTCATTTTTCCAACCAAAAGTAAATAAACATATTCGGACTTTCGGATTAAAAGTTATTAATGTTTTAAAAATTGATGCGCAAAAATCTTTACAGTGGGTATCCACTGCGCCGCAGTGAGCCAGAACCACGCTCACTGCGCCGCAGTGGGCTAAATCGAACCAGGGACCAGTACAATAGCACTGCGCCGCAGTGAGCCATTGCCAAGCTCACTGCGCCGCAGTGAGCTAACCTTTGCACAAAACAGGCCCTAGCCACTGCGCCGCAGTGGGACTAAGCCCATGCCACTGCGCCGCAGTGGCCTCATTCTGCAGCCAGCACCAGCAGGTGCAAATATGCAGGAAAGCCCAAAACGTTTTTCAACACAAATCCTTTCATTATAACAAGTATTAACATGTTCAAAAGACCTGGAAACATACCATTTCGCTAACCATTTGCACTTTCAACCATTTTGACCTCAAAAACCTAATTCTAAGTCAAAACCTAATTAAGTTAACCAAACCAAAACTCATTTCATTTCCATGGCTATCTAATTCGAATTATTTAACTGAAATAAACCCCTTTAAATGAATTTAAATCAATTCAAAAGTTTGAGAAATGGTTTACTTACCAAAATTTGATGTTCTTGAGGTAAAGATGAAGATGGTGATGATAATGATGCCAAAACCCTAAATTATTATTGAAATATGATTAATCCCTTTTAAATCCTTCCTTTACAAAACCAGACTTTTGATGATGATGATAGGGAGATTTAGAAATTTTGAGTGTTTTGGTGGATTGTGTGTGTGTGTGTGTGTGGTGTAAATGTCGACAGAAAGAAAACAGGGGGGTGGGGGGTTTGTTGGTTAATTTCCCTCCATTCAAACATAATTAAGCCCATGTGGCTTCTTTTTGTGATATTTTTGTACCCTTAATTCGGTAAAATGCCTACGATTAAATACCGTTTGACTAAAAGGTTAAAATGCTAAAAGGTAATGTAGCTCGAGAAGATCCACAGTCAATTCTCCTGGTTATCCAAAACCTATGATATCATTACCAATAATGAGGATCAAATCCCTTGACGACGGGTATCCTACGTACAACTACTTAGCTATAGACCCTAGAATGCCATAACCGAGAATGTGTTTCAAACTTTCATTTTTCCAACCAAAAGTAAATAAACATATTCGGACTTTCGGATTAAAAGTTATTAATGTTTTAAAAATTGATGCGCAAAAATCTTTACAGTGGGTATCCACTGCGCCGCAGTGAGCCAGAACCATGCTCACTGCGCCGCAGTGGCCTCATTCTGCAGCCAGCACCAGCAGGTGCAAATATGCAGGAAAGCCCAAAACGTTTTTCAACACAAATCCTTTCATTATAACAAGTATTAACATGTTCAAAAGACCTGGAAACATACCATTTCGCTAACCATTTGCACTTTCAACCATTTTGACCTCAAAAACCTAATTCTAAGTCAAAACCTAATTCTAAGTCAAAACCTAATTAAGTTAACCAAACCAAAACTCATTTCATTTCCATGGCTATCTAATTCGAATTATTTAACTGAAATAAACCCCTTTAAATGAATTTAAATCAATTCAAAAGTTTGAGAAATGGTTTACTTACCAAAATTTGATGTTCTTGAGGTAAAGATGAAGATGGTGATGATAATGATGCCAAAACCCTAAATTATTATTGAAATATGATTAATCCCTTTTAAATCCTTCCTTTACAAAACCAGACTTTTGATGATGATGATAGGGAGATTTAGAAATTTTGAGTGTTTTGGTGGATTGTGTGTGTGTGTGTGTGTGTGTGTGTGTGTGTGTGTGTGTGTGTTGTCACAGTGCGTGGCGGTGACGGGTGGTGGTGGTGTGTGGCGGTAGCAGCGGCGATTGGTGGCAACGACAAGTAGTGTAGGTTATTGATGTAATGTGGTTTTGATGAATTGTTTGAAACTTAAAATTCAATGTTGAAACTTAAAACTCAATCTTGAAACTCAAAATAAGATTTGAGATTTGCTTTATAATATAGTATAAATAGATATAGATAGATATAGATAACCTAAACTACTCGCCGTCGCCCAGCACCACCACCAATAATTGCCCACCACCGCTGCCGCCACCACCACTACCACCAATCGCCGCCACCTCGTCGTCATTACACCGATGCATCGCGCGGGTACCGTTCTAGTAAGATAAAAAACGAAATTACAAAAGTAATTAAATAGTGTAATTAAGTACCTTAACACTATCATAGCCAGCCAAGTAAAGCAAAGCATACTGCAGCATGCACCCATGACCAGCCGACAAAACAAACCGATCACGGTTAAACCAATACGGGTTTTTCGGATTAAACCTCATAAACTCATCAAACAAAACATGACCCAATGGAGCACAACCCATGGGCAAACCAGGGTGGCCCGAATTGGCTTTCTCAACTGCATCAACTGCCAAAAACCTGATTGTGTTAACGGATTTCTCAACCAACTTCGGGTCTGTTGTGGGTATTGTTTTGTGGGCAGCTGTTTTGGCTGATGCTTTTAGTATACGAAATGATGATGATGATCGAATGGGTCGGGTGGGTCGGGTTGGAGTAGTAGTGAGGTGTAGAGAGGTAATTGGGTTGAAAGTGACGTGATCATGGGTTTGGGAAGTGTGTGTTTTTGTGGTGTGTGTGAGTGTGAGGAAAGATGATTGTGCCGACATTGAAACAGATTAATTAATTGATGAAAAAAAAGATATATGATCAAAGAAGAGGATGATGAAGAAGGAGAAGGTGGTGGTCAAACATATATACTCCGTATTTGTTATCTGGCACCGACGAGGTGCATGCACGTGTATTTCTTTTCTTATTTTAATATGTTGGATGTCGATACAAAGAGATTTTTTAAACAGTTGATACACTAGCTATTACTGAAATTTTTTTACATGACAAAAGAAAATTAGATGCAAACAACATATAAATATAGTAGTATTAGTATATACAAATAAATTTTGTCACTTTTTCGAACTCAAGTTTTAGAAAAACAAACAAAAGAATAGTTGATGTATTAAAACAAAACAATAACTATATTAATGCATAATGAAACTCTAAATACAGTGATATAATATAGTGTCTTGCTTTACATGTTAAATGTAATGATGATGAAAATTGTTATATATTAAAAGTCATTATATATAACGGAAAGAGGGAAAATCATCAAAACCAAATGCTTAAAAGTAAAATTATACATGTGTGAAAGTTGTTTAGCAAAAACATGAGAACCCAAAAATTTGGTGTCAAATATTTGAAAACGAAATTATTTTAATATGGGCAAAAGTTAAAGATAAAACTTTAGAGGGTAAAAATAAAAAGTGGCCCATTGGTAAGGAGATGATCCACCTGGGTTCGAGTCTCACTTTTCACATTTGTGAGGGTGGATTAATAGGGATTTTTCGAGAGTCCTGGTTTCCAGGCATATGTGTAACTTAGGAGTAGAGTAAAATAGAATGTCGTTCAAAAAAAAAAAAAAGGGCAAAAGCCATGTTAAAGCCTTAAAAGTAAGAATGTTAAAAATTTAGGGTGTAAAATGAAAATTGTTAAAAGGTTTAAAAGGTGTTGTACTTTAAGCAATAAAAGTTGTACATTTCATATTGGTTTTTGAATATATATAAAATTTTTTTATTTTGGTGCTATAGAAGTTTTTTTAGAAAATACATAAATTTGTATGCTTGTTTAGGATTTCTTTTTAATTCAAATCTTTCTTTTCAAATACAATATTCCTTTACAGTAGGGGTGAGCAAAACCGAACCAAAAACCAAAAAAACCATGAAAACCGAAAAATCCGAACCGAAAAAACCAACGGTTTTTGGTTTTGGTTTTTCTAAAAACCGAAAGTTATGGTTCGGTTTTGGTTTCATGTGAAAAACCGAACCATAAAAACCGAACCGAACCAAAAATATATATTGTTTACTTTATTTTATATTTATATCATTTTATTATAATTTTTGGTAAATATGTTAATACTAGATTATTTTCCCGCGTAATACGCGAGATAACATATTAAATTTTTTATATATTTATAAATAAGACATGTTAAAATACAATGATATTATTATTAAAAAAAACGTTTTGCATCGAATATGGTTAATAAAATATGTATGTTATATCTTTTTATAATGATGGTGTACGTATGTGATTAAATATAGATACTACATTGTCCAAAAAATGATGTTATTATTATTTGAAAATGGTTTTTATTGAATATTGTTTGGAATATATGTTTCTTGTATCTTTGTATATTTATTTACGATTAAGAATTAAAACATGTTCATTTAATGTAATACTTCATCCGTCTTAATTTTGATTTTTTCAACTTTGATGGTAGATATTTGTGTTGGTTTTATATAATATTTGATGAAATTTATATCAACACTAATACATTTAAAGCTCAATCCATTCATATATTTTACATTAAGTATTTTTTTAACACAATCAAAATAGTCATATTAAAAAAATATCCAAAAAATCAAACTATGAAATTTAAACTTTGAGAGGGGTGAGGTAATTTAATTTAAAAAAACATGTTAGCTTTATATTATTTAATATATCTATATCTTAATATATACTAAAAGGCAACTGATCTAAACTTCAATTGATCAATCACAACTCTTTAATTTATCTAAATTAAGTTTAAACATGTGACTAAATTTATTAATTATAAATTATAAATTAAAAAATTTTCATCTTAATCTGAATATATATTAAAAACAACTAATTTAACCTCAATTGATCAATCACAGCCTTGATTTTTCTAAATTAAGTTTTAACATGTGACTAAATTATTATTATTAAATATAAATTATAAGTTAGAAAATATGGGTCTACAAACACTTTTTATATTAGTTATATTAACAATTATAGAAAAAATCTCATTAATTTAAAATTTTTTTGTTTTCCATTATTAATTTGTACAAGTACGTTTTTACTTTTATCTTTTAATGATTATTAATAATGGGAATAGGAATATAAAACTGCCATGGACCTAAACTTAGGTATATAACCTCATACATCTTAATATTTTAATCCATAAATTACATAGAGGCCCAATCATTTATTCATTATACAATAAATGTTAAAAAATCAGTTTGATATTACCAATTTCATGAATTACATTATCTTATTTCATTTTATTTACAGTTTTACAATTAAATTACCATTTTGTTTTTTCTTATATTTTTAAGTTTTAACTTATAAGGTTTTTTATTTTCATTTATTTAACAATTTAATTTCTTTTAATACCATGTATTGGGTCTATTTGGGTTGTTTAAAGGAATTGTGAAATCCGTAAATTTCAAGGTGATTGAATATTTGTTTATAAACTTTTTCAATATATATAATTGTTCAATACATATAATATAATATAATAACAATTATAGTTAAATTATGATAATTGTCATCTATATTTATGAATTAAATATTATTATTATAATTAAGAAGGATATATATTAACTAATCATTTAAAATATGAGTATTAAAATTGTCATTTACAAATTAAAAATGCATGCAAAGATAAAATAATTAATATGATATAATAGTTCTAAATCAAAGTTACCGGTTCTTGTTTCTTTAGTAAGTATTATCCGGTTTTAGTTTATTATAGCGAAGCTTTAAGTTACATCAAAGAATTAAAAAATGAACATATTATTACTAATTTTTAAATTAAATACATGTATTGAATTTTAAGTTAAAAAATTTGATCAAATATGAGAAATAGATTGAAATGTTATAAACAATATTTATGGAATGGATGTCCATAGATTGAATAGTTATATTGTACATATTTAGGAGATTGTTTTCTTGGAGGTTACTCCAACTTGTAATTATATTTACCTCTTTATGAGATGAATAAAATACAATCTTCTATTCTCTCCATCTTCTTATGTTCTTTATTATTTTCTATTGTTCTTGTTTTATAGTTTTACAACACGTTATCAGCACGCTCTAAGAACAGATGGAAACACTTTCGGCCGAGAACTTCTTTTGCGGTATACTGATTTTTTTTTCTTTATGAAGCATCATGTTAAATTTCATATGTCAGGTATGATTTTTGCTCCAATAAATGCTTGGCTAATTGGCTGATTACTTTATTTTAAACTAGGAGGTTCGCAACCCCGCGTTACGGGGTTTGCAAGAAACCAAAAAGTAACACGTAGTAGAAAAATCCGAATGAAATGTGATATGATAACATCCGAATAATGTTACGAGGTGTAATCTATGAATAGTAACTCGTCATTGTCAAAAACTTTGACATATTAAATAAATATTAATTCAAAGGCACTATTAGAAAGAAAAAAACGATAAAAGTTTTCTTCATTATATTATTTGGAAACCCGAAAGAGAAAAAAATATAAAAAACCAAAATATAACATGTAGTTTTATACCCGAAGAGGATCAGATGTGGTAAAATCCGAATAGTGGTAAAAAATAGAATAAAAATTTTCAATATAATTATTTAGAACCCGAAAGGAAAGAAATATGCAAGAAACCAAAAAGTAACATGTAGTAAAACCCCGAACGAAATGCATTTGGCAAAATCTGAATAGTAATACGAAGTGTAACATGGACGGCGAGTTACTATTCACAACCAAATGTGGCGAGTTACTATTCACAACCAAATGTGTTAATATAATATATAATCGTAGGCGAGTTACTATTCACAACCAAATGTGGCGAGTTACTATTCACAACCAAATGTGTTAATATAATATAATATAATATAATTTCGTCAAGGCAACTCATTATTTTCGAAACCATATTAATTGATATGTACAATTAATCTCTCTACGTTAATATTAAAACTCGTCAAAAAAAATTTTAACAACTCTGTGGTCTATATATCTTTGCCAAACAATCGACCGTGACCGCTAATCTCATCAAATTGTTTGCTACTGTTATTAATTATTTGTTTTTATTTGCTTCGTTTGATTAATAATAATATGTTTTTTAAGCCATCTATAATCTAACTAAAAGAGGAGGTTGGGGGTACATTTGGCACCCCTAATCCCCTCCTTGAGCCTAATACTCCATCCTTATTAATCCTTTATTTTTTTAATATTTATTTAATAAATGACCGACCTTTAATAAAAAAATAATAAAAAAATCTTTATTATTATTATTATTATCTATATATATACCACCTAGAAAAAACCCTCACATATTCTCAACTCAAAAAAAAAAACCTACGGCCAAAAAAAAAACCTACGATGGACTACCAAAAAGGTTTTTTTATTTATATACTTTGTTAATATTTAATCATTATTATTATTATTTAACATTGAATTCTTATGTTATTGTTATTATTATCTCTTTTAATTTAGTTTGTTGTCCATAGGTTCATTATGGCTTCTTCTTCAACAACAAAAAATAAGACCACATTAGTTCATCTTGAAGATCTTAAGCCAACACATGTTAACCATCATCTACGACTCCGTGTTGTGCATGTATGGACTGTTTCGGAGTGGAACAACCCGAAGAAAATCAAAACGTTCGAGATGGTCTTTGTTGATGAATTGGTATGTATTTTTCAAATTATATACTGTACACTTTTTGTTTCTCCTTTTGTTGAGTTTAACTCTAAATCGTTTAGTCTAAAATTGTTGTTTGTGTTTATAGTAAGTTTAGATATAACAAACTGCAAATTTTTTATTTAACTAAAGTTGAAAAAAAAGGGTAAACTGGAATCAATATTTATATGGAGTTAATTTTCATATGTTTCTTCTTTAGCTTTCGTATTGATTAAGTTGTGATATTGGTCATATCGATGGTTGCTCGAATCATACCGTTACTGTGTAAATTTTTAAATCGTCTATATTTGATGGAAACCAAAAGAAATTACTGTTTGCTCGCTAGCTTTTCGTTGCATAAGAAAAACACTCTTGAATTAGCTTTGACTAAAAGAACATCAAAAGTTGTCATCAAGAATCAATTTACTAAGAATATATATAGAGATTTATGAAGCAGAAACTTACACATCAAGAATTAGTACTTGATCTTCGTACGCAATGCAACTTCTTTATTTTTTAATTATTAATATATGTTTATGTTTATTGATTGATATATAGTTTAATATAAAAGCAAGCTCTGTTTCGACGACAGGTACATTATTAATAAATCGTCTAAGTTGTGCATCTCTTTTTTTATCAAGCAACTGCTTTCTATGGATGTTTATTGTGTGTCAGAAGTATGTGATAACTAAATTGTAGTATGCTTTTATGTCAGAACCTATCATTATTCATTACTTGACATGTTGATGATGAAATGCTTGATAGCGATGAATCCAATGATGAAGGTGAATGGAACTATTCAGATGAATCAGAAGACGATCCTATGTTTGATATGAGTACGATTCCGATATGTATGATAGGCCTTCCCCGAAGGATTAGTTTATTACGCATTACTTCTTCAACTTTTTGCCTTATTTGAATCGTTTTATGTTGTATTTTTAGGTATTTTAATTTTATTCAGTATCTATTTAATATACTTGAATTCCAATTTTTTAGCTTTGATTGATATATTTTGAGACTACTCGTCCATTGGACGGGCCTGAGCACTAGTTATTTAATATTCGTGGATCTACGAATATAGTTCAATTAACAATATTGAATTGAACATCAATAATAGAAAGAACATGACTTCTAATGTATAAATGGTTATTTATTTTCATAATTGGCCATAATATTTCAAGACATGTTTTTGTTAGTGACTTGAATTGTATGTTTGTAAATTATGGATTTGAGATACAACAGCTTGATTGTATAAAGTCTCATGGAAAAATATATACTTGTTAATACGTATATTTCTATATTTTTTCTTTTGAATTATGATGGTCCGAATTGGCGATTAACAGTATTTAGACTTGGTTACGACTTGTTTATCTCGACAAGTAGTTGGATTTGGGTGATTATCTAACTATAAAAAGAAAATATATGTTTTGTTATGACCTTATCTTAATATATACTAAAAGACAACTGACCTAACCTCAATTGACCAATCACAGCCCTTAATTTCTCAAAATTAATTAAATCAACACATGTCTAAATTAATTTACACTTTTTGGTTTTTCATCACCAATTTACACTTTTAACCCAATTTAAAAATAATTAATACTTTATTGCATAATGTCTATCTAATAACAAAATATAGCTAAAAGTTAGGGAGGTTACATATTTATATCAATATTTTATTTTATATTATTAACTGTAATCAAATTAATTGTAATATTGTTGTTATTAGTAATTGTAATCAGACTATAATTAGGATAATCATTGTTGTTATTAGTAATTAAAATCAAATTATATTTAGAATACAGATTCTTCTTATATAAACTGAAACCTACAAATATAATCACAACAGACAAAATTATTGAAAACCCCACGAACTAGCTGCTACATTTATTGTTCTTAACAATCATGGCTAACGAAAATAAAATTACTCTTTTGCAAGACATCAATGAGAACTCGATCAATTATGTAATCAAAGTTAAGATATTGCTTCTCTGGAAGAGTTTGTATAAAAGAAACTTTGCTACACCATCCAACCTGATTTATCATTCAGTATTTACATTTAAATATCTCAATTCCTTTTTAAGTATATTTTACATTTAACGTATAATTATTTTAGTGGTTTCATATACTAATTCTTATATTAATAATGTTGTAAAACCGTGTATATGATACGGGTCTAAAATCTAGTATTTATTTATATAATTTTTCAGGGAAATTAGTTTGATTTTTATACGAATAATTAAATGTGACCTTAGATTTTATGTTTGTGCAACTTGTTGGAATGTGCAAATCTATTATTATATACTAGATTAATGACCCGCGTAATACGCGGATAATTATATTTAACTAATCACATATTTAACGATAATAGTAAAACTTAAGAATTACTCATATTATATTATTATCTGAATAATTAATATTTTGCACTTACTATTAAAAAGTCAACATAATAATAAATGTAAAAAGAATTAAAAAAAATCAACTTTATAACGTACTAACATTATACTTCATTTTCTTACACGACTATCAAGGACGTTGAACGATGTAAACCAAACTTTTTAAGCGTTTGTCCTTACTACACAACGTATTTATTCCTATTCTAGTTAATATTCAAAGCGGGTAACATTCAAATGAAACAAAAAAATTTAAGGTAAAAACAATAAAATAAAAGAAAATTAAGCCCAAAATAATAACAAATCATGCATTAATAATCTCATTATCTGCTATTGTCTATAACGTTTTGAGTATTGTAAATCCAACCAGAGATGTTGTATGTAACGTGTATAAAATAATAGTTGTACACTTACAATAAAATTAAGGAAGTAGACTTTTGATACGAAAGATCGATATAACTTTTTATATACAACTTAGCGACAACCTTTTGAACTTTATTTTAATTTTTTTTTAATTCTCTTACCATTAACGTGTCAATGTATATCAAAAAATTTTATTTTTACATTTATAACAAACCATAAAAAAACAGTTATATATATATGCAAGTGCACGTCTATGTCAATAGCAGTCTAGATTGTTTGGGCTTATATTGTTATATGTCTTTGTAATGTGATTGTCATTAATGAACTTAGTATTATGCATAGAATACTAGATTAAGTTGAAGTATTGAATGTGTAATAAATCTGCTAAGTGTGAAATGTGACCTCGCATTTCACATAGGTAATACGACCCCGTATTTGCAGGGTCAAATACGAGGCCAATCACAGAATGCGACCTCGCATTAGTGATGGGCTGGGCTGGGTTTTCGAGTCCGACTCGCTGAAGCCCATGTCATGGGTGTTACCTATATAAACCGAACCCTAACAGAGTTTAGGGTTGAACATTTGTCGAAATATTAAGCAGGTATTGCAGGTTATAGTCGTCAAAGGTTGTTCCGCTAGCCCGAAGAAGATCTGCGAGGCCGCAGATGATCTAGGGGCTTTTTGTTGATCACCAAGTTATTGTGAGGGATTCCGCACCTCAAGATAACTGGAGCATGCTATTGACGATCCGTACCACGGGACTTACAATTGGTATCAGAGCCTCTTGGTTTAATACCGGAAGGTTATAGCTTGTTGGTGATAGACAATATTGATTTAGGGTCGTTTAGACGTGATTCTTTCATGAGTTTACGACCGAAAATCTTTTTTGTGACCTCGATTTGTATTTGCAGCAGTCGAAGGTGTTATTGTTGGTGTTTAGGGTTTCGAATTCAAGAGATCTAAGGATTCCAGCATTGTTTGCGACCTCGCGGGCTCGTATTACCTCATCCAGCTCGTATTGCGACCTGGGTAGCTAATTACGACCTCGCCAGTTCAATTGAGACCTCGTGTTTCGTTTACGACCTCGTGGGCTCTTTAAGACCTCGCCAGTTCAATTACGACCTCGAGTAGTTAATTGCGACCTCGTTTTTCTTCACGACCTAGTGAACTTTTACGACCTCGTTTTTTATAAACAGTTCGTGAATTTTGCTAGCTCGGAGAAAATGACGTCTCAATTACCCGCAAATTATCAATCTTTGTTGAATCAACTAATTTTGATGGATCACGAAACCGGAAAGGCCAACTCACCGCCCAAGTTAATAAGCCTTGATAGATATTTCAGTTGGAAGGGCAGATTCGAGTCATATTACAGGTTAATGGATGTGAGGATGTGGATATGTAATGTTAATGGTTATGTTCATCCCACTGTGCAAAATGACAAAGAACCTAATGGTTCGGGTGGTGGAAAAGCAGCTTTGTATGAGCAAATGACTGTCGATCAAAAGAAAGATTACGAAGCAGAAAGTAAAGCTTTAGGATCACTCGGAATGGCTCTCCAAGGGGAATTCTTGCACTTGTTTGAAATGTATGATAGTGCAAAAGGCTTCTGGGATGCACTCAAAGAGCATTGTGAAGATGATGATGATCTCAAGAAGAGAAGGAAGGATTTGCTAAAGAAGCAGTATTATGTCTTTACTAGCTTCAAAGATGAACCTCTTGATGAGATCTTGATTCATTACAGTCATCTGCTGGTTGAGCTTGCATACTTTGGGTATAAACCTGATCCAGAAGATGTCATCGAGAAGTTGTTGGAAGCTCTTCCAGTTAAGTGGGAAGGGTTTGTAACTTCAATCCAACAAAATCCCGAATTTAGCTCATGGACTCTGGATCAGATCATTCGAAAGCTGAGAGGTCAAGATATGAAACGAAAGTCGAAGGAAGCAGGTAGCAGTGATTTTGTTCAGCGTCCTGAACTTTATCATAGCAAATCAAGCGTTCCTTCTGCAAAATCTTCAAATGGAGAGATTACTGCCTTCTATAGTGGAGATGATGACAAGATGAAGATGTCAACGGATTCTGATAGCAACTTGATGTATGTAACTTCTCCAGAATCGGCCATGGTAGTGCATAATGGGATTCAGAATGGTAGTTCTCCAAGCTCGAGTTACACAGGGATGCCGATGAGCATAAGATCTGCTGAGGGACACTTGGGCATGCTCGCTTTATTTGTGTCTGCTCATGAAAAGTTAATTGGAGGAAAACTAACTGATCCTGATTTAGTTAGGGAGGATTACAAGCAAGTTGATCCAGATGATTTGGAAGAAATAGATCTGAACTGGCAATTAGCTATGTTAACATTGAGAGTTCAGCGTTTCACAGATAGAACCGGAAGGAAGGTTGTGAATGGCAAAGTAGGGTTTGACAAGACCAAGGTGAAGTGTTATAACTGTGATGGTTTTGGACATTTTGCAAGAGAGTGTCAGAGGCCAAGACGGGATAACAATTCAGCTACAGGCCGTCAGAACTTCAATCAAAGTGGTTCTATAGTGAGTCAGAATTCCGGACATCAGTATGCTAATACTGGGAACCGAAGCTCAGGAGAAGCGGACAACTCAAGAGCCTTAGTTGTTCAATCTAATGGTACATATAATTGGGGTTCAACTAGTACCGATGATCAGAATCATGCATTCATGGCAATAATTCAAGACCTTGATGAAGAAATGAATGATCTTGCAGATAATTCATTTGATCCTATGGTATGTGCCAATGATCATGGTAGTGTTCATTAGAGGGTAGAGGAGGAACCTGAATCATCAGAACCAGTAAGAGCTGAGAGCGAAGATGTTGCCGAAGCTGAGACGAGCCTGATGGCACATCTTGATAGTGTTGAACATAAGGAGCCACTAAGGAGAACTGAAGGGTTATGGTTCATCGATAGTGGATGTTCAAGACATATGACAGGTGACAAGAGGTTATTAACAGAATTTAAGACTGTTAAAGGATCTTATGTCATCTTTGCAGGTCCCAAGGGCGGAAGTATTTCTGGTATTGGAAAAGTCGTCAATGGGAAATTTAGAATGGAAATTGATCGACCCAAAGCCAATAAGGATAGGGGTCCTTTGAAAAACTAATTGTTTATGAATGTGCAGGAGCTGCTAAGGAAGACCGCAGGTTTATGGTTTGTCAATAGCGGAAGCTCCAGGCACATTATGGAGGACAAGGGATTATTAACGGAGTTTACTTCTGTTAAAGGATCCTATGTCTATTTTGTGATAGACAAAGTACTATAGAAGATCATGACTAGATGATGATCTATAGTACATGTTCTAATTTTTATATGTTTGATTTATGTTGTTGGTTATGTTATATGTCAGTTCCAGAAGTGCACTAGTTTAATCACAGGGATGAAGAAATTGGTGTTCTTGAGGAAGTAGACATCAGTGGATGTTTGTCTTAGGGGAGAGATTGGAATACATAACAGCAAGTGAATACTCATTCACCGGCTCTGGCTATCACGGTTAGGTTTTCCTTTGTACTCTCATAAAGACAGATTGTAAATCCACCATATCCATTACCAATAATCCTGTTAAGCACAGTAGGACTAAGCACATAGACATAAGGTTTCATTTTATACGCGATTGTGCTGAAAAGAAATTAATAGTCCTATAAAAGGTGCCGAGTGACTTTAATTTAGTTGATCTGTTCACTAAGGCTTTCGACCGAACTCGTTTTGAGTTGTTAGTCCAATTGATTGGAATGAGAAATCTATAGTGACAGTGTCTCTCAAAAGGAACTTTGTAAAATGAGTCAGTGTTTGTGTCGTAATGTATGTGTGTCATATAGTTTCAGAAAAACAAAATAAAAATGAGAAAAATCAGAAAAGAAAAAGAAAATAATAAAAAAAGAGTAAGGTCACTGCATCAAGACGATTAGACGTGACGATACTTTAGCTTTTAAGCCTACCGAATTGTACTTTAAATTGCTCAGTTCAGTGATACCATTATATGATGTATCGATAGGCACAAAGTACCAAAGTTTCCTTATAATCTGAACTTAAATGTATACAATGTTCTTATGAGAAACGTATTCAGATATATGGCTGAGAATGCTTGTTCTTAAAATAGACAAGTCCTTTAAATCTTATGAAAGATCTTGCATTGTAATTATCTATATTTGGTCTTTATATAGAAGGTCTCGGGTACATATATGTGTATGTATTGCTTTTTTGGATGTATATTTGTGACAAGATATGCAAATATCAAATAAATCAGTTGAAAATATGAAGCTAATGTGGCCTGTAAGTCCCAACTCAATAGATGGTACTACCTGAAGACACCTCTATGTCGATGGTGGAGTTACTTTGCAATATAAGCGCTGAACTGGATACGACCAGTTACAGTGAGTATATACCAAGTTCTAGATAGATTACTTATTTAAGTGACAATAAGTAAAGAACAATGCAATAATATAAAATACTTGTAAAGTAAATTGGTGAGACAATATGTAATTTTCAAGTGTAATTTATTTATTAACTTTAAATAAATTACAAGGTTGTTGCGGAACCAAGATAATACAAAGTATGTAAATATCCAAACAACCTATGAACTACAATTGATCTACACTTGGAATTTCTCTAAACAATCGAAACACTTAAAGTTGTGAAATGTTCCTTTTTACGATTGAGAGAATATTGCACAAGTTCACCAAGAATATTGTATGCAAAGTCTGATATGCAAAGTATATTTTGTATATGTTATTCTTGTTGTGCAATGACTTGTATTTATAGGCAAAGTTAACATTGGGATGTTAACTTTGGCCGTACAAATATGGTTGAGAAAATTTAAGGAATAGCATTTAATTCCTTAAAATGCTGTGTAAAGTTGCAGTATAAAGCAACTTTACTCAAACAGCTTTATGTACCTTTTTGTACTTTATACATAGATAAATCTTATTATCCGTGTAATAGCACATAAAGCATAAAAGTCAATTCCTCATAATCAGTGTAAAGCTTTGTAAGAGCTTTCCACTGATGGTCTCCAGTTTGTAACTGACTAGAACGTCAACTGGGCTTCGCTGCCATTGTTATTCTCTATCTTCCACTTGTTGTCTTCGACTTCAACTGGAATGATTCTTCAACTGGTCAGTTCTCAACTGGAGGAAGTCTTCAGTTGCGTTAACTGTACGATGCAACTGGACTTCAATATATTTCTGGACAAATCTTCTTGGTTTCCAGGTTCAACTGGAGACTGACCAGTTTCACTGAAACTGGTCCTAACAAATTCCCCCTATTTGTCCTGAAATATTACCAAGTCTTTTTCAGTTCTTGTATCTATACAAGTGTGAACTGGAGAGACTTGTTTGATTAAATCTATCTAAGTTTTCCAAGGCATTTTTATAGATCAGTAAATGCCTTGGGTTTTTCTTTTAAGTTTGTTAGATCTAATCTATTATCTATCTTGTGGTTACAAACTGGTAACTTCATTTATACAAGGAAATGAAATATACATAAGTTACAGAATGTAAACAAAATTACAAGCAGATAAACTGAAGAGAGAACTTAATCAGATGGCCCTTCGCCAGTTCTCCTTCTCTTTGACACTGAAGAGATAGGCTGAGAGTCTTCAGGATCAATATTCAACTTAAGCTCCAGATTTTCTTTGTGTTGAATCTTGCCCTTCAAGAAGTTAACCCAAGCTTTCTCAAACCTATTCTTTTGTGCCTTTGCTTCCAAAAAGTTCACCGTTTCTACCCATTCAGAGAACCCATATTGCATTGCACGAGGATTGTCAGTTCTAACCAGTGGCCCTATGGCATAACTGACTTCAACATGAAAGTACTTGGTGCCTGGCTTAATTGTTACATGAACACCATTGATTGCCCCACTGTGTCTTCTGGTTGCCATGATCTGGGAATAATATTCTCTAGCTTCAGATTCATTTGATATTTTGATACTCCCAGCTCCAGCAGCCAGCACAACATTCTTGATGTCATCATTTGATACATCGCCAGTTGGTTCAACAAAAGTTCTAAGATCAGCATCTCTATGCAGTGGCTTTCTTGGTTGGGGATTCCTCCTGGGTGGATTCAAAACCCTTTTCACAACCTTTCTTACATTTTCAATTCTTTTCTGAATCCCACTGGCCCTGTTCTCCTTTGCCTTCTCCACTGATATATTTAAATTTCTGGCATCATGCTCAGCTTCATCATCAGGATAGTGCCTGTCCAGTTCAATGTCAAGCATTTCTTTTAACATACCCACTATCCTGGCATCATCTTTCACTCTAGCATACCCCTCCTTAGTGATTCCCAACAAGTGAGCATCACTAATATCAAGCAATTTTATCTTGGCCAGATGTTGTCTGGCTTCAGCTTTGTTTGCTTGTTTCATTTTCTTTCTTTCTTTAACTTGATCACCAAGCCTTGCCAGACGTTTGCTATCACTTTCAGAAACTGGAGGAAGTACATCAGCATTGCCAGTTTCCAGCATTGGTACATCAGTGGCCGGCTGGGCTTCATCAGATGCTAAACCTTTACCCTTATCCATATTCCCCCTATCCATCACATCCACATTCTCTTCAACCCTTTGCTCACCAGCATCAGTACTGGCAGCCACAATCATTTCACCACCGGATTGACTTTCAGATGGAGTTCTTCCAGGTGAAACTGGTGCAAGGACTGCACTTCTTTCCCCCTTGGCAGCATCTAGACCTGCCCTTATAGCTTCCCATTCAGAGGGGTGAGATGGCAACCGGTCGAGAGGCTGCCATGTTTGCATGTCCTTGCATTCTTTGAAAATTCCACACATCATCCTGAAAGACCTCCATAGATGGTTGGTCTCCTTTGACTGGGTCAGAACATTTGCAGTAACCTGTTGCTGACCAGTTTTTAGCTCTTCCAAAATTTTAGAATCTTCACTAAGACCCGAAACCACCTTTTCCTTAACTTCTTCATCCTTTTGTTTCAAATTATTTACTTCAGTTGTCAGATTTTCAATAGACTGAGTATGATTAGATACCTGGGTGCTCAAATTATCAATGCTGCCTCTCAACTGGTTGATCTCATTAGTGAGTGGGGCCAGATCAACCTGAGGAGTGGCCAGCTTGGTGATCTCAGATATCACCTTTTCTATCAATTGTGTTTCCCTTGCACCCAGCGTATCATCGATCTTCTGACCAACTGAAACCATCAACTGCTGCCCAAGCTCAGTCACATTCAACCCAGGCTTTTCAACTAACTCTTTCACCTATTTTTCAATCTCCTTCAAATCAATTTCTGATCTTCTAATAGTGTTACCCAGTAGATTTGAGATTGAGGTTGTGACTTTGGTCTGAGTAAGGTCAAAGGCTTCTTTTAAAGATGTTGCCAGATTATTGCAGCCAGTGACCAACTCATTGAGCTTGTTGAACACCAAGTCTTCATTTGCTGAAAACTTGTTAATCCCCAGATCAACCACTTTAATATTGGTCAAGTGATCCTTGTGATATCTGGAGAAAGACTTGGTGTTTTTGTCAAGTGTCTTTTGAATATCCTCCACCCTGGTGAGAAGGTTTTGGATATCGGCTTGAACAGACACAAATTGACTGTCCAGTTGTAACACCCCGACTATAGCGGAAACACGAGATGCCACAGAACGACATGGTACAAAAGATTTAAGTATAAAACATCAACATAAAGTTTCAAATGCCATTCAAATTCAAAAGGTTACAAGTTCAAGTTGACGTTTAATAAACATTACATAACCAAATTCAAAATCAAAAGATCAAATGTTTGCGTTACTAGTCCAACATGCAACAAATAAACACATCATCCGTGAGGCAGTCCAAAATGCTAACTTACTGCCCTAGACCTGAAAAGCATGAAGAAAAAGTGTCAACTACGAGAGTTGAGTGAGTTCATAGGATTATGCTAACAACACACATATATTTAATCCAAGTCAAGAATAATATGTCATAAAATTTCCAAGAATTCCATCATACTGTCCATACCCAAACCGTATGTTCAATCAATAATTTCCATCCATAATATAATATCAATACCTCTGGGTCAATGGTAAGACTACCATGACATAATTTGATGAGATTGTTCTTGAGCCACTACTAAGACCGGTTATGTCCCAATAATCAGATATATTGTCCCAAATGATAAGATAATGATAAGCACATGCTGTCAATCACGTGCATAAAGATAACTAAGGGTCGTGCTATGGAGACGCCCATAAATATATAGTAGTTAGAGCACCGCGAGGCCAGACTGGCGATGAAGGTGGCCACAAAGGCAGACCAAACATCCCACCGTTACCTATAATAGTGGATGAGGGGACAAGTCCTAGTTGCGCAACCCTCTAACTACAGGCCTCAAATGAGTTAATAGTAGTGTACAGGGGACCACCGTTTGACAGTACTCAAGCTTGTCATATAACATATAACACGTTGAACATACAATACAATTCCCATATCATTATCATTATTTCAAAGAATCATTTCATAAGATAAAGTCATTTTAATTAATCATGCTTTTCACCCCGTAAGTAAAACATATAAAAGAGTTTGAAAAGGGGCTATGACTCACTTGATTAGAGAGTGAAAGGGGCTGATCAAACGTGATTCCTTCGCTTAGATTTGTTGCGCCTCAAGCAAGCCTAAACCATAACGTATATATTCACGGCGTAAGTTCGCGCGACATGAACTAGTGAGCTAGATCATGAGACTCCTTGGGATTGCAAGACATGAAAGCCTTGTAGGCATTCCTGTCAATAGCATTTGCTCCTCCATCTTGTCTTCTAGCCGTGTTGAGTGTAGCGGTCACATTCTCCGCAATTTGGGTGGCAATGTTTGGCATGGCGGCATTGATCTGTTGGGAGATAAGCTCGGCTAACTCGGCTCTTCGCTGGGCCTCTTCACTTGTTTCTCCGCCGGTCCTTCGTGGTGCCATGTCTCTACAAAGGATAATATAGTTTAGTTATTCGTGTATTGAATCATATGACATAAGCTCGACTCACGACTTCTTGATCTCACACGAGTATATCTAAAGTTATTTAGTGCATAGAGGGCTCGTTTGCACACATATGTATATGTATATCCCGATTCATATTCCTTTTTATAATCATGACGCACTTGTCATTATGAGTAAATAAATGGTTAGGTAAATTCTAAAATTTATCAACCATGCTTTCTAGGTTAGCCAGGAGGATTACAGAATCTGAGTATGAACTTGGAGCACGTAAAAGTGGCTTAAGATGGACGATCTGGGAAAAACTTATAAAATATGAAACGTAGCCCTATGAGTTATGTTTCACCTCCAATTAGAATCAGGTCAAAAGACGAAATAGAACTCCAGATATGGCCGTTCTACTAAAAGTGGTCAGAACTGATTTCCTGCTGTAACTACAACGTTTATAATAGAGATAACTATATCACAACAAAGATAGCACATCATGTAACCATAGAGAGGCATTAAGCATACCTATATATCATTCAATATGAGTTCACAAAATTGCTACATGCCAAATACTATGTGATCATCGTCACACAAAAGCTAGAAAGTTCAAGAAAGCGAAACAAAGTACAAACGTTCATACATCGAATTAAGTTCATAAATAAGGAAGCTCTTAGGTTTACTTCCTAAGCATGAGAGCTATTACGAGAGTGAAAACAGCCGTAAGCACACATCCCATAATAAATATCACCTCATTAACTCGTCGAACTTCTGATATCGCCAAACTCGCATAATCCCCCGTTCGATCCATAACTCCTAAGGCCCTTTCCATCATCACCTCTTGAGTCCTTACCCTTACTCTAGCATCCCTTAATCCGTTTGCTATTCCCCACACCCTCTCCCTTTCTTCACGATTCATACCAATGGAAGGTAGAGGGGGGTACCCCATAGACTGGGCGATGTGGTTCTTCTCCTTGACGCCTATGTCGGAGATGGTACCAGGGATGATCACGAGGAAGACGCGGCTGAAAGTATGGGTCTTGGGCTGGAAATCGCCCGTCACTTAGGTTCATGGGTGCATCTTGCCTTGGTGGAGTGGGTGCTCTAGGGGCTGGTGGTGATGGTGGTGGCGAGGGTGAGCGGCGTCCAGGTTTGCTAGAGGCAATGCTCCTAGCATTATCGTCTTCCGATGGGTCTTCCATTGGATCGGTCTCTTCTTCTTCTTCTTCTTGGAGTGGTTGGGGAGGTTGCTCTTGCTCTAGGCGTCTCCTTTCTTCCTCTTCCATGTAGTCCACAAATCCATACAAGTTCCTTGGTCTAGGGGCTGATCCGGAAGCTCCACTTGCTTGTGACATGATGTTCCTACACAAGTTTCACAAAGGTGTGAGATGATGACTTGACTCGACGCATAGACGACCATGGACGACCGACTTGACCATTGACGACCCATGTGGCAACTTACGGACAGCAAGACGACTCGACAGACCATGAGACGACCTTAACCATTTGACAAGCAACTAACCAACTCGACCAACGACTCACAAGCTTAACAACCAAACAACGACATGACCATTCACAACCGACGACCAACCCGACTCGCACGACCAACATAACCATTTATAAATAAAGTAATAATTAGATTCAACTTGTGCATAGCTCTTATGTATTATATCTAAATGGACAAAGTAATGCTAGCCAAGTGGGGGTATCAACTAAGGGTTCTAATAGGTAATGCAAACGTTGGATTTGGTTATGTACCTTTTGCACCAAGAATCGTTTTTAAAGTTTATTTTCAAAAGACTCATTTTGAATATCCCTTAGACAATCATTTCGATCATTCCATATTAAATTTTTAGTTAGGCATAGTTGACCAGGCTATGCATAAGTAAAACAAGAATACTTTATGATCGACTCAATTGTTTAAGAAATATTCGACTCGTTTTGAAAATACGTAGGTTATAGAAAAAATTCTCTATAACCTTGAATCTCTGATACCATTTTTCTGTAACACCCCGACTATAGCGGAAACACGAGATGCCACAGAACGACATGGTACAAAAGATTTAAGTATAAAACATCAACATAAAGTTTCAAATGCCATTCAAATTCAAAAGGTTACAAGTTCAAGTTGACGTTTAATAAACATTACATAACCAAATTCAAAATCAAAAGATCAAATGTTTACGTTACTAGTCCAACATGCAACAAATAAACACATCATCCGTGAGGCAGTCCAAAAATGCTAACTTACTGCCCTAGACCTGAAAAGCATGAAGAAAAAGTGTCAACTACGAGAGTTGAGTGAGTTCATAGGATTATGCTAACAACACACATATATTTAATCCAAGTCAAGAATAATATGTCATAAAATTTCCAAGAATTCCATCATACTGTCCATACCCAAACCGTATGTTCAATCAATAATTTCCATCCATAATATAATATCAATACCTCTGGGTCAATGGTAAGACTACCATGACATAATTTGATGAGATTGTTCTTGAGCCACTACTAAGACCGGTTATGTCCCAATAATCAGATATATTGTCCCAAATGATAAGATAATGATAAGCACATGCTGTCAATCACGTGCATAAAGATAACTAAGGGTCGTGCCATGGAGACGCCCATAAATATATAGTAGTTAGAGCACCGCGAGGCCAGACTGGCGATGAAGGTGGCCACAAAGGCAGACCAAACATCCCACCGTTACCTATAATAGTAGACGAGGGGACAAGTCCTAGTTGCGCAACCCTCTAACTACAGGCCTCAAATGAGTTAATAGTAGTGTACAGGGGACCACCGTTTGACAGTACTCAAGCTCATCATATAACATATAACACGTTGAACATACAATACAATTCCCATATCATTATCATTATTTCAAAGAATCATTTCATAAGATAAAGTCATTTTAATTAATCATGCTTTTCACCCGTAAGTAAAACATATAAAAGAGTTTGAAAAGGGGCTATGACTCACTTGATTAGAGAGTGAAAGGGGCTGATCAAACGTGATTCCTTCGCTTAGATTTGTTGTGCCTCAAGCAAGCCTAAACCATAACGTATATATTCACGGCGTAAGTTCGCGCGACATGAACTAGTGAGCTAGATCATGAGATGTATACTAGTAGACTTGCCCATCTTTGGTTGTTATTAGATTATGGAATTTAAGTGCATTATGATGTTCTCATGGTTTGGGTATAAGAGATTTGGTGGTAGGAGTCGTTTTCTCATTATACGTTTTTGTACGTTTATTGGAATTTAGGTAGTTTGGCTTTGGTTTATATGATTTCCATTGTATACTTTGCTTAGTAATAATATTTGACATTAGTGGTCTTATAATATTAATATTTTATGTATATTTTCTGATTTGTAATTATATATTTAATTTAATAATATTTAATTATTTATTTATTCACTTTATTGATTTATTTGCTAAATAAATCCTTAAAAATACTTTTAAGTGTCATAATTGCCTTTATAAATTATGAATAATTTTATTTGAATTATCTTCTGATATATATGCTCCTCAATTTATAATTCCATGTTTTTATATTTTTATTTATGTATTTTCCATTTATTTTAATGATAATATTTAATTAGTTATTTTTACTTAACTATTTATCTTTAAATTATGTAACACATGTCTCTTGCCTTTTAACTATTTTTTTCCAGTAGGTTTTAGTTATTTTTATCAATGGTTAAGATGATTTAACCCCATTCTTGATTTACATATTTTATTTATTTATTTCTATGTCTTTTAATTACCATTTAAATTCAATAATTCATGGAAATTCTTAGAAATCATCACTAAACATTTTGGTCAAAAATCTTAGGCCTTTTAGGCAACTTTTATCCATACAAAATCATATCAATTCAACCTCTCTTGTGTCTTGCTCATTTTGAGGGTTTTATGATTAAAAATCGTTTACCGAAATAGTGATTTTAGCCTCATTTCTTAAGCAATTAAAGTGCTTCAAAATGGATTTTCATTCTTGGTTCATTATTTCCAGAAAGTTCATCATATTTTGGTGTCCAAAATCGTGATAGTGGTGGTGGTATGATATGTGCAATTTGGTGCTTTCGGTTAGTGATTATTTGACCCGAAAAGGTGATTTTTGAGCTTAATGTTGTCATAAACCAATAGATCTGAGTTTTATACTTTTATTTCAACTTATTTCCAGTAGGTTTATCATATTTTCTTGGTCAAAAGATTATGGTGCTTGTGTGTGCTCAAAATGCATTTTTGCGTGTTTTCGGTTTATGATTTCTAGCTTATTTTAACATGTTTTGATTCAAGCTTTATATCCTTGATATTTTATCAATTTTTCCAGAATATTAACATTAATATTAACATATTTTTCACTTATAACAAGTCCATATCCATCTCATAATCCAACAAAAGATCCAACTTTCTTAAATCTAGCATATATGCATTCAAATCAACACTTTTTACTATCAACTTTTATAGATCTAATATTCAACAATATAAAAACATCTTTTAAATGAAAAATCTCAGAATATACTCTTCCAAAATATACAAAAACATATAGATCTATCACCAAGAAAGTCACTTTAAAAGCTACTAATATATAACAACACTTTTGGGTCTTAAACTTGTTGAATCCTTGGATCTTTCTTCTTAGATTCGACATGCATGAGAATGGCAAGAAAGATCCTATCAACTTTGCCCTCATTAAGTGTATATTACAAAGAAAACAAGAAGAAAGTATGAGTTTTTGATAAAACCTTTGAATATAAACAAAAACAAGATTAGATCTAGTAAAAAGATGAAGATTATACCCTCTTGAACTTGGTTTTGGTGGTGAAAATGGGCAGAAATTTCGTGGTCTTTGAAGCCTCCAACAACCCTTAATCTAACCCAAAAACAATCCTTAAACCCTTGCTTGATATAACCCTTTAGTAATCTAACTTAATCCTTTATTATTAATACTAGTTTAGATGAGTTTTAGCCTTGTTCTTTTCTTTTTCTTTTGGCCGTAGGAAACAAGGAGAAAGGAGGGAGGAGAGAAAGTTTTCTTGAGAGAATAAGAGTGTGTGTGAAGAGTGTAAAGAGTGTAAGAGTGTGTGTGAGTTCCAAGAGTAAAATGAGTGTAAAAGGGATTTGAAATGGGTGTATGTGGTGTGAAGGGGGGGGGGGCCTCTAAGGGGGGAGAGGAAGGGTTTTTGTTCTTTTTTTTTATAAATTGTGTATATAAGGTGTATATATGTGTTAGGTGTATGTATATGTATTTATGTATGTATTGTAAGGTTAATTGTATTAGTTTGTAGTGTAAGTTAATTTTCATTCTAGTATGTGTATACATATGTATATGTCGTGTATATGTATGTGTATGTATATATTTTTGTGTTTTTAATTTGTTACATGAGCCTTTGTTTATAAGCTTGTATTTATTTTAAGCATATATATATATACTTGTTGTTATTTGGCCACTTTTTGTGTACATATTAATTTATAATTATACTTTGAGATAGAAATCTTTATTCTCATGTCATATTCACTTAAATTGGTTTGGTGATTGATTTGTTGGACATTTATAAGAATTTTTGATTGATATCCCAACTTGTGAGGCTCAACTTATCATTTATAACTTGGTTAGTCATCAATGAAATTTTTGTTCAATGGTATTTTATAAATCAAATTTAGAATTGAACAATAGTTTTAGATTGCTAATTTAGGGGCATTATCTACTAGCTTCTAGTATAACTATGGCTTGCGGGATCATAGGCAACATAACTAGCGCATATATAATATTTAAAAAGTAGGGTTGTTACACCAGTGACGGAGGGGAACGTGTCACTGGACCAGCAGCAGTTACTACTGGAGTAACTGGAGGAGGCAAATTTAGAGAAGCCTCCCCAGTTGACATCGCAGCAGTCGAAGAAGTAATAATAGGAGTGGTAGAAGAAGAAGGGACTGAAGTAACAATTTGTTGTTCATGCTGAGAATGCTCAGGTGTGAACAACGGCGGCGGTGGGGGTGGCATTTCTCGAAGGAGTGAGAACTGCCCAGATGGTGATGGTGCCATACGTCTGTTTCCAGACATATAGTTGTATGTGGGAAATGGAATATCAGTAGGCTCATTTATTTGGGATGGTAAAACTGAAATTGAAGCATCTGGAGGCGAGACTTGAGATGAAGGGTTTTGATCTTGTACAGAAGACTCAAAAGTCTCCAAGTCTGATGCAGTACCTTCTGAATCCGAAGACTCAATAAGGATTTCGTTGTCATTAACATTCATGTCCAGATCCATGAATGTAACTGAGGGCTGACCAGATGGGTCAGTCTCCAGATGACCTTCTCCAGTTTCCTGGAAGGTTGCATCTGTTGGAGGATCAGATACCGAGGTATCTTCACCAGGGATAGAGGTCACTTGGGTTGCCTCAGTTATAGTTGCTCTATCCATAACCATAACATCATCAGTCGCAGAGTTTGGAACCTCAGTCTCCAGCAGTGACTGGCCAGAGACGTCGTCAGTTCGTGTAAGAGAAGTGTCAGAAGATAGGTCGTGGACACTTTATGCTGACTCAAACTCTAATCTGGGTTAGGGTAGCCCAGTTTCATCTTCACCACCCTCTCCTACAGAAATTGCGAGGGTGGCTGCTTGCGGTTGTCTCGTTTGACTATCTCCAGGTTCCTGTTGGGAGGAAACTGGAGGGCTGGTCAGGTTTCTACTGTCAGTGGCAAGTGCTGACAAAGTCCTAATGCGACGTGTTCTTGTTGCCTTTGGAACTCCTGAAAGACCTGTTGGGAGGTCTCTAGGGTAAATGGTTGTGGGGACAAACATGCTGGAGCTGGAGGGGTTAGACTGTTGCCCGGGCTCGGCAATGGTCACAATTCCAGCAGACGAACTGGTGGGTCCCTCATTATTTTGAGGCCCGCCCAGTTGTCTTTCCGACTCACCTTGGACTGGTGCATCGGTTTTTGCGAATGCCAACCGCATTCTATCTGGAATCTCGACCTCTCCAGCTTCAGATACTAGAGAGTCAAGATTCCTCAACAAATCTGGGACAGTGTAAAGTGAATCTGTGCTAAAATAAGCTTCACTGCCCAGAATTTGTAGAAAACATAGAGAGAGAAACCTGGAGAAGGGGATACATAGTCCCCTGGTGCCCTTCAGTTTTTGAACTAGGCTTCTGAATAGGATATCAGCAAAATCCACTCTCAATCCATTCCACAAGCAGTATGCCATTTCTGCCTGTGCGGAGTTAATCTGGTCAAGTCCACCAGAACTCCCACCCATACTTTCCACAAGGTGGATGAAAAAGTACCTCCATGAAGGTGTAAGGCCCTTCATGGTCATCGCACCCTTTGTTTTCAAAACCCCTTTTTCGAGGCACTCCTTGTGTCCCATGTCAAGGAGGACCTGGCGAAAATTGATGTTTGGGGAGATGACAACAGGAGACTCTCCTTGTCTCCAGTAATTGAGGTGTAGAGCATCCCTCAATACATCTGCTGATAGGGTACACCGGACTGTTCCATGTTAGGACCAGATTTACTGGACTCGCTCCAGACTCGACTACTGGAGCCTTACTGAAGATCTGTCCAGAAACGTGTTCTGCTGGACCTACTCCAGACTTGGAATCTGGAGTCCCTCTGAAGATTTGTTCAGAAATAATGGAAGACCAGTGAGCAAATACTTGTATAGGAAATCTGGAGTATTCTCCAGATTAGCTCACTGGACTTCACCCAGTCCAGATCTACTCTACTGAAGACATTCTCACTGAAGTCAGAATAAAGAAGACTGACAAATGGCGGAGTCCACTGGAAGTCTTACCAGACCTTACAAGTCTGAACACTGGTATCAAGGAATTTACTTTTGCCTTTACACACTTTCCAAAGAACACTCCACTTGTTCTTTACCAAAGTTTATACGTGTGTAAAGGTGGTTGGTTAAAAGAATAAAGTCATATTGATGTGACTTTATCCTTGTATCATTAACCAATGCATTTAATGTTCTTGTCGGTTCATTAAATGCATGCAACCATATTTGTACGACACAAAATTCACTGGTGAATTTTGTTGCCTATAAATACAAAGTCATTTCTTTGAGAAAATTACTTTAAAGCATACATTAAGCATTAGAGTGAATTTGTCTAAATACTCTCGATCTTATACAGGGATACTTCACAACTTTAAGTATCTCGATCCAAAAGAGTTATTTGACAAATATAGATCATTTGTAATTCATAGGTTGTTAGGATACATACTTATTTGTATTATCTTGATTCCGCACAACCTTGTATTTTATTTAACATCATAAATAAAATACACCTTGAAAAATACATAATGTTCCACTTTACTTGTTTATTGCTTTAAGTCGTGTATTACTTTATTTATATACTTGCATTTATATTTAAGTAATACTAGTCCATTTGTATTTAGTGTACCAGAACTTATCAGGCAGAGGAAGGAGGAACTGGTGAACCTCCAGAAGAAGATAAGGAAAAATGCTGGTGCTCTGGAGTTAGAGTACAGAAAGAAATTGACTGGCTTACCAAAACTGACTGCCAAACAGATCAAAGCAATTAAAGATGCTGATGTAAGCAGATTCATTCCCCTGGCTACTTCTCTGAAAATCAATCGTCAACAACTCCAGTCTGCTGTAGAACAAAAGAAAGTGTCAAAGGAAACTGAAGCAATGATCCAGACAGCCAAATGGAAAGACAAGTATAATGAAATGTTGAATTTTAGGGCTGATGCTAGAAGGATCACTGGTGCAGAGATTAAGCTTGCTGATAATCATGAAGGTATGTCAAAGTTTGAAATAAAGTTGACCAGGGTAGGTAACTTTACTGATGAAAGAAAGAGTACTTCAGTCCAAGCGTTTGGATGGAGTGAACTGAAGGAGATTGCCTTAACGTTCAGGGGGAAGACAGATTTGTCGACTGACGTTAAAGCATTTCTGAAGAGGGTTGAGAAGGTATGGAGAAGAAAGCAACAGATGGAAGTTGCAATAGGCATGAAATCGTCAGAATCAGTACCATCTTCTCCATCACCAAAGAGAAAGGCTTCTGAAGATGCTCCAGGACAAACATCGAAGAGAAGGGCCTGACTCTTATATCATTTACTTATTGTAATTTATCGTTTGATAAAAATTGTAACTATTTATCAATTGATGTATGTAATATTAGTTGCAATTTTTAATTCATAAAAGTAAATGATCAGATTTAGTCTAAGTTAGAACTTAAAAGATGAAACTGAAAACACTCATGATCTATAAAGTGTTTTCCAGTAACTTAGATTTTTTAGACTAAGTCAAAACTTGTGTTTTTCAAGCATATAAAGTTGTATAGATCTAAGCTTGAAAACACTTGCATTATTTCTAAACAAATAGGGGGAATTTGTTAGGACCAGATTTACTGGACTCGCTCCAGACTCGACTACTGGAGCCTTACGGAAGATCTGTCCAGAAATGTGTTCTACTGGACCTACTCCAGACTTGGAATTTGGAGTCCCTCTGAAGATTTGTTCAGAAATAATGGAAGACCAGTGAGCAAATACTTGTATAGGAAATCTGGAGTATTCTCTAGATTAGCTCACTGGACTTCACCCCAGTCCAGATCTACTCTACTGAAGACATTCTCACTGAAGTCAAAGACTAAAGTCAGAATAAAGAAGACTGACAAATGGCGGAGTCCACTGGAAGTCTTACCAGATCTGTACACTGGAGGATTGTAGTGTTCTAGACCTTACAAGTCTGAACACTGATATCGAGGAATTGACTTTTTCCTTTACACACTTTCCAAAGAACACTCCACTTGTTCTTTACCAAAGTTTATACGTGTGTAAAGGTGGTTGGTTAAAAGAATAAAGTCATATTAATGTGACTTTATCCTTGTACCATTAACCAATGCATTTAATGTTCTTGTCGGTTCATTAAATGCATGCAACCATATTTGTACGACACAAAATTCACTGGTGAATTTTGTTGCCTATAAATACAAAGTCATTTCTTTGAGAAAATTACTTTAAAGCATACATTAAGCATTAGAGTGAATTTGTCTAAATACTCTCGATCTTAAACAGGGATACTTCACAACTTTAAGTATCTCGATCCAAAAGAGTTATTTGACAAATATAGATCATTTGTAATTCATAGGTTGTTAGGATACATACTTATTTGTATTATCTTGATTCCGCACAACCTTGTATTTTATTTAACATCATAAATAAAATACACCTTGAAAAATACATAATGTTCCACTTTACTTGTTTATTGCTTTAAGTCGTGTATTACTTTATTTATATACTTGCCTTTATATTTAAGTAATACTAGTCCATTCTAGTGATTACTAGACATGTTGTATTATACACTTTCGGGGTTAACCATCGTATTTGGGACCTCACACTTGGTATCAGAGCAGAAGGCTAAACATTGCCTAGATCTGCTTCTTTGATGGCCACCCCTGAAAATACACAAGGAAGTTTTAATTTTGGTCCCGATCCTAATGTTAATGTTAATGATCAAAATAATGAACCACCTATTGTTAATAACACTAATCCACCACCTCTTCCTACTACTCATGCTTCTCCACACGTGCATGTGAACTATTCAAATAATCCTGTTCCTAAATTCAGTGAGAACAGTGATGAGTTTGGTACGTGGAAGGCTAGGATGATATTGCATATCACTGGTATTGAGAGGAACATGATGAAAATATTAAATGATGGTCCTTATGTCCCTACATCACCTCTCAATGCTCTTCTAGATCCTACTGGTTCTAGAAGAGGAAGGGAAAAGAGGGAGGAACATTGGTCTGAAGAGGAGAGGAGATTGGTGAATCTAGACACCCTTCTCAAAAACATGATCCTCGGGGCCGTTCCAGAAACCCTAATTCCCACACTAGTTCTTTTTCCTAGTGCTAAAACCATGTGGGATGAACTTCTAAACCAGCATGAAGGAGGAGATGACACCATTGTCACCAGAAAGGTCTCCTTAAACAAGAGGTATGAGTCATTTTTTGCTCAGCCTAATGAGTCTCTCACTGGTACTTACACCAGATTTATGAGTATCATAAACCAGTTGAGAGATCTTGGGGTTGAGAAGGACAAGGATATACTTCTGGAGAAATTTTGTGATATTCTGCCCACCAAATGGTCTCACATGATCCTGGTCTTACGACAAGGTAAAACTCTGTACACACACACTCTCTCAACTCTTTATGGAGCTTTCAGGTACACTGAAGAAAATCAAGCTCAGAGAGTGGTTGCAGAACAAGATGCTTATAACCATGCCTCTAGTAGTCCTAATGTGGTTAGTCATACTGAACCACAAAGTACAACACTGATATCTTCTGAGAATGTATTTTCTATGAAGAAGATGGTGTCTGAACTCATGGATTCTGGATAGTCCAGTCAAATCTCTCTAAATTGTTGTGATGAAACTGATGATGATGACCTTGTTGCAATGATTGCTAAAACGTTTAACCGTTTCAAAGCAAGAGCAAATAGGCCATCTGGACAATTTGCTTCCAGTTCTTCAACTGATAAGACCAATTTGACATGCTTTAAGTGTGGCAAAAAGGGTCATTTCATGAAAGATTGCAGGTCCAGCCAGTTTGTATCCAAGCCTGGTCCATTTTCTTCAAATAATAAGCCTGATGATAGCTATAAATTGAAATATAAAAAGCTTAAGGCCCAGATTGCTCTCATGGCACAACAAATGGAAAACATTAATAAGTGCATGATCGCAACAACTGAAGAGAAGTGGGTTTCTTCTGATGAATCATCTGCTGATGAAGAAGAAGAAAGAGATTGCTGTTACATGGCTCTGGCAGACGAAGAGCACCTGGTGAAGGGGGATGTCACATCTGGACGATGGGTGGACATTGTTATCAAAAAGGTTAGTGATTATGATACTGCAACTGACCAAGAATTAAAACTGGACATAGCTGAAGCTCTTAATTCTGATTTGATATTTGTAGAAACTGTTAGATCTGATTGTGTAAATGGTCTAGAAACAGATTTTTCTGAAATAACTGTTTTAAAATCAAAATTAAAAGAACTTCAAGACATTGAACTGGCATTTCAAGCCCAGGTTCTGGTAACTGAACAATTGATTCAAGAAAAACAAGATCTTGAAATCTTTTTAGAGAAAGAAAAACTGGTGATTAAATCATGGCTAGAAACCAGAAAGCCATATGATGCTGGAGTAAATCAATTTCCTGCTCAAAAACGTGCATATTTAGATGGAAATACTCATGTAGCATCATTAATACCAGTAATCGATCGATTACCAGAGGGGTTCAGGCCCACCACTGTTTATGATGAGCCTGCAACTCCCAAGGCCAATATTTTCCCAGTTCAATCCCCAGAGGTTAAGACTGGAGCATTCCAGATGACTGCTCCAGTTAAAGAGGTTTATCGGAATAAACCTTTGCCTCAGACTAATCCCCTACCTAAGCCTAGAACTGGAAAGGCTAAGGTATCATCTGATGAAAATATTTTTCCCAGTTCAATCCCCAGAGGTTAAGACTGGAGCATTCCAGATGACTGCTCCAGTTAAAGAGGTTTATCGGAATAAACCTTTGCCTCAGACTAATCCCCTACCTAAGCCTAGAACTGGAAAGGCTAAGGTATCATCTGATGAAAATATTTTGTCCAGGTTAGAGAGCCAGATTCAAATACTGACTCGTCAATCTCAAAGTTTTAATGCAAGATTAAACTTTATTGAGGGTACTTCATCTGGCCCTAGACAAAATACAAAACCTTTTGCAAAGAAAGTTAAATCTATTTCTCCAGTTGAGAAAAAGAAAAAGGTTTCAAAACTATCAACCCCAGTGGTCTTTTCAACTAAGACCACTGTTGAAGAAAGTGAACTAAACCAGATTGTCCCAGGGACCTATGAGGGAGGGTCCAGTGAACACATCAGTCAATGGGTTCCCAAATCTAACTGATAATATCTGGTGGATGTGCAGGGCGATCGAAAGAAATATATCTGGTATCTTGGCAGTGCTGCTGGCAGGACGATGACCGGATGTAAGACCCTGCTGGAGGAGTTCACCATTTCTGATGGACCCTCCATTACTTTTGGAAATGATGGTTGTGGAAAGTCTGAGGGATACGGTGTTCTGAACAATGGACAAGTCAAGTTCAGACGAGTTGCATTTGTGAATGGTTTGAAATATAACCTGATCAGTGTAAGCCAACTGTGTGATGATGGCTATCAAGTTTTATTCAATAGTGCTCAGGGTATCGTATTCAACAAGGACTGGAAGGTAGTGTTGATTGCTCCCAGAAAAGGGAATGTGTACGTGATGGATATGGAAAGCTCTCCTTCAGAGCAGTGTTTCTATACTCAAGCTGATGAAGACACAAACTGGTGATTAAATCATGGCTAGAAACCAGAAAGCCATATGATGCTGGAGTAAATCAATTTCCTGCTCAAAAACGTGCATATTTAGATGGAAATACTCATGTAGCATCATTAATACCAGTAATCGATCGATTACCAGAGGGGTTCAGGCCCACCACTGTTTATGATGAGCCTGCAACTCCCAAGGCCAATATTTTCCCAGTTCAATCCCCAGAGGTTAAGACTGGAGCATTCCAGATGACTGCTCCAGTTAAAGAGGTTTATCGGAATAAACCTTTGCCTCAGACTAATCCCCTACCTAAGCCTAGAACTGGAAAGGCTAAGGTATCATCTGATGAAAATATTTTGTCCAGGTTAGAGAGCCAGATTCAAATACTGACTCGTCAATCTCAAAGTTTTAATGCAAGATTAAACTTTATTGAGGGTACTTCATCTGGCCCTAGACAAAATACAAAACCTTTTGCAAAGAAAGTTAAATCTATTTCTCCAGTTGAGAAAAAGAAAAAGGTTTCAAAACTATCAACCCCAGTGGTCTTTTCAACTAAGACCACTGTTGAAGAAAGTGAACTAAACCAGATTGTCCCAGGGACCTATGAGGGAGGGTCCAGTGAACACATCAGTCAATGGGTTCCCAAATCTAACTGATAATATCTGGTGGATGTGCAGGGCGATCGAAAGAAATATATCTGGTATCTTGGCAGTGCTGCTGGCAGGACGATGACCGGATGTAAGACCCTGCTGGAGGAGTTCACCATTTCTGATGGACCCTCCATTACTTTTGGAAATGATGGTTGTGGAAAGGAAGAATCAAACGCTGATAGAAGCTGCCAGGAGTATGCTTGTTGAATCTGGTCTGTCTACCAGTTTCTGGGCTGAAGCAATTGCTACTGCTTGCCCCACCCAGAACCGGTCAGTGTATGTGAAGCGACATAAAAAGACAGCCTACGAAGTCTTAAGAAACAAAAAACCAAATATTGGTTATTTTCACGTTTTTGGATGTCCAGTTTACATCCTGAACGACTCCAGTCAGTTAGGCAAATTTGATGCCAAAGCTGATGAAGGGTATTTCTTAGGCTATCCAGCCATTCGTAAGGCCTTCAGAGTCTACAACAAGAGACTGGAGAAGGTCCATGAATCAATTCATGTCACATTTGATGAATCAAATGCTGCAATCAACAAGAAGCCAGCCCTTGACACTCCCCCAGTAACTCCAATTGTCTTCTGTGAATCTGGTCCTATCAACTACAATAAAGAAGATTCAGAAGACACAGTTTCCAGTCATCCTGATCTGGAACCTGTTCAGAAAAAGAAACGCTCCAGTGGTACTCCATTCTATCCTTCTATTATTTTCAAACTACCCTCTGAAATTAATATTGGATCAGATGTTCGTACTACTCCCCCAGTATCAGTGTCAGTTGAGAATATACCAGAAATGTCTTCTTATGAAGAATTCCGAACTGAACCAGTACTTCAAGAAATGCCTTCAAATGAAGAATTTCATGATGCAAATCGTGATTTAAATGACTCAGATGAAGATGTTGAAGTAGTATGGCAAGATCCTCCTCCTGAAGCAACTCTAGTGGAGACTCAACTGAATTCTTGCACTGATATTGTTGTCAGTAACAATCCTAGTCAGTACTCTAGATGGACAAAAGCTCATCCTATTGATCAGATCATAGGTGACTCCAGTAGAGGAGTTCAGACCAGAAGAGCCTCCAGTAATCAATGCTTATATGTTAGTTTTCTATCATTGATGGAACCAAAGAAGATTGACGAGGCTATGGAAGATCCAAGCTGGGTGACTGCTATGCAAGAAGAGCTTCACCAGTTTGAAAGGAACAAGGTCTGGTATCTGGTTCCTTTCCCAGTTGGAAAGAAAGAACCAATTGGAACAAGATGGGTCTTCAGGAACAAGGTAGATGAAGATGGCCACGTAATCAGAAACAAGGCCAGACTGGTAGCACAAGGCTACTGCCAGTCAGATGTCGATTTTGATGAATCAAATGCTGCAATCAACAAGAAGCCAGCCCTTGACACTCCCCCAGTAACTCCAATTGTCTTCTGTGAATCTGGTCTGTCTACCAGTTTCTGGGCTGAAGCAATTGCTACTGCTTGCCCCACCCAGAACCGGTCAGTGTATGTGAAGCGACATAAAAAGACAGCCTACGAAGTCTTAAGAAACAAAAAACCAAATATTGGTTATTTTCACGTTTTTGGATGTCCAGTTTACATCCTGAACGACTCCAGTCAGTTAGGCAAATTTGATGCCAAAGCTGATGAAGGGTATTTCTTAGGCTATCCAGCCATTCGTAAGGCCTTCAGAGTCTACAACAAGAGACTGGAGAAGGTCCATGAATCAATTCATGTCACATTTGATGAATCAAATGCTGCAATCAACAAGAAGCCAGCCCTTGACACTCCCCCAGTAACTCCAATTGTCTTCTGTGAATCTGGTCCTATCAACTACAATAAAGAAGATTCAGAAGACACAGTTTCCAGTCATCCTGATCTGGAACCTGTTCAGAAAAAGAAACGCTCCAGTGGTACTCCATTCTATCCTTCTATTATTTTCAAACTACCCTCTGAAATTAATATTGGATCAGATGTTCGTACTACTCCCCCAGTATCAGTGTCAGTTGAGAATATACCAGAAATGTCTTCTTATGAAGAATTCCGAACTGAACCAGTACTTCAAGAAATGCCTTCAAATGAAGAATTTCATGATGCAAATCGTGATTTAAATGACTCAGATGAAGATGTTGAAGTAGTATGGCAAGATCCTCCTCCTGAAGCAACTCTAGTGGAGACTCAACTGAATTCTTGCACTGATATTGTTGTCAGTAACAATCCTAGTCAGTACTCTAGATGGACAAAAGCTCATCCTATTGATCAGATCATAGGTGACTCCAGTAGAGGAGTTCAGACCAGAAGAGCCTCCAGTAATCAATGCTTATATGTTAGTTTTCTATCATTGATGGAACCAAAGAAGATTGACGAGGCTATGGAAGATCCAAGCTGGGTGACTGCTATGCAAGAAGAGCTTCACCAGTTTGAAAGGAACAAGGTCTGGTATCTGGTTCCTTTCCCAGTTGGAAAGAAAGAACCAATTGGAACAAGATGGGTCTTCAGGAACAAGGTAGATGAAGATGGCCACGTAATCAGAAACAAGGCCAGACTGGTAGCACAAGGCTACTGCCAGTCAGATGTCGATTTTGATGAATCAAATGCTGCAATCAACAAGAAGCCAGCCCTTGACACTCCCCCAGTAACTCCAATTGTCTTCTGTGAATCTGGTCCTATCAACTACAATAAAGAAGATTCAGAAGACACAGTTTCCAGTCATCCTGATCTGGAACCTGTTCAGAAAAAGAAACGCTCCAGTGGTACTCCATTCTATCCTTCTATTATTTTCAAACTACCCTCTGAAATTAATATTGGATCAGATGTTCGTACTACTCCCCCAGTATCAGTGTCAGTTGAGAATATACCAGAAATGTCTTCTTATGAAGAATTCCGAACTGAACCAGTACTTCAAGAAATGCCTTCAAATGAAGAATTTCATGATGCAAATCGTGATTTAAATGACTCAGATGAAGATGTTGAAGTAGTATGGCAAGATCCTCCTCCTGAAGCAACTCTAGTGGAGACTCAACTGAATTCTTGCACTGATATTGTTGTCAGTAACAATCCTAGTCAGTACTCTAGATGGACAAAAGCTCATCCTATTGATCAGATCATAGGTGACTCCAGTAGAGGAGTTCAGACCAGAAGAGCCTCCAGTAATCAATGCTTATATGTTAGTTTTCTATCATTGATGGAACCAAAGAAGATTGACGAGGCTATGGAAGATCCAAGCTGGGTGACTGCTATGCAAGAAGAGCTTCACCAGTTTGAAAGGAACAAGGTCTGGTATCTGGTTCCTTTCCCAGTTGGAAAGAAAGAACCAATTGGAACAAGATGGGTCTTCAGGAACAAGGTAGATGAAGATGGCCACGTAATCAGAAACAAGGCCAGACTGGTAGCACAAGGCTACTGCCAGTCAGATGTCGATTTTGATGAATCATTTGCTCCAGTGGCTAGACTTGAAGCGATCAGAATATTCTTAGCATTCACTGCTTATCATCAGTTCAAGGTCTACCAGATGGATGTAAAGAGTGCTTTCTTGAATGGAAAGCTTGAAGAAGAAGTTTATGTCAGACAACCACCAGGTTTCGTTGATGAAAAGCATCCACATTGGATATATCGTCTGGACAAAGCGCTTTATGGCCTCAGACAAGCCCCACGTGCCTGGTATGACACTCTGACTAAACATTTATTGAAAAATAGTTTCAAAAGAGGTGCAATTGACAATACCTTATTTATTCTTCATGAAAAAGGTAATCTGTTAATGGTACAAATTTATGTTGATGATATTATTTTTGGGTCTACTGATGAAAACACGTGCAAGAAATTTTCTAAAATAATGTCAACTGAATATGAAATGAGTTTGATGGGTGAATTAACATATTTTCTTGGACTCCAGATTAAACAAAACAAAGATGGCATTTTTATTAATCAGGAAAAATATGTTTGAGATCTTTTAAAGAAATTTGATATGAACTCTTCACCATCTAAACCCACTCCAATTTCTGCACCACTGACACTGGACTCAGATCCAGATGGAAAACCAGTGAACACCACTGTCTACAGAGGCATGGTTGGTTCACTGATGTATTTAACTGCCACTAGACCAGATATTATGTTTTCAACATGTTTATGTGCCAGATATCAGTCTAATCCAAAGGAATCTCATATGCTTGCTGTAAAGCGCATACTGAAGTACCTTAAGGGTGTTCCTAGTTTGGGTCTTTGGTATCCCAAAGGCCCAGGCATGGATCTAATGGGTTATTCAGATTCAGATCATGCAGGTTGTAAGATAGACAGGAAATCCACTACTGGTGGATGTCATTTCCTTGGTGGCAAACTGGTCAGCTGGACCAGTAAGAAGCAAACTTCAGTTTCATTGTCCACTGCTGAAGCTGAATATGTATCTGCAGCCAGTTGTTGTGCTCAGATACTCTGGATGAAGAACCAGTTGCTTGATTATGGTATTAAGTACTCAAAGACCCCAATCTTTTGTGATAATACCAGTGCCATTGCTATCTCGAACAATCCAATCATGCACTCCAAGACGAAGCACATTGATCTCAGGTATCATTTTATCCGTGATCATATAATGAAAAACAACATTGAACTCCATTTTATTCCCACTGACAAACAACTCGCTGAGATTTTTACTAAACCTCTGGATGTCAAAACTTTTAAATATCTTGTTGGTGAGTTGGGAATGTTAAACCCTTAAATCTGGAACCTTGGTATTGAACGCCATTGTGTACTACTGAGGATCTTTGATTTAAAGATTTATAAATTTATGACTGCTCAGATATCGAACGCCTTTGTGTACTATCTTTGCATTAATAGATTTCTGGATCAACATTCCAGGGGAAGACTTGAAAGATATTTTTGTTCTTAAAAATGTTTTAAGTTCAGGGGGATTTATTAATTTATTTTCTCACTGGACAAATTCTTCAGAAAATATTACTGGTACTTTGTAAATGTGTCCCTCTCACTGGTAATTGGACAGGTTGAAGTGCGTGTTTGAGGTGACTTTTGTCTTCTTGTAAATGTGTCCCTCTCATTTGTCTGTATTAGTTGACGTGCATGTTTGAGGTCACCAGTCTCTTTCAAATGGTTTTCACTGGTACTTTACTGGATTGTCCCTCCAGTGTACCATCAGTACATGTTTCACTGGACTAATCCATCAGTGATACTGGAGTGTCCAGTCAACCTCCAGATGTACTGAAATGAGTCATAATATTTTTTAAATACTTGGTCATTGTGCGTGCCACGTAAGCAAACTTTTTAAAGATATTTATCTTATATCCTACGTGGCATGTAATTTTTTCAAATAAATGATGGTATTTTTACCTTGGGAAGACAAAAAGTGCAACTTGATACTGTTTGTGGGCTGTAAACCGTCACACATTTATGTGTGATGTGATGTAATTAATGCGGATCTCAGAACCCGATCAAAATTTTATTTGATAATTTCAAATTAAACCGTTTGAGTTCCACATTCTCTCTCCTATATATACCCACTTTCAATTTCATTTGCATTTACTTCGAACATATTTACTCCCAGATCTTTCAAATTCCTTCATTTATTTCTTCATTCGATTTCCAATCATAATCATCTCTCATATTTACTCCATTTCCATTCAATTCTTCATCAAATCTTCATCAAAACCCTAAATATTCAATTTCATCTTCATCTATTCATCATAAAATGGCACCAAGACAATCCAAATCGCTTAAAAATCTGCTCGCCGCTGAATATGCTCCGACTGCAAATGTTGACAGGGCACCTCATATCACATTAGAGGCAAAAGCTATAAAAATAAACATGAATAAAGTGTTCATGATGCCCAATCTGTTATTGGGAGATTAAATACATTTTTTCTCTCATGTCCATTATATGGTGCTTTGACCTTAAATCCAAGGAGGATGTACCATGATTATCTATGTGAATTCTGGTACACTGCACAATATGATGATACAACTTCATCAATTACTTATTCTCTGAAGCAAGGTACCAGATCCTTAGGTTTCACTGTTAGTTTACTCAGGTCTATTCTACAATTGAATTATTTTGAACAGAATGAGTTGCCCATTGAACTTCCCTCTGGTATCAATACAAGGGAAGTGTGCAGACTGATGGGCACACAGATATTGTGGATGAGCATCGCCAGCTATCCAGAAAGGGAACAGTCTACACGAGCAAACTGGTAGACTCATGGAGATTCTTCTTCACACATATCGTTGAATGTTTGGGAGGCAGTTCTGGAGGGTTGGACCAGATAAATCAAACTCATCTCCAGATTGCCTACTGCCTCTGGTTTGGATTCAGAGTGGATTTTGCTCAGATCCTATTTGATGATCTGGTAGAGCGTCTTAGAGTGAAAGGTAGAAAAGCCTTTGTTCCGTATATCCGTTTTCTTTCACTGATGTTTAAAAGAGCTCTTGGAGACCAGTACGATTATGAAACTACTCACTTTTCTATGAGTGAGTATATGAGGGATCTGACCAACCTAAGATCTCCACTGAATGAGGTAGATATTCCTCAGTCCATGCTCTCTTTTCAAAGGGAAGAAGTAGAAGTGGCTCCAGGTAGAGGTCAAGTTGGTGAAGGACCCTCTAGTGACCAAGATGTACAAATTATAGAAGCTGTACAACCCATTAGACAAGTGGCTCCTGAAGGTCAAGGACCAGAAAATGTTGAACCTTCCAGACGACCAAGATCAAGGCGTCTGATGAGAGCTGGAGTTCAGGTGAATCCAGAAAGACATCCTGGTGATGTAATGAATTTGGATGGGTCTCCTATTTTTGAAGAGGAGAATGTTGAAACTGAACAAAATGTACAAGTTGTTGAGCAGACAGAGGATATTGTACAGGCTGTTGTGCAAGAAGAAAATGTGGCTCAGATTGTTGAGCAGGTTGTTGAGCAGGTCGAACAAGATGTTCAGACTGATGAACAAGTATCTGGTGAGCAAGAGGCTCGAATCGATTTGAATGTTGAAGCAAGTGAACAGGCTGGTGAACTGGTTGGTACTCAGGCTGGTGATATAGCTGTTGGTGAAATGTTTTGGGATGAGGCTGATTCTCCCATGTCAGAAGATCAGAATTTTGATGTCAATATGAACTTTCTGGGTGAGGATGTTGTACAAGTTGAAAGTCTACCAGAAATGCCACCACCTCCACCAGAATCAGAAATGCCACCACCTCCACCAGAAACAAATATTCCTCCACCAGAATCAGAAATGCCACCACCTCCACCAGAATCAAACATGCCACCACCACCACCACCACCTTCAATTCCAGAAAATACTCAATACTTCACTCCTGCAACCATTCAAACTTCACAATCTCAACCTCCACCACTTGAAACTCCAGTCAACGTATCTGAACCTCATGTGCTGGACTCAACAGTTGTAACATCTGAAGCTGCAACTGAAGAGGTCTGGGCACAAGTAACATTAATGACCAGATTGACTTCTCATCTTGAACCTCCCAGTGGTCTCTCCACTTCGTCTTCAGCCGAGGTCCAAGGCCTTCTAAGTAAGGTGGCGAACCTGGAGAGATCACTTCAGAGTTCTTCACAGGTTATTTCTGACTTCAAATCTTTATTAACAAATAACCTTGCATCTGAGATGAATATATTTGCTGGAAATGAGAAGCTTGTTTTTGAGAAGCTTGATGAACTGGTTGGTACTCAGGCTGGTGATACAGCTGTTGGTGAAATGTTTTGGGATGAGGCTGATTCTCCCATGTCAGAAGATCAGAATTTTGATGTCAATATGAACTTTCTGGGTGAGGATGTTGTACAAGTTGAAAGTCTACCAGAAATGCCACCACCTCCACCAGAATCAGAAATGCCACCACCTCCACCAGAAACAAATATTCCTCCACCAGAATCAGAAATGCCACCACCTCCACCAGAATCAAACATGCCACCACCACCACCACCACCTTCAATTCCAGAAAATACTCAATACTTCACTCCTGCAACCATTCAAACTTCACAATCTCAACCTCCACCACTTGAAACTCCAGTCAACGTATCTGAACCTCATGTGCTGGACTCAACAGTTGTAACATCTGAAGCTGCAACTGAAGAGGTCTGGGCACAAGTAACATTAATGACCAGATTGACTTCTCATCTTGAACCTCCCAGTGGTCTCTCCACTTCGTCTTCAGCCGAGGTCCAAGGCCTTCTAAGTAAGGTGGCGAACCTGGAGAGATCACTTCAGAGTTCTTCACAGGTTATTTCTGACTTCAAATCTTTATTAACAAATAACCTTGCATCTGAGATGAATATATTTGCTGGAAATGAGAAGCTTGTTTTTGAGAAGCTTGATGAACTGGTACTGGCCACTAATAACAACACTGAAAACATCAAAGTGGCAGTCCAGGGATTGGAGACAAGGCTGGTGAACTCTGTTCAGACTGCAGTGAAAGGTGAACTTGTTCAACCACTGATAGGTCTGAAAGAAGAGGTTCAGAAGTTGGTTACCAGGATAAGTTCTCTGGAGAGTAGGCCCACACTTGATCAGGCTGCTGTTGTTAGCACGATTAGTGATGAATGTACAAAGAAGTTCAGAATCAGTATGCTGAAAGAAATATCTGAAGAAATTTCTGAGTCTGTTCTTCGAACTATTCAAGATGGGTTGTTACCCCAAGTGGAGAAGTTGATGGAAGAAGAATTGCCAAAGCACTTGCCTAAAGAAGTTGAAACTGTTAAAAAGGAAGTGCTGGCACTTAAGAAAATTGTGACTGATACAACTCCAGTGGCTGGAAGAACCTTTGGTGCACTGGACAGACACATGCTAGAACAATTATGGAATGATCTCAAGTCCAGAACTGGTGATCATTCCAAGGGGGAAAAGTCGTCTGGTGTCCAAGAAGGGTTGATTAGAAAGAAGGAAGTTGTTGCCAGTGCTGTTGAAAAGGCCTTTGCTACTGAAAGCATTGTGCAACAAAAATAAGTGACTGGTACTGATGCCAGTGCACGATTAGCACAAAGAGCATTTGGCACTGAAGCCACTATGCTGACTGAAGAAGCTGATGGTACTGAAGCCAGTGAGCCCCAGTTTGAATATTTCCCAGATATTCCAACTACTCTGAAGTCTGTTAAAGGAAAAGAACAAATGGTATCTGGAGAAGAAGAACAGATTTATGACTCAATAATTTATGGCGTTAGTGTACCAGAACTTATCAGGCAGAGGAAGGAGGAACTGGTGAACCTCCAGAAGAAGATAAGGAAAAATGCTGGTGCTCTGGAGTTAGAGTACAGAAAGAAATTGACTGGCTTACCAAAACTGACTGCCAAACAGATCAAAGCAATTAAAGATGCTGATGTAAGCAGATTCATTCCCCTGGCTACTTCTCTGAAAATCAATCGTCAACAACTCCAGTCTGCTGTAGAACAAAAGAAAGTGTCAAAGGAAACTGAAGCAATGATCCAGACAGCCAAATGGAAAGACAAGTATAATGAAATGTTGAATTTTAGGGCTAATGTTAGAAGGATCACTGGTGCAGAGATTAAGCTTGCTGATAATCATGAAGGTATGTCAAAGTTTGAAATAAAGTTGACCAGGGTAGGTAACTTTACTGATGAAAGAAAGAGTACTTCAGTCCAAGCGTTTGGATGGAGTGAACTGAAGGAGATTGCCTTAACGTTCAGGGGGAAGACAGATTTGTCGACTGACGTTAAAGCATTTCTGAAGAGGGTTGAGAAGGTATGGAGAAGAAAGCAACAGATGGAAGTTGCAATAGGCATGAAATCGTCAGAATCAGTACCATCTTCTCCATCACCAAAGAGAAAGGCTTCTGAAGATGCTCCAGGACAGACATCGAAGAGAAGGGCCTGACTCTTATATCATTTACTTATTGTAATTTATCATTTGATAAAAATTGTAACTATTTATCAATTGATGTATGTAATATTAGTTGCAATTTTTAATTCATAAAAGTAAATGATCAGATTTAGTCTAAGTTAGAACTTAAAAGATGAAACTGAAAACACTCATGATCTATAAAGTGTTTTCCAGTAACTTAGATTTTTTAGACTAAGTCAAAACTTGTGTTTTTCAAGCATACAAAGTTGTATAGATTTAAGCTTGAAAACACTTGCATTATTTCTAAACAAATAGGGGGAATTTGTTAGGACCAGATTTACTGGACTCGCTCCAGACTCGACTACTGGAGCCTTACTGAAGATCTGTCCAGAAACGTGTTCTACTGGACCTACTCCAGACTTGGAATTTGGAGTCCCTCTGAAGATTTGTTCAGAAATAATGGAAGACCAGTGAGCAAATACTTGTATAGGAAATCTGGAGTATTCTCTAGATTAGCTCACTGGACTTCACCCCAGTCCAGATCTACTCTACTGAAGACATTCTCACTGAAGTCAAAGACTGAAGTCAGAATAAAGAAGACTGACAAATGGCAGAGTCTACTGGAAGTCTTACCAGATCTGTACACTGGAGGATTGTAGTGTTCTAGACCATACAAGTCTGAACACTGATATCGAGGAATTGACTTTTGCCTTTACACACTTTCCAAATAACACTCCACTTGTTCTTTACCAAAGTTTATACGTGTGTAAAGGTGGTTGGTTAAAAGAATAAAGTCATATTGATGTGACTTTATCCTTGTACCATTAACCAATGCATTTAATGTTCTTGTCGGTTCATTAAATGCATGCAACCATATTTGTACGGCACAAAATTCACTGGTGAATTTTGTTGCCTATAAATACAAAGTCATTTCTTTGAGAAAATTACTTTAAAGCATACATTAAGCATTAGAGTGAATTTGTCTAAATACTCTCGATCTTAAACAGGGATACTTCACAACTTTAAGTATCTCGATCCAAAAGAGTTATTTGACAAATATAGATCATTTGTAATTTATCGTTTGATAAAAATTGTAACTATTTATCAATTGATGTATGTAATATTAGTTGCAATTTTTAATTCATAAAAGTAAATGATCAGATTTAGTCTAAGTTAGAACTTAAAAGATGAAACTGAAAACACTCATGATCTATAAAGTGTTTTCCAGTAACTTAGATTTTTTAGACTAAGTCAAAACTTGTGTTTTTCAAGCATACAAAGTTGTATAGATTTAAGCTTGAAAACACTTGCATTATTTCTAAACAAATAGGGGGAATTTGTTAGGACCAGATTTACTGGACTCGCTCCAGACTCGACTACTGGAGCCTTACTGAAGATCTGTCCAGAAACGTGTTCTACTGGACCTACTCCAGACTTGGAATTTGGAGTCCCTCTGAAGATTTGTTCAGAAATAATGGAAGACCAGTGAGCAAATACTTGTATAGGAAATCTGGAGTATTCTCTAGATTAGCTCACTGGACTTCACCCCAGTCCAGATCTACTCTACTGAAGACATTCTCACTGAAGTCAAAGACTGAAGTCAGAATAAAGAAGACTGACAAATGGCAGAGTCTACTGGAAGTCTTACCAGATCTGTACACTGGAGGATTGTAGTGTTCTAGACCATACAAGTCTGAACACTGATATCGAGGAATTGACTTTTGCCTTTACACACTTTCCAAATAACACTCCACTTGTTCTTTACCAAAGTTTATACGTGTGTAAAGGTGGTTGGTTAAAAGAATAAAGTCATATTGATGTGACTTTATCCTTGTACCATTAACCAATGCATTTAATGTTCTTGTCGGTTCATTAAATGCATGCAACCATATTTGTACGGCACAAAATTCACTGGTGAATTTTGTTGCCTATAAATACAAAGTCATTTCTTTGAGAAAATTACTTTAAAGCATACATTAAGCATTAGAGTGAATTTGTCTAAATACTCTCGATCTTAAACAGGGATACTTCACAACTTTAAGTATCTCGATCCAAAAGAGTTATTTGACAAATATAGATCATTTGTAATTCATAGGTTGTTAGGATACATACTTATTTGTATTATCTTGATTCCGCACAACCTTGTATTTTATTTAACATCATAAATAAAATACACCTTGAAAAATACATAATGTTCCACTTTACTTGTTTATTGCTTTAAGTCGTGTATTACTTTATTTATATACTTGCATTTATATTTAAGTAATACTAGTCCATTCTAGTGATTATTAGACTTGTTGTATTATACACTTTCGGGGTTAACCATCGTATTTGGGACCTCACATTCCACCTTTTAATGTGAAATTGATGGAGGAGCAGTCGGAAGAAAGAGAGGCGGTGTACCAAAACTCACACAAGTAGTCGTGAAACATCTTGCGTGGGTTTAAGGAGAATGAGGGTCCGATTGGAGAATCCCTCAAAAATCTTTGGATTCTCCCAATAAGGGTATCGGACCCTTGGGTTCCTTGTAAACTAGCCATCGGATTATTTGGATTTAGTTTGATGAGCGTAGTGTTACCAGGAGCACCAGATGCCTGTTTGACATCTGGTGGAGGAGCATATGGGACAGATAGGAGATTTACATCTCTATAACGGGACGATTTAGGTGCCATTTGAAAATGAAATTGAAACTTTGGAATTAGGGTTCTTGATTTATGAAGCAGAGAGAGAAAAGAAGCAATTTTAGATGATTGGGAAGTAAATGAAAGAATGTAAAGGAAAGTAAATGTGATCGGAGTAAATAAGGGTATTTATAAGGAATTCAAGATCCCAATTAAATACCAAAAATTATATTTTATTAACAAAATCAATTTTGTAGATATTTTTACAAAATAAGTTTGAATTTTGAATCAAAAACATAATTCACCGTGTCAGCATTAAATGCTACGACGGCTTAACTTACCCACGCGCCCACTAATTTTCATTTTCCCAATAAAAACAGTTGTCATTTACCAAAATGTCTATTAACACGTCAGATGACGATATCAAGTGGGTTAAAACACTCGAGTACCATCACGTGTCTCAGATATTGACCAAGTATTTTCTAACGTTATGAAAAATTAAGACAAGACTGAACCTGGTCACTGGAAGATTAGTCCAGTGCCAATTTCCAACTGGAGAGTTCTCGAGTTGCCATTTTCAAACAAAATGAATTTTATTCAGAAAATTATTTTGAGTCTTTCCCCCTAAAATGATGATCCAGAAATCGATTAGTGCCAGGATAGTATCACAAAGGCATTCGATAGCCTGGCGAGCAAAGATTATCTGGACCTCCTCAACTGGAGAACTTCATCAGTGTCACTGACGCGTTCATAACAAAAATCTCCAGTTTTAAGGATTTAACAATCCCAGTTCGCTGATGAGATGTTTAAAGGTTTTCTCATCAAGAGGTTTTGTAAAAACATCAGCGAGCTGTTTGTCAGTGGGGATGAAATGTAATTCAATGTCTCCTTTCATAACATGATCACGAATAAAATGATACCTGATGTCAATATGCTTTGTCTTGGAGTGCATCACTGGGTTGTGAGATATAGCAATTGCACTGGTGTTGTCACAAAATATTGGGGTCCTTGTATACTTTTGACCATAATCTAGTAACTGGTTCTTGATCCAGAGAATCTGGGCACAACAACTGGCCATAGAAATGCACTCTGCCTCAGCAGTGGACATAGAGACTGACGTCTGCTTCTTGCTGGTCCAACTTACCAGTTTTCCTCCAAGGAAATGACAACCACCAGTTGTTGATTTTCTATCTATCTTACAACCTGCATGATCTGAATCTGAATAACCCATTAGATCTAACCCTGAGCCTTTGGGATACCAAAGACCAAGGTTAGGACACCCTTTCAGGTATCTAAAGATACGCTTAACATCGTGCAAATGTGATTCTTTAGGGTTAGCCTGAAACCTGGCACATAGACATGTTGCGAACATTATATCTGGTCGACTGGCAGTTAAATACATCAGTGAACCAACCATACCACGATATTCAGTGATGTTCACTAGTTTGCCAGTTGGTTCAGAGTCCAAATTTAATGGTGCTGCAATAGGTGTGTTTTTCGATGGGATAGAATCATATTTGTATTTTCTTAACAAATCTCTGACATATTTTCCCTGGTTTATGAAAATTCCATTTTCAGTTTGCTTAATCTGAAGACCTAAGAAAAATGTTAATTCTCCCGTTAAACTCATTTCATACTCAGATGACATGATTTTAGAAAACTTTTTACACATTGCATCATCAGTTGAACCAAATATAATGTTGTAAGTCCCAACTCGTTAGATGGTACTACTGAAGACACCTCTATGTCGATGGTGGAGTTACTTTGCAATATATGCACTGAACTGGAGACGACCAGTTGCAGTATGTATATACCAAGTTCTAGATAGATTACTTATATAAAAGACAATAAGTAAAGAACAATGCAATAATACAAATAACTTGTAAGATAACTTGATGAGACAATATGTATTTTTCAATGTGTAATTTATTTATTGATATTAAACAAATTACAAGGTTGATGCGGAACCAAGATAATACATGAATGTAAATATCCTAACAACCTATGAAATACAATTGATCTACACTCGGAATTTCTCAAGACAATCGAAACACTTAAAGTTGTGAAATGTTCCTTTTAGCGATTGAGAGAAGATTGCACAAGTTCACCAAGAATATTGCAGGTTTGCAAAGTGTGAATTCTATCGAAGTTATTCGAAGAAGTTATATTCTTGGTTGTGCAATGACTTGTATTTATAGGCAAAGTTAACATTGGAATGTTAACTTTAGCCGTACAAATGTGGTTGGGAGCATTTAAAGAATAGCATTTAATTCCTTAAAAAAGCAGTGTAAAGTCGCATGTTAAAGTGACTTTACATAACCACCTTTATGTACCTTTTAATACTTAAATAATAAGATAAGGCTTATTATCCGGGTAAAGGTACATAAAGCATATAAGTCAATTCCTCGTAATCAGTGTAAAGCTTTGTAAGGGCTTTCCACTGATGGTCTCCAGTTTGTAACTGACTAGAATGCCAACTGGGCTTCGCTGCCATTGCCATTCTCTATCTTCCATTTGTTGTCTTCGACTTCAACTGGAATGCTTCTTCAACTTGGTCAGTTCTCAACTGGAGGAAGTCTTCAGTTGCGTTAACTGTACGGTGCAACTGGACTTCAATATATTTCTCGACAAATCATCTTGGTCACCAGTTTACTGGGTCACCAGATGCAACTAGTGACTGGTCAGTGTGAACTAATGACTGGCCAGTTCCAGGTGAACTGGTCCTAACAAATTCCCCCTATTTGTCTAGAAATATAGTCTAAGTCTTTTCTAGTTCTTGTATCTGTACAAGTGTGAACTGGAGAGACTTTGTTCGATTTAAATCTATTTAAGTTATCTAAGGCATTTTTATAGATCAATAAATGCCTTAGGTTTTTCTTTTAGGTTTGTTAGATTTTAATCTATTATCTACCTTGTGGTTACAAACTGGTAACTTCATTTATACAAGGGAATGAAATTTATACAAGTTACAGAATGTAGATACAAATTACAAGTAGATAACTGAAGACAGAACTTAATGAGATGGCCCTTCGCCAGTTCTTCTTCTTTTGGCAACTGAAGAGATAGGCTGAGTATCTTCAGGGTCAATATTCAACTTTTGCTCAAGATTTTCTTTATGTTGAATCTTCCCCCTTAGAAAGTTTACCCATGCTTTCTCGAACCTATTCTTTTGTGCCTTAGCATCCAAAACTTTCACCATCTCCACCCATTCGCTGAACCCATATTGCATGGCACCAGGATCATCAGTTCTAACCAGTGGCCCACCAGTATACTTAACTTCGATTTGAAAAACCTTGGTGCCTGGCTTGATTGTAACATTGACACTACTAATAGTACCACCATGTCTTCTGGTTGACATGATCTAGGAGTAGTAATTTCTAGCTTCAGATTCATTTGTGATTTTTATACTCCCAGCACCAGCAGCCAGTACAGCGGACTTAATGTCTTCATTTGAAACTTCGCCAGTTGGTTCAACGAATGTGCTAAGGTCAGCATCCCTTGCATCTTTTGTCAGTGGTCTTCTTGGTTGTGGAATCCTTCTCCTTGGTGGATTCAAAACATCCTTCACAACCTTTTTGACATTTGCAATTCTCTTCAGAATCCCACTGGCCCTTATTTCTTTAGCCTTCTCCACTGAAATGTTTAAACTTCTGGCATCAAATTCTGCCTCATCCTCAGCATAGTGTCTATCCAGTTCTACATCTAGCATTTCATTCAACTGGTCAACTATCCTGGGATCATTTTTAACCCTAAGATACTCCTCCTTAGTGATACCCAACAGATTGGCATCACTCATATCAAGCAACTTGATTTAAGCAAGATGTGCCCTGGCTTCCACTTGGTTTCTTTGTTTCATTTTCTTCTTTTCTTTAATGTCATTTCCAAGTCTGGCCAGTCTTCTGCTATCACTATCTGAAACTGGAGGAAGTATGTCAGTATTTCCAGTTTCTAACATTTCATCAGTGGCCGGCTGGGCAGATGCTTCAACAGCCAATCCTTTACCCTTGTCCATCACAACATTCCCACTATCTCCATTACCACCAGATCCACCTACCCTTTGCTCACCAGCTTCAGTACTGGTAGCTACAACCAATTCCCTTCCATTTGGAGTCCTTCCAGGTGTAACTGGTGCATGAACTTGACTTCTTTCCCCCTTGGCAGCATCTAGACCTACCCTAATTGCTTCCCATTCAGAGGGGTGAGATGGCAACCAGTCAAGAGGCTGCCATGATTGCAAGTTCTTGCACTCTTTAAAGATCCCACACATCATCAGTGGTTTGTCTCCTTTGACTGGGTCAAGACATTTGCAACAACTTGGTCTTGACCAGTTTTCAATTCATTCAAGGTCTTTGAGTCTTCATCCAACCCAGAGACAACCCTTTCCTTCACTTCCTCATCATTCTTCTTCATATTCTCTACTTCAGTGGTCAGTTTATTCAATGATTCAGCATGTAGAGATACTTGGGTGTTCAAATTTTCAATGCTGCCCCTCAACTGGTTGATCTCACTGGTAAGTGGGGCCAGATCAACCTGAGGAGTGGCCAGCTTGGTGATCTCAGACATCACCCTTTCAATCAAACGTTCTTCTCTAACACCCAACGTATCTTCTATCTTCTGACCAACTGAAGACATCAACTGCTCTCCAAGGCCAGTTACATCTAGGCCAGGTCTTTCAATAAGTTCTTTAACCTGCCTTTCAATCTCTCTTAAGTCAACCTCTGAAGTTCTGACAGTATTTCCTAGCAGGTTGGAGATTGAACTGGTGACCTTGGAGTGAGTTAGGTCAAAGGCTTCTTTTAGAGTACCAGCCAGATTGTTGCAGCCAGTGACCAACTCATTAAGCTTTCCAAACACCAAGTCTTCATTAGAAGAAAACTTGTTTATCCCCAGATCGACCACCTTGATGTTTGTCAAAGAGTCCTTGTGGTATCTAGAGAAAGACTTGGTGTTCTTATCAAGTGTCTTCTGAATCTCCTCCACCCTGGTTAGAAGGTTTTGGAGATCGGCTTGAATGGAGACAACTTGACTGTCCAGTGACAAAGGAGAAGGTGTCACTGGACCACTTGCAGTTACTACTGGAGCAACTGGAGGAGGCAAACTGATGGAAGTCTCCCCAGTTGTCAGGCCAGCAGTTGAATATATAGAAGGAGTGGTGGAAGAAGAAAGGACTGGAAATTCAATGTGTTGTTCATGCTGAGAATGCTCAGGTGTGAACAACGGCGACGGTGGTGGGGGCATTTCTCGAGCAAGTGAGAATTGCCCAGTTGGTAAGGGAGCGGAATATATTGGTAAGGATGTATCAGTAGGAGTATTTACTTGAGGGGTGAAAATGAAATTGATGCGTCTGGAGGTAAGACTGGAGATGAAGGGTCTTGAGCTTGTACAGAAGCATCAAGAATCTCCTGGTCTGTTTCAGTACCTTCAGAATCCGAAGATTCTATAAGGATTTCCTCGTCATTAACACTCATGCCCAGATCCATGAATGTGACAGAGGGCTGTTCAGTTACCTGGACAGTCTCCATATGACCTTCCCCAGTTTCCTGGATGGGTATATCTGTTGGAGGATCAGATACCGAAGTATCTTCACCAGGGATAGACGTGATTGGAGTTGCTTCAGTTATGGTTGCTCTATCCTCAACCACAACTTGAGACGAACTGGAGGGTCCCTCATTATTTTGAGGCCCGCCCAATTGTCTTTCTGATTCACTTTCCAAAGGTGCATCAGTTTTAGCAAATGCCAGTAGCATTCGCTCTGGAATTTCGACCTCTCCAGCTTCAGATACCAGAGAGTCTAGATTCCTCAACATATCTGGACTTGTGTACGGTGAATCTGTACTTTTGTACTCTTCATGGCCCAGAATTTGTTGAAAACAGAGAGAGAGAAACCTTGAAAAGGGGATACACACACCCCTGGAGCCCTTCAGTTTTTGTACTAGGCTTCTATACAAAATATCTGCAAAGTCCACTCTCAATCCGTTCCACAAGCAGTAAGCCATCTCTGCTTGCGAGGAGTTAATCTGGTCAAGTCCACCAGAACTCCCACCCATGCTCTCCACCAGGTGGATGAAAAAATACCTCCATGAAGGTGTAAGGCCCTTCATGGTCATCGCACCTTTTGTCTTCAACACCCCATTCTCCAAACACTCCCTGTGTCCCATTTCCAGGAGTACTTGGCGAAAGTTTATATTAGGGGGCAAGACGACTGGAGATTCACCCTCTCTCCAGTAATTGAGGCGTAAGGCATCCCTCAATATATCGGCTGACAAGGCACACTGGATTGTTCCATCCTTTAATGTGAAACTGATGGAGGAACAATCGGAAGAAAGAACAGCAGTGTACCAAAACTCACATAAGTAGTTGTGAAACATCTTACGTGGGTTTAGAGAGAATGAGGGTCCTATTGGAGAATTCTTCAAAAACTTTTGAATTCTACCAATAAGGGTATCGGACCCTTGAGATCCTCGTAGGCTGGCCATAGGATTATTTGGATTTAGTTTTATGACCGAAGCACTACTAGGGGCACCAGGTGCCTGTGTGACATCTGGTGAGGGATTGTATGGAACAGTCAAGAGATTTACATCTCTTGAACGTGATGATCTAGGAGCCATAGAAGAATGAAAATGAAATTTGGGATTTAGGGTTCTTGATTTGTGAAGCAAAGAGAAGAATGAAGCAATATTGATGATTGGAAGTAAATGAAGGAATGTAAGAGAAAGAAGTAAATGAGTTCGAAGTAAATAAGGATATTTATAAGGGGATTCAAGATCCCAATGTAAAACCAAAAATTATATTTTATTAAACCAAATCAATTTTGAAGATATTTTGACAAAATGAGTTTGAGTTTTGAAATAAAAACATAACTTTCCATGTAAGCATTAAATGTTACCATGTCAGCATTAAATGCTACGACGGCTTACTTTACCCATGACCCCACTCACTTTTTGTTTTCCCAATACAAACAGTTGTCAAGTACTAAAATGGTTTCAAACACGTCAGATCACGATATCAAGTGGTTTAAAACACTCGAGTATCATCACGTGTCACACATATTGACCAAGTATTTGTAACGTTATAAAAATTTAGACAAAGACTGAACCTGGTAACTGGAGGATCAGTCCAGTACCAGTTTCCAACTGAAGAGTTCTCCAGTTGCATTTTCAAACATTAAACTCATCTCATACTCAGATGACATGATTTTAGAAAACTTTTTACACATTGCATCATCAGTTGAACCATTAAACTCATCTCATACTCAGATGACATGATTTTAGAAAACTTTTTACACATTGCATCATCAGTTGAACCATTAAACTCATCTCATACTCAGATGACATGATTTTAGAAAACTTTTTACACATTGCATCATCAGTTGAACCATTAAACTCATCTCATACTCAGATGACATGATTTTAGAAAACTTTTTACACATTGCATCATCAGTTGAACCATTAAACTCATCTCATACTCAGATGACATGATTTTAGAAAACTTTTTACACATTGCATCATCAGTTGAACCATTAAACTCATCTCATACTCAGATGACATGATTTTAGAAAACTTTTTACACATTGCATCATCAGTTGAACCATTAAACTCATCTCATACTCAGATGACATGATTTTAGAAAACTTTTTACACATTGCATCATCAGTTGAACCATTAAACTCATCTCATACTCAGATGACATGATTTTAGAAAACTTTTTACACATTGCATCATCAGTTGAACCATTAAACTCATCTCATACTCAGATGACATGATTTTAGAAAACTTTTTACACATTGCATCATCAGTTGAACCATTAAACTCATCTCATACTCAGATGACATGATTTTAGAAAACTTTTTACACATTGCATCATCAGTTGAACCATTAAACTCATCTCATACTCAGATGACATGATTTTAGAAAACTTTTTACACATTGCATCATCAGTTGAACCATTAAACTCATCTCATACTCAGATGACATGATTTTAGAAAACTTTTTACACATTGCATCATCAGTTGAACCATTAAACTCATCTCATACTCAGATGACATGATTTTAGAAAACTTTTTACACATTGCATCATCAGTTGAACCATTAAACTCATCTCATACTCAGATGACATGATTTTAGAAAACTTTTTACACATTGCATCATCAGTTGAACCATTAAACTCATCTCATACTCAGATGACATGATTTTAGAAAACTTTTTACACATTGCATCATCAGTTGAACCATTAAACTCATCTCATACTCAGATGACATGATTTTAGAAAACTTTTTACACATTGCATCATCAGTTGAACCAAAAATAATGTCATCAACATAAATTTGTACCAATAAGATATTACCTCTTTCTTTCAAGATAAACAAGGTATTATCTATTGCACCTCTTTGAAAGCCATTTTTAAGAAGATGTTTAGTTAAAGTATCATACCAGGCTCTTGGGGCTTGTCTTAGACCATACAATGCTTTGTTCAGTCTATAAACCCAATGAGGATGCTTCTCATCGATGAAACCTGGAGTCTGCTTAACATAAACTTCTTCTTCCAATGTTCCATTAAGGAACGCACTTTTGACATCCATCTGGAAGACCTTGAACTGCAGATGGGCTGCATAAGCCAAAAATATTCTTATGGCTTCAAATCTTGCAACTGGAGCAAAAGTTTCATCAAAGTCAACGCCCTCTGCTTGACAATAACCCAAGGCAACTAGTCTGACCTTGTTTCTTACAACATGGCCATCTTCATCCATTTTGTTTCGGTAGACCCATCTGGTACCAATAGGTTCTTTCTTTAACCCTGGTGGACAAGGAACAAGCTCCCAAACATTGTTCCTTTCAAACTGGAGGAGCTCTTCTTGCATAGCTTCCACCCAGCTTGGGTCTGCCATAGCCTCGTCAATCTTCTTTGGTTCAATTAAAGATAAGAAGGTGACATTTAAGCATTGCTCACTGGTGGCTCTTCTAGTCTGAACCCCACTAGTTGGATTACCCACAATCTGTTCAATTGGGTGGGCTTTAGTCCATCTAGTGTATTGACTAGGCTGGTGAACTACAATATCAGTGCAAGTCACCTGGCGATCTTCTTCCGTTGCAACAGCGTCTGGAGAAGGATCAGTCCAAACAACTTCTACATCCTCATCAGAGTCAATGAGGTCTCGATTAGCATCATGAAATTCCTCAGTTGAAGGCATTTCATGAAGAACTGGAGAGGTAGGTGTTTGAACTGGTGCTGATATTGGAGTGGCACGTACATCTGATCCAATCACCAATTCTTGTGGTAAGTTAAAATTGATGGAAGGATAAAATGATGTGTTACTGGAGGTGTTCTTCTTCTTAACTGGTTCCAGTTTGTTGTAACTGGAAGCATCTTCTGGTGAAACAACTGACCGATGAACTTGGTCAGTTTCACCAAAGTTGATTGGAATGACTGGAGAAATATCAAGGCTTGGTCTCTTGTTGATTGCTTCAGTTGATTCATCGAATGTGACATGAATTGTCTCATGCACCCTTTGGAGTCTATAATTATAAACTCTAAAGGCCTTTCGAATATCTGAATAGCCTAAAAATACCCCTTCATCAGCTTTGGTATAGAAACATTGCTCTTTTGGAGCTGGTTCCATATCCATGATGTACACATTTCCTTTTCTTGGTGCAATCATCACCACTTTCCAATCCTTGTTAAATATGGTGCCTTGTGCAATATCGAACAATACTCTGAAGCCATCATCGCAAAGTTGGCTTACACTGATCAAGTTATATTTCAAACCATTCATAAATGCAACTCTTTTGAATTCGACTTGTCCATTATTGAGCACACCATATCCTTCAGTCTTTCCAGATTGATCGTTACCAAATGTCACTGTCGGTCCATCTTGGACAGTGAACTCTTCCAGTAGGGGCTTACATCCGGTCATAGTCCGGCCAGCAGCGCTGTCCAGATACCAGATATTCTTCTTTCGATCGCCCTACACACATACAAAAATCATTAGTTCATTTTGTGAACCCATCTTTTCTTGATGGGTCCACTGGACTTCTCTACAGAAGCCACAGTTGATTGTTGAGGTGTTGAACTGGTGCTGATATTGGAGTGGCACGTACATCTGATCCAATCACCAATTCTTGTGGTAAGTTAAAATTGATGGAAGGATAAAATGATGTGTTACTGGAGGTGTTCTTCTTCTTAACTGGTTCCAGTTTGTTGTAACTGGAAGCATCTTCTGGTGAAACAACTGACCGATGAACTTGGTCAGTTTCACCAAAGTTGATTGGAATGACTGGAGAAATATCAAGGCTTGGTCTCTTGTTGATTGCTTCAGTTGATTCATCGAATGTGACATGAATTGTCTCATGCACCCTTTGGAGTCTATAATTATAAACTCTAAAGGCCTTTCGAATATCTGAATAGCCTAAAAATACCCCTTCATCAGCTTTTGCATCAAACTTTCCAAGCTGACTGGAATCGTTCAGTATATAAACTGGACAACCAAATACATGAAAATATCCAATATTTGGTTTACGATTCCTGAGTACTTCGTAGGCAGTCTTCTTATGTCTCTTGATGTAGACTGACCGGTTTTGGGTGTGACAAGTAGTTGCAACTGCCTCAGCCCAAAAAATTGGTGGGAAGACCAGATTCAGATAGCATACTTCTGGCGGCTTCTATCAGTGTACGATACTTTCTTTCAAACTGGAGGAGCTCTTCTTGCATAGCTTCCACCCAGCTTGGGTCTGCCATAGCCTCGTCAATCTTCTTTGGTTCAATTAAAGATAAGAAGGTGACATTTAAGCATTGCTCACTGGTGGCTCTTCTAGTCTGAACCCCACTAGTTGGATTACCCACAATCTGTTCAATTGGGTGGGCTTTAGTCCATCTAGTGTATTGACTAGGCTGGTGAACTACAATATCAGTGCAAGTCACCTGGCGATCTTCTTCCGTTGCAACAGCGTCTGGAGAAGGATCAGTCCAAACAACTTCTACATCCTCATCAGAGTCAATGAGGTCTCGATTAGCATCATGAAATTCCTCAGTTGAAGGCATTTCATGAAGAACTGGAGAGGTAGGTGTTGAACTGGAGGCTACATCTGGAGCATTATCACCAGCTCCAGGTGCAGGAGTAAAAACAATTGGTATTTGATACTTACTCCCTTTAATTTTACCAGATTTTGTTCCAGAAGGAACATTCTTTAGTTTAGGTACAGAAGGGAGTGGTTTAATATTTTGTTTGAAAACTGGAGGTGATAAACCTCCTTCCAGATTGTTAATCCGGGCAGTACAACTCTGAACCTGCCGAGACAAAAGTTGGAGTTGTCTTTCCAGATTAACCAAAATATTATTTTGATCAGGCAGTTGAACCTTGGACCTTGGTTCAACTGGTGCTTTAGTCTGTCGGGTCTTGGGCTCCTTAGACTTTTGAGGTAAAGGCTTGTTACCAGTGGCCTTTTGACTGGAGCTTTAGCCTGTTTGGCTCCAGTTTTAACCTCAATGGGGGTGGTCTCAAAGGTTTCAGTTTCAACAGCTTCAGGTTGATCATAAGGTGTTTCAACCTTGAGAGCTGGAGGCAATGCATGAAGATCTGGTATAAGAGCTGCCATCTCCAGATCTTCAGATTTCCATGCATTTTTCTGGGCATCGATAGTTCTTGAAAATGCATCGTAGTTTTTGCCAGATGCTTTTACCCATGACTTGATAATCTTTTGTGCTTTTTCAAAATCAGAAAATAATTTTTGATTATCAAGTTCTAAAGCCTCAATCTTTAAAACTGACTCCTTGAGAGCCAACTGGACACTTTGCAAATCATTTAGTTGTGGTTTAACATTGTTCAGTTCAATTAGGATAGTGTCAAGATATCTTTCACTATCAGCTCTTACAGTTTCCACAAATGCCAAATCACCACTTAATGATTCAGCCAGGTCCAGTTTTAGTTCAGGGTCAACCTGGTTATCATAATCACATACCTTTTTCAGTATGATGTCCACCCATCTTCCAGAGATGACATCTTCTTTCACCACATGCTGCTGTTGTTGATCTTCCAAGGCCATGAAACACATGTCCCTTTCCTCTTCATCATCATCAGATGAGTCATCAGAGTACTCCCATTTTCCCTCAGTTTGTGCCATTAAGCACTGATCCTTTTTCTTTTCCATGGACAGGAGGGCAATCTGGGCCTTAAGCTTCTTGTATTTAGCTTTGTAGCTATCATCAGGCCGATTGAAATTAGGGACAGAGGGGCCAGTTTGGTTGTTCAACTGACTAGATCTGCATTCCTTCATAAAATGACCTTTCTTACCACACTTATAGCATGTAAGATTGGTCTTATCCAGAGAGCTGGAGCTGGAAGCATTGTTGGGGCCATTAAATCTTTTGGATTTATGCTTAAACCTATTAAAGGTTTTAGCAATCATGGCGACCAGATCATCATCGTCAGTTTCATTACAACCATCACTGTTTTCAGTGGTCAGTCCAGAGTTTAAGAAACTGTTCAACATCTCCTTCATCGAGTGTACCTGGACACTCTCAGCATACATTAAAGCAGCACAAGGTCGCTCAGTTTCACTAGCAACCTTGGGACTCTGGGCATGGTTCATAGCATCTTGCTCAGCCACAAGTCTTGCAGCATTATTATCTTCAGTGAATCTGAAGGCTCCATAGAGCGATGCAAGAGTATGAGTGTGCAAGGTTTTACCTTGTCTCAAGACAAGAACCATGTTTTCCCATTTGGAAGGAAGAATATCACAAAACTTCTCAAGAAGAATATCCTTATCCTTCTCTACACCCAAACCTCTCAACTGATTGATGAGGCTAGAAAATCTGGTGTATGTACCAGTTAGACTTTCATTGGGCAAGGCAAAGAAGGATTCATACCTCTTGTTCAAAGCAACTTTTCTGGTGACAATAGTGTCATCACCTCCTTCAAATTGAATCACTAATTCATCCCACATAGACTTGGCACTGGGAAACAACACAAGTGTTGGAATTAGGTCTTCAGGAACAGCCCCAAGGATCATGTTTATCAGTCTGGTGTCCAAGTCCACCAGTCTGCGATCCTCATCAGACCAATGGTCTTCTGGCTTTTCCCTTGAACCTCTTCTTCCAGTTGGATCAAGAAGAGGACTAACCCCAAGGGACATGGGTATATATGGTCCATCCTTAAGGATTTTCAACATATACCTTTCAATCCCACCAAAATGCAAAAGCATTCTAGCCTTCCATGTACCGAATGTCTCACTGTTTCCATCAAATTTTGGAACAGGAGTGTTAGAGTAGTGTACATGGACATGGTTTGGGGCAGTAGGAGGAGGACGGTTGGTGTTAACATTTTGAAAAGGTTGTGCATTTGTATTCGAGGGGTTTTCACCTGAACCAGAACCATCTCCACCTTCAGTAGTGTTCATCTTAGCAGATCTAGGCAAGTTTATTAGCCTTCTGCTCTGATACCACTTGTAAGTCCCAACTCGTTAGATGGTACTATTGAAGACACCTCTATGTCGATGGTGGAGTTACTTTGCAATATATGCACTGAACTGGAGACGACCAGTTGCAGTGTGTATATACCAAGTTCTAGATAGATTACTTATATAAAAGACAATAAGTAAAGAACAATGCAATAATACAAATAACTTGTAAGATAACTTGATGAGACAATATGTATTTTTCAATGTGTAATTATTTATTGATATTAAACAAATTACAAGGTTGATGCGGAACCAAGATAATACACGAATGTAAATATCCTAACAACCTATGAAATACAATTGATCTACACTCGGAATTTCTCAAGACAATCGAAACACTTAAAGTTGTGAAATGTTCCTTTTAGCGATTGAGAGAAGATTACACAAGTTCACCAAGAATATTGCAGGTTTGCAAAGTGTGAATTCTATCGAAGTTTATTCGAAGAAGTTATATTCTTGGTTGTGCAATGACTTGTATTTATAGGCAAAGTTAACATTGGAATGTTAACTTTAGCCGTACAAATGTGGTTGGGAGCATTTAAGGAATAGCATTTAATTCCTTAAAAAAAGCAGTGTAAAGTCGCATGTTAAAGTGACTTTACATAACCACCTTTATGTACCTTTTAATACTTAAATAATAAGATAAGGCTTATTATCCGGGTAAAGGTACATAAAGCATATAAGTCAATTCCTCGTAATCAGTGTAAAGCTTTGTAAGGGCTTTCCACTGATGGTCTCCAGTTTGTAACTGACTAGAATGCCAACTGGGCTTCGCTGCAATTGCCATTCTCTATCTTCCATTTGTTGTCTTCGACTTCAACTGGAATGCTTCTTCAACTTGGTCAGTTCTCAACTGGAGGAAGTCTTCAGTTGCGTTAACTGTACGGTGCAACTGGACTTCAATATATTTCTCGACAAATCATCTTGGTCACCAGTTTACTGGGTCACCAGATGCAACTGGTGACTGGTCAGTGTGAACTGGTGACTGGTCAGTGTGAACTGGTGACTGGCCAGTTCCAGGTGAACTGGTCCTAACAAATGTCATCAACATAAATTTGTACCAATAAGATATTACCTTTTTCTTTCAAGATAAATAAGGTATTATCTATTGCACCTCTTTGAAAGCCATTTTTAAGAAGATGTTTAGTTAAAGTATCATACCAGGCTCTTGAGGCTTGTCTAAGACCATACAAAGCTTTGTTCAGTCTATAGACCCAGTGAGGATGCTTCTCATTGATGAAGCCTGGAGTCTGCTTAACATACACAACTTCTTCCAATGTTCCATTAAGGAACGCACTTTTGACATCCATCTGGAAGACTTTAAACTGCAGATGGGTTGCATAAGCCAAAAATATTCTGATGGCTTCAAGTCTTGCAACTGGAGCAAAAGTTTCATCAAAGTCAACGCCTTATGCTTGACAATAACCCTGGGCAACTAATCTGGCCTTGTTTCTTACAACATGGCCATCTTCATCCATCTTATTTCGGTAGACTCATCTTGTACCAATGGGTTCTTTCTTTAACCCTGGTGGACAAGGAACAAGTTCCCACACATTATTCCTTTTAAACTGGATGAGCTCTTCTTGCATAGCTTCCACCCAGCTTGGGTCTGCCATAGCCTCGTCAATCTTCTTCGGTTCAATTAGTGATAAGAAGGTGATGTTTAAGCATTGCTCACTGGTGGCTCTTCTAGTCTGGACCCCACTATTTGGATCTCCCACAATCTGTTCAATTGGATGTGCTCGAGTCCATCTAGTGTATTGACTAGGCTGGTGTAATACAATATCAGTGCAAGTCACCTGATGATCTTCTTCAGTTGCAGCAGCTTCTGGAAGAGGATCAGTCCAAACTACTTCTACATCCTCATCAGAGTCAATGAGGTCACGATTTGCATCATGAAATTCTTCATTAAAAGGCATTTCTTGAAGAACTGGAGAAGTTGGAGTTTGAACTGGTGCTGATATTGGAGTGGCACGTACATCAGATCCAATCACCAATTCCTATGGTAAATTGAAATTGATGGAGGGATAGAATGAAGTGTCACTGGTGGTGCTCTTCTTCTTAACTGGTTCCAATTTGTTGTAACTGGAAACATCTTTTGGTGAAACAACTGACTGATGAACTTGGTCAGTTTCACCAAAATTTATTGGAACGACTGGAGAAATATCAAGGCTTGGTCTCTTGTTGATTACTTCAGTTGATTCGTCGAATGTGACATGAATTGTCTCATGAACCTTTTGGAGTCTATAATTATAAACTCTAAAGGCCTTTCGAATATCTGAATAGCCTAAAAATACACCTTCATCAGCTTTTGCATCAAACTTTCCAAGCTGACTGGAATCGTTTAAAATATAAACTGGACAACCAAATACATGAAAATATCCAATATTTGGTTTACGATTCCTGAGTACTTCATAGGCAGTCTTCTTATGTCTCTTGATGTAGACTGACCGGTTTTGGGTGTGACAAGCAGTTGCAACTGCTTCAGCCCAAAAACTGGTAGGAAGACATGATTCAGATAGCATACTTCTGGCTGCTTCTATCAGTGTGCGATTCTTTCTTTCCACAACTCCATTCTGCTCTGGAGAGTATGCTGATGAGAAGTTTTGAGAGATGCCAGTGTCATTGCAAAATATTTCAAGTACCTTATTTTGAAATTCAGTACCATTATCACTTCGCAACTGACAGACTTTTCGAGTATACTTGAGTTCAATTCTTTTGATGAGAGAGATGATTTCAGCAGGTGCATCACTTTTAGATCTGAGGAATACCACCCAACAGTATCTGGTGAATTCATCGACCACAACTAGAGTGTATTTCTTCCCAACTCTAGTTTGAACATTCACTGGACCAAAGAGATCCATATGTAGCATGTGAAGAGGTTCAGTGATGCTAAAGTTTTGCCTGGTCTTGAAACTGGCCCTTTTCTGCTTGCCCATCTCACACCCTGGACATGGCTTTTCTTTATTGAAAGAAATCTGAGGTATCTCATCAACCAGTTGTTTGCGAGACAACTTGTTAATATTTTTAAAATTAAGATGGGATAATCTTTTATGCCACAGCCAGTTGGTGTCCTCATCAGCTTTGGTATAAGAGCACTGCTCTTTTGGAGCTGGTTCCATATCCATGATGTACACATTACCTTTTTCTTGGTGCAACCATCACCACTTTCCAATCCTTGTTAAATATGGTGCCTTGAGCAATATCGAACAAAACTCTGTAGCCATCATCACAAAGTTGGCTGACACTGATCAGGTTGTATTTTAAACCATTCACAAATGCAACTCTTTTAAATTCGACCTGTCTGTTATTGAGCACACCATATCCTTCAGTCTTTCCATTTTGATCATTACCAAACGTCACTGCCGGTCCATCTTGGACAGTGAACTCTTCAAGCAGGGGCTTACATCCGGTCATAGTCCGGCCAGCAGCGCTGTCCAGATACCAGATATTCTTCTTTCGATCGCCCTGCACAACCACAAAAATCATCAGTTATTTTTGTGAACCCATCTTTTCTTGATGGGTTCACTAGACTTCTCTACAGAAGTCACAGTTGATTGTTGTGGTGGTAAACTGAAGACTACATCTGGATCTTTTTCACCAGATCCAGGTGCAGGAGTAAAAACGATTGGTATTTGATACCTGCTCCCCTTTTTCTTATCAGATTTAGTTCTAGATGGAACATTCTTTTGTTTTGGTTTTGAGGAGGGTTTAATATTTTGTTTTACAACCGGAGGTGATGAACCTCCTTCCAGATTTTTAATCTGGGTAGTACAACTCTGAACCTGTCGAGAAAAAAGTTGGACTTGACTTTCCAGTTTAAACAAAATATTGTTTTCATCAGGCTGCTGAACCTTGGACCTTGGTTCAGCTGGAGTTTTAGTCTTTTGGGTCTTGGGCTCCTTAGACTTCTGAGGTAAAGGCTTGTTACCAGTGGCCTTTTTAACTGGAGCACTAGCCTGTTTGGCTCCAAGTTTAACCTCAGTGGGGGTGGTCTCAATGGGTTCAGTTTTAACAGCCTCAGGTTGATCATAAGGAGTTTCAACCCTGAGAGCTGGAGGCAATGCATGAAGATCTGGTATGAGAGTTGCCATTTCCAGATCTCCAGATTTCCATGCATTTTTCTGGGCATCAATTGTTCTAGAAAATGCATCATAATTCTTTCCAGATGCTTTTACCCATGACTTGATAATCATTTGTTCTTTTTCAAGATCAGAAACTAGTTTTTGATTATCAAATTCTAAAGCCTCAATTTTCAAAACTGACTCCTTGAGAGCCAACTGGACACTTTGTAAATCATTAAGTTGTGGTTTAACATTGTTCAGTTCAATTAAGATAGTGTCCAGATATCTTTCACTATCTGCTCTAACAGTTTCCACAAAAGCCAAATCACCACTTAATGATTCAGCAAGGTCCAGTTTCAGTTCTGGATCCACCTGATTTTCATAATCACATACCTTTTTCAAAATGATGTCCACCCATCTTCCAGTGATGACATCTTCCTTTGCCACATGCTGCTGTTGATGTTGACACTATTGTCACCAGAAAGGTTGCCTTGAACAAGAAGTATGAATCCTTCTTTGCTCTGCCCAATGAAAGTCTAACTGGTACTTACACCAGGTTTTCTAGCCTCATTAATCAGTTGAGAGGCTTGGGTGTAGAGAAGATAAG
>CM067167.1:184241198-184266269 GCA_034093135.1 Erigeron breviscapus
TGACAAAGAAGATGAGCAAGAAATGAATCCTGAAGTATCAAACTCTGATCAGACTTCTATTATGGAGCCAATTCTTTCAAAACATTATGATTTTGTTATAACCCCAGCGAGAGATGACTTGGTTGAAATGGAAATCTTTTATGCATTGCTTATCTTTTCTTCATACAAGGGCAATCCTATGTAAGTTTCATCTTTTTATTAATTTCAATATATTTTTATATTTAATAAGCATAAATGTTTTCCATCCCTTTATACTTGTTTTTCCTTTTTTTTATTTGATAATAGAGATGTGGTTTTCGAAAGTGACAAGTATTTTGCAAAGACAAGCGCCATGCGTTATATGTTTCAGTGTTTTGAACCTGGAAAACATATTCAAACGGAAATTGTAGATTGTTGGGCATCAGTATTGAATTTCCAAGAACAGTCGTCGAAAAAAGATGGAATAAAGAGATTGTTTTTCTCTACTCATGTTTTTGTAAGTTTTTTATACTTTTTTTGCAGAATATAATTCGTTATTCATTCGTCTATATTTTATTGTAATTACGTATTTTTTAAAATGCAGTCAGACGAGTTCTTTTCTGATGATATTATTATGGGCGAGAAAGAACGTTTCGAAATTTTCAAGAGTAGTTGGTCATTCTTCTTTGGCAAATCTCAACATTTAAAATCATTGAAAGAAATTGATCTGGTATGTTTCACTTATTTTAATTTTATTTTTTTAATTTTATTTTTTTTTATTTTCATTTTTACTTTCACATGTGGTCAGGTGTTCTTCCCTATTTGTCGTTCAGAAGATTTTTATTTGTTTGTTTATGACATAAGACGGAAACCAGCATTTCATGTTATCGACAACAACCTTGCATGGAAAAAATTCGACGCAAAATACGGAAAGATTATAGAAGTTGTGGTAAGTATTGTTAAATACTAATGATTTTTTTACATTTTATATAATTTGGTCCTGATGATTTTTTTCATATAAAAAACTATGTTATGCATAGCATAACCTTTTTTGTAGATATTTGGTTCAAGTTGAATATCCCCATGTTGATAAGATTAAATCTCTTCAAGCAAAGCAGCTAAAAGTCAAATGGAATACAAAGAAAAATTCCGTTGATTCTGGCGTATTTGTGATGCGTCACATGGAATGTTTCACTGCACAAATTGCAAAGCATTGGGACTGTTCAATTCCAAAAGAGTCTGAAGGACAAGATAAAGTGTTATTCAATTTGAGATTAAGGTACATTGAAACGATTCTGCGACATAGAGCTAACAGTTTGAAAATGATAATGGAAGAAGAGGTATTATCATATGGAGCTGATCATAGTGCAAGACAGATAAGAGAACTTTATCATGCTTTGAAATCTAAATATCTAGCTGGAAAGAAATGAAGATTGTGACTTGTGTAGAAAGTGCTTTGAATCGTTGGTAACTTTGAAAAAACTATGTATTGTGTATAAAGTTTTCATGAACATGTTTGGTAACTTTTAATGAAATATGTGTTGTTAACAATGATTATAATTTTTTTTTTTTTTTTTTTTTTTTTTTTTTTTTTTTTTTTTTTTTTTTTTTTTTTTTTTTTTTTTTTTTTTTTTTTTTTTTTTTTTTTTTTTTTTTTTTTTTTTTTTTTTTTTTTTTTTTTTTTTTTTTTTTTTTTTTTTTTTTTTTTTTTTTTTTTTTTTTTTTTTTTTTTTTTTTTTTTTTTTTTTTTTTTTTTTTTTTTTTTTTTTTTTTTTTTTTTTTTTTTTTTTTTTTTTTTTTTTTTTTTTTTTTTTTTTTTTTTTTTTTTTTTTTTTTTTTTTTTTTTTTTTTTTTTTTTTTTTTTTTTTTTTTTTTTTTTTTTTTTTTTTTTTTTTTTTTTTTTTTTTTTTTTTTTTTTTTTTTTTTTTTTTTTTTTTTTTTTTTTTTTTTTTTTTTTTTTTTTTTTTTTTTTTTTTTTTTTTTTTTTTTTTTTTTTTTTTTTTTTTTTTTTTTTTTTTTTTTTTTTTTTTTTTTTTTTTTTTTTTTTTTTTTTTTTTTTTTTTTTTTTTTTTTTTTTTTTTTTTTTTTTTTTTTTTTTTTTTTTTTTTTTTTTTTTTTTTTTTTTTTTTTTTTTTTTTTTTTTTTTTTTTTTTTTTTTTTTTTTTTTTTTTTTTTTTTTTTTTTTTTTTTTTTTTTTTTTTTTTTTTTTTTTTTTTTTTTTTTTTTTTTTTTTTTTTTTTTTTTTTTTTTTTTTTTTTTTTTTTTTTTTTTTTTTTTTTTTTTTTTTTTTTTTTTTTTTTTTTTTTTTTTTTTTTTTTTTTTTTTTTTTTTTTTTTTTTTTTTTTTTTTTTTTTTTTTTTTTTTTTTTTTTTTTTTTTTTTTTTTTTTTTTTTTTTTTTTTTTTTTTTTTTTTTTTTTTTTTTTTTTTTTTTTTTTTTTTTTTTTTTTTTTTTTTTTTTTTTTTTTTTTTTTTTTTTTTTTTTTTTTTTTTTTTTTTTTTTTTTTTTTTTTTTTTTTTTTTTTTTTTTTTTTTTTTTTTTTTTTTTTTTTTTTTTTTTTTTTTTTTTTTTTTTTTTTTTTTTTTTTTTTTTTTTTTTTTTTTTTTTTTTTTTTTTTTTTTTTTTTTTTTTTTTTTTTTTTTTTTTTTTTTTTTTTTTTTTTTTTTTTTTTTTTTTTTTTTTTTTTTTTTTTTTTTTTTTTTTTTTTTTTTTTTTTTTTTTTTTTTTTTTTTTTTTTTTTTTTTTTTTTTTTTTTTTTTTTTTTTTTTTTTTTTTTTTTTTTTTTTTTTTTTTTTTTTTTTTTTTTTTTTTTTTTTTTTTTTTTTTTTTTTTTTTTTTTTTTTTTTTTTTTTTTTTTTTTTTTTTTTTTTTTTTTTTTTTTTTTTTTTTTTTTTTTTTTTTTTTTTTTTTTTTTTTTTTTTTTTTTTTTTTTTTTTTTTTTTTTTTTTTTTTTTTTTTTTTTTTTTTTTTTTTTTTTTTTTTTTTTTTTTTTTTTTTTTTTTTTTTTTTTTTTTTTTTTTTTTTTTTTTTTTTTTTTTTTTTTTTTTTTTTTTTTTTTTTTTTTTTTTTTTTTTTTTTTTTTTTTTTTTTTTTTTTTTTTTTTTTTTTTTTTTTTTTTTTTTTTTTTTTTTTTTTTTTTTTTTTTTTTTTTTTTTTTTTTTTTTTTTTTTTTTTTTTTTTTTTTTTTTTTTTTTTTTTTTTTTTTTTTTTTTTTTTTTTTTTTTTTTTTTTTTTTTTTTTTTTTTTTTTTTTTTTTTTTTTTTTTTTTTTTTTTTTTTTTTTTTTTTTTTTTTTTTTTTTTTTTTTTTTTTTTTTTTTTTTTTTTTTTTTTTTTTTTTTTTTTTTTTTTGATTTTAACCATAGAGTGTCCAAAACCTATACAAAATCATATATGATTTTATGCATAAATTTGGAGAAACAAATGGAGTCCGTATCAACAATGTCAAAAAGCCTATACGAAATCATATTAGATTTTACGCGTGCATTTAGGAAAAAAACATATCAAAAACTATACAAAATCATATATGATTTTATGCATAAATTTGAAAAAAAAGATTTATTCCATATCAAGAAACCTATACAAAATCAAATATGATTTTACGCGTGCATTTAGCAAAACAACATATCAAGAAACCTATACAAAATCATATTTGATTTTACGCGTGCATTTAGCAAAACAACATATCAAGAAAAATATACAAAATCATATATGATTTTATGCATAAATTTGAAAAAAAAAGATTTATTCCATATCAAGAAACCTATACAAAATCAAATATGATTTTATGCATAAATTTGAAAAAAAAGATTTATTCCATATCAAGAAACCTATACAAAATCATATATGATTTTACGCGTGCATTTAGCAAAACAACATATCAAGAAACCTATACAAAATCATATATGATTTTATGCATAAATTTGGAGAAACAAATGGAGTCCGTATCAACAATGTCAAAAAGCCTATACGAAATCATATTAGATTTTACGCGTGCATTTAGGAAAAAACATATCAAAAACTATACAAAATCATATATGATTTTATGCATAAATTTGAAAAAAAAGATTTATTCCATATCAAGAAACCTATACAAAATCAAATATGATTTTATGCATAAATTTGAAAAAAAAGATTTATTCCATATCAAGAAACCTATACAAAATCATATATGATTTTATGCATAAATTTGAAAAAAAAGATTTATTCCATATCAAGAAACCTATACAAAATCATATATGATTTTATGCATAAATTTGGAGAAACAAATGGAGTCCGTATCAACAATGTCAAAAAGCCTATACGAAATCATATTAGATTTTACGCGTGCATTTAGGAAACAAAAATATACAAAATCATATATGATTTTATGCATAAATTTGAAAAAAAAAGATTTATTCCATATCAAGAAACCTATACAAAATCAAATATGATTTTATGCATAAATTTGAAAAAAAAGATTTATTCCATATCAAGAAACCTATACAAAATCATATATGATTTTATGCATAAATTTGAAAAAAAAGATTTATTCCATATCAAGAAACCTATACAAAATCAAATATGATTTTATGCATAAATTTGAAAAAAAAGATTTATTCCATATCCAAAAACTATACAAAATCATATATGATTTTATGCATAAATTTGAAAAAAAAGATTTATTCCATATCAAGAAACCTATACAAAATCATATATGATTTTATGCATAAATTTGAAAAAAAAGATTTATTCCATATCAAGAAACCTATACAAAATCATATATGATTTTATGCATAAATTTGAAAAAAAAGATTTATTCCATATCAAGAAACCTATACAAAATCATATATGATTTTATGCATAAATTTGAAAAAAAAGATTTATTCCATATCAAGAAACCTATACAAAATCATATATGATTTTATGCATAAATTTGAAAAAAAAGATTTATTCCATATCAAGAAACCTATACAAAATCAAATATGATTTAGTACAGCTATTTCACACTCTATACTTAAAATCATATATGATTTTGAATAGTTGATTTTTTATATGTTTTTCACAATGTATGCGTAAAATCATTTTTGATTTTGAATAGTTGATTTTTTATATGTTTTTCACAATGTATGCGTAAAATCATTTTTGATTTTGAATAGTTGATTTTTTATATGTTTTTCACAATGTATGCGTAAAATCATTTTTGATTTTGAATAGTTGATTTTTTATATGTTTTTCACAATGTATGCGTAAAATCATTTTTGATTTTGAATAGTTGATTTTTTATATGTTTTTCACAATGTATGCGTAAAATCATTTTTGATTTTGAATAGTTCATTATGTATAAAATCTATATACAAAATCATATATGATTTTATGCATAAATTTGAAAAAAAAAGATTTATTCCATATCAAGAAACCTATACAAAATCAAATATGATTTTATGCATAAATTTGAAAAAAAAGATTTATTCCATATCAAGAAACCTATACAAAATCATATATGATTTTATGCATAAATTTGAAAAAAAAGATTTATTCCATATCAAGAAACCTATACAAAATCATATATGATTTTATGCATAAATTTGAAAAAAAAGATTTATTCCATATCAAGAAACCTATACAAAATCAAAAATGATTTAGTATAGCTTTTTCACACTCTATACTTAAAATCATATATGATTTTGAATAGTTGATTTTTTATATGTTTTTCCCAATGTATGCGTAAAATCATTTTTGATTTTGAATAGTTGATTTTTTATATGTTTTTCACAATGTATGCGTAAAATCATTTTTGATTTTGAATAGTTGATTTTTTATATGTTTTTCACAATGTATGCGTAAAATCATTTTTGATTTTGAATAGTTCATTATGTATAAAATCTATATACAAAATCATATATGATTTTGTATAGCTTTTTCACACTCTATTCTTAAAATCAAATATGATTTTGAATAGGTTTGTTTGTATGGAACTCATTTGCTTTGTCTCAATGTGCTATACAAAATCATATATGATTTTGTATAGGTTTTTCCCAATGTATGCGTAAAATCATATATGATTTTGAATAGTTGATTTTTTATATGTTTTTCACAATGTATGCGTAAAATCATTTTTGATTTTGAATAGTTCATTATGTATAAAATCTATATACAAAATCAAATATGATTTTGTATAGCTTTTTCACACTGTATTGCTAAAATCAAATATGATTTTGAATAGTTCTTTGTATAAAATCTGATATACAAAATCATATATGATTTTGTATAGCTTTTTCACACTCTATGCTCAAAATCATATATGATTTTGAATAGTTGATTTTTTATATGTTTTTCCCAATGTATGCGTAAAATCATTTTTGATTTTGAATAGTTGATTTTTTATATGTTTTTCACAATGTATGCGTAAAATCATTTTTGATTTTGAATAGTTGATTTTTTATATGTTTTTCACAATGTATGCGTAAAATCATTTTTGATTTTGAATAGTTGATTTTTTATATGTTTTTCACAATGTATGCGTAAAATCATTTTTGATTTTGAATAGTTCATTATGTATAAAATCTATATACAAAATCAAATATGATTTTGTATAGCTTTTTCACACTGTATGCTTAAAATCAAATATGATTTTGAATAGTTCTTTGTATAAAATCTAATATACAAAATCATATATGATTTTGTATAGCTTTTTCACACTCTATTCTTAAAATCAAATATGATTTTGAATAGGTTTGTTTGTATGGAACTCATTTGCTTTGTCTCAATGTGCTATACAAAATCATATATGATTTTGAATAGGTTTTTCCCAATGTATGCGTAAAATCATATATGATTTTGAATAGTTGATTTTTTATATGTTTTTCCCAATGTATGCGTAAAATCATTTTTGATTTTGAATAGTTGATTTTTTATATGTTTTTCACAATGTATGCGTAAAATCATTTTTGATTTTGAATAGTTCATTATGTATAAAATCTATATACAAAATCAAATATGATTTTACACATACAGTTACAAAACAATCAAATTTGATTTTAGGAATAAATTTAAACAAAAGAATGGAGTTTATACCAAGAAATCTATACAAAATATAATTTAATTTAAATTCGTTGTTTGTGTCTGTTAGTTGTTTATCTTGTTTAACTTACGTTTTTGTAATTAATTGGTAGGATTGTTTGACATTAATTGATTATAAGCTTGATGCTATAATTGAGATGAAGTTGTTGTTGTTGGATACTATCAAAGAATTCAAATCAAATTATGGAGATGATGGTAGCTTGCAAAAGGTATATTGCAAGATCAATGATGTTTTTTCTGTGAAGGAATTTTTAGCTAAAGAAGGAGAAGATGTGGATCTCTATGTCACTAATATATTGGACAGAGAAGGAGTTGGAAACGACAATGAACTTGTGTTTAAAAAAGAAAACCATGGTGCAACTTTTCATATAAACAAATTTAATAATATGAGTCAAGAATATGAAATTGAAGTTAATCTTGATTCAGATGAAGCAGATGTCGAAATTGAAAGTGAATATGAAATTGAAAAACAGAATAATGTTGAGAATAATGTTGAGAATCAATTTTTTCAAGATTCTGGTGGTAATGAACTTAGTCAGAGGCGAATTCTTAAGCAGAATGATGAAGAAGAAGAAAAATTTTTAGAGTGGTTGGAAAAAAATAAGGATGAGGTTTTTGAAAGTATTAACAAACTTTCGTTGGAAATCAAGAGAAAGAATCAATCAGATATTCAAAAAGAAGAAGATGATGCTGTCAACTTGTCCCATTCAACATTTCGCCTATTATCTCAGTTTTCTTTAAATTCGCCGGTGAAACATCCTCTAGAAGTTGGTTCCCCTGTCATAAAATCTCCATATGTTAACAGGAGGTTTATCCCTACCTCTACACGTATTCTTTATTCCGAACTAGTGGTTGCCTTGAATATGTTTTCTTCAATTACACAAGCAGACAGTTTTTGGTGAGTTTCATCTAGATAAATTAATGTGCCCCACCCCAGTATTCGTTAACTTAATTGTTGAGTAGCTAAATTTTTTTCTTGTTTATTTTTGTTACAGTAAAATGGTGTTTAAAACTGAGGGTGTATATGGAAATCCATTTGGAATGGGTTATATGTTTCAATCGTTGGCCCCTGGATCATATATCGAAGCTCCAGTTATTGATTGTTGGTCAGGAATATTGAATTATGAAGAAAGATTCAAGGACCAATATTCACCAAGAAGGGTGTTTCTTAGTACATGTATTTTTGTAAGTTGTAACGTTTATTTTTTTTTTAATCACTATTATAAATTTTTATTTTATATGAAGTTCAAATTTTTGGATTTTTTAATACAACAGACACATGAATTATTTGATGAGCATTCAAAGAAAAATAAGGATGTACTTCACCAGATTTTTAAGTCTAATTTGGAGAACTTCTTTAATAATGATCCTGATGTGCTGTCATTTAGAGAAGTCGATATGGTATGATACAGATTTGTGTCTGTCTTTCCAGTCATTCAAATTTGATTTTTCTTAACTGTTTATCTAACTTATTTTGTCTTTGCTTTAACCTACGAATTAGATATTTATCCCAATCTGTCGTGGGCAACATTTTTATCTGCTGGTTCTGGAGATAACAGATGATTTGAATGGCTTTCACATAATCGATAATATCAAATCAAGTTCAGATTTCAAAGACAAGTATGAGACAGTGTGTGATACTGTGGTATGTACAAATCAAATCAACTCTCTTTTATTTTATTTTTTTAAAATCTCCATATGTTAACAGGAGGTTTATCCCTACCTCTACACGTATTCTTTATTCCGAACTAGTGGTTGCCTTGAATATGTTTTCTTCAATTACACAAGCAGACAGTTTTTGGTGAGTTTCATCTAGATAAATTAATGTGCCCCACCCCAGTATTCGTTAACTTAATTGTTGAGTAGCTAAATTTTTTTCTTGTTTATTTTTGTTACAGTAAAATGGTGTTTAAAACTGAGGGTGTATATGGAAATCCATTTGGAATGGGTTATATGTTTCAATCGTTGGCCCCTGGATCATATATCGAAGCTCCAGTTATTGATTGTTGGTCAGGAATATTGAATTATGAAGAAAGATTCAAGGACCAATATTCACCAAGAAGGGTGTTTCTTAGTACATGTATTTTTGTAAGTTGTAACGTTTTTTTTTTTTTAATCACTATTATAAATTTTTATTTTATATGAAGTTCAAATTTTTGGATTTTTTAATACAACAGACACATGAATTATTTGATGAGCATTCAAAGAAAAATAAGGATGTACTTCACCAGATTTTTAAGTCTAATTTGGAGAACTTCTTTAATAATGATCCTGATGTGCTGTCATTTAGAGAAGTCGATATGGTATGATACAGATTTGTGTCTGTCTTTCCAGTCATTCAAATTTGATTTTTCTTAACTGTTTATCTAACTTATTTTGTCTTTGCTTTAACCTACGAATTAGATATTTATCCCAATCTGTCGTGGGCAACATTTTTATCTGCTGGTTCTGGAGATAACAGATGATTTGAATGGCTTTCACATAATCGATAATATCAAATCAAGTTCAGATTTCAAAGACAAGTATGAGACAGTGTGTGATACTGTGGTATGTACAAATCAAATCAACTCTCTTTTATTTTATTTTTTAAAATTAGCTAAATTTGCTTTTGATATTTGTATATAATTTTTTTTAAATCTCAATATATAGCTTTATCACTTCTCAAGACATTTGAAGAATGTGAATCATCCTTTGTCGAATATTGTTGATTTATACGAAGCAGAACAACTAGATCTACGATGGCATACAGAAAATAACTATGTTGACTGTGGCGTTTTTCTCATGCGACATATGGAATGTTTTATTGGTCAACATCCCAAAAATTGGAATAGTGGTATTCCAGTCGAATCTAAGGATCAGGTTGAAGTCCTTGTGAAGTTGAGGATAAAGTATGCCGCAAAGATGTTGACCCATGACATTAACACTGAAGCGACAAAAATACTTGAGGATGCAAACGAGTATAGAAGCATGCATGACATTAAGGAAATGAAAGCGAACTATCTCAGAACCAGAGATTATAGGGTTCGTCGTGCTTATGGAAATAGTTTGTGAAATGAAGTTGGCTAATATGTAATATAAATGACCACTTTCTGGTAACTTAGATATATTTTGTTATGAAACAAAATATTATGAAACAAATATGATGAGCATGTTACATGTATGCATTTCAGCAATACAAAATGAAATATGATTTTGAATGAGTTTTTCACACTATATGCTTAAAATAATTTTTGATTTTGAATAGGTTTCTTTGTATGGAACTCATTTTGCTTTGTCTCAATGTGCTATACAAAATCATTTATGATTTTGAATAGGTTTAATGATACCGAACTCACTTTTTTTGTCTAGATGTATGAATAAAATCATATATGATTTTGTAATAGCTTTTCACACTATATGCTTAAAATATTTTTGATTTTAAATAAGTTTCTTGGTATGTAACTCATTTTATTTTGTCACAATGTATGCGTAAAATCATTTTTGATTTTGAATAGTTGATCTTGTATATGTTTTTCACAATGTATGCGTAAAATCATTTTTGATTTTAAATAAGTTTCTTGGTATGTAACTCATTTTATTTTGTCACAATGTCCTATACAAAATCATATATGATTTTGTATAACTTTTCCCCAATGTATGCGTAAAATCATTTTTGATTTTGAATAGTTGATCTTGTATATGTTTTTCACAATGTATGCGTAAAATCATAAATGATTTTGTACATTAACTTTATTTGTATGGAAGTCTATACAAAATCATATATGATTTTGAATAGGTTTAATGATACCGAACTCACTTTTTTTGTCTATATGTATGAATAAAATCATATATGATTTTGTATAGCTTTTCACACTCTGTATGCTTAAAATCATTTTTGATTTTAAATAAGTTTCTTGGTATGTAACTCATTTTATTTTGTCACAATGTCCTATACAAAATCATATATGATTTTGAATAGGTTTAATGATACCGAACTAACTTTTTTTGTCTAAATGTATGAATAAAATCATATATGATTTTGTATAGGTTTAATGATACCGAACTCACTTTTTTTGTCTATATGTATGAATAAAATCATATATGATTTTGAATAGGTTTAATGATACCGAACTCACTTTTTTTGTCTATATGTATGAATAAAATCATATATGATTTTGTATAGGTTTTTCACAATGTATGCGTAAAATCATATATGATTTTGAATAGGTTTAATGATACCGAACTCACTTTTTTTGTCTAGATGTATGAATAAAATCATATATGATTTTTAATAGGTTTAATGATACCGAACTCACTTTTTTTGTCTATATGTATGAACAAAATCATATATGATTTTGAATAGGTTTAATGATACCGAACTCACTTTTTTTGTCTATATGTATGAATAAAATCATATATGATTTTGTATATGGTTTGGACACTCTATGGGTAAAATCATTTCTGATTTTAAATAGTTTTCTTTGTACAGGTTTAACCAAATGTATGCGTAAAATCATTTTTGATTTTGAATAGTTGATATTGTATATGTTTTTCACAATGTATGCGTAACATCATTTTTGATTTTGAATAGTTGATATTGTATATGTTTTTCACAATGTATGCGTAACATCATTTTTGATTTTGAATAGTTCATATTGTACAGGTTTAACCAAATGTATGCGTAAAATCATTTTTGATTTTGAATAGTTGATATTGTATATGTTTTTCACAATGTATGCGTAACATCATTTTTGATTTTGAATAGTTGATATTGTATATGTTTTTCCCAATGTATGCGTAAAATCATTTTTGATTTTGAATAGTTGATATTGTATATGTTTTTCACAATGTATGCGTAAAATCATTTTTGATTTTGAATAGTTGATATTGTATATGTTTTTCACAATGTATGCGTAAAATCATTTTTGATTTTGAATAGTTGATATTGTATATGTTTTTCACAATGTATGCGTAACATCATTTTTGATTTTGAATAGTTCATTATATATATGATTTTCACACTGTATGAGTAAAATCATTTTTGATTTTGAATAGTTGATATTGTACAGGTTTAACCAAATGTATGCGTAAAATCATTTTTGATTTTGAATAGTTGATATTGTATATGTTTTTCACAATGTATGCGTAACATCATTTTTGATTTTGAATAGTTGATATTGTATATGTTTTTCCCAATGTATGCGTAAAATCATTTTTGATTTTGAATAGTTGATATTGTATATGTTTTTCACAATGTATGCGTAAAATCATTTTTGATTTTGAATAGTTGATATTGTATATGTTTTTCACAATGTATGCGTAAAATCATTTTTGATTTTGAATAGTTGATATTGTATATGTTTTTCACAATGTATGCGTAAAATCATTTTTGATTTTGAATAGTTGATATTGTATATGTTTTTCACAATGTATGCGTAAATCATTTTTGATTTTGAATAGTTGATATTGTATATGTTTTTCACAATGTATGCGTAAAATCATTTTTGATTTTGAATAGTTCATTATATATATGATTTTGAATAGTTGATTTGTACAGGTTTAACCAAATGTATGCATAAAATCATTTTTGATTTTGAATAGTTGATATTGTATATGTTTTTCACAATGTATGCGTAAATCATTTTTGATTTTGAATAGTTGATATTGTATATGTTTTTCACAATGTATGCGTAACATCATTTTTGATTTTGAATAGTTGATATTGTATATGTTTTTCACAATGTATGCGTAACATCATTTTTGATTTTGAATAGTTGATATTGTATATGTTTTTCACAATGTATGCGTAACATCATTTTTGATTTTGAATAGTTCATATTGTACAGGTTTAACCAAATGTATGCGTAAAATCATTTTTGATTTTGAATAGTTGATATTGTATATGTTTTTCACAATGTATGCGTAACATCATTTTTGATTTTGAATAGTTGATATTGTATATGTTTAACCAAATGTATGCGTAAAATCATTTTTGATTTTGAATAGTTGATATTGTATATGTTTTTCACAATGTATGCGTAACATCATTTTTGATTTTGAATAGTTCATTATATATATGATTTTCAATAGTGATTTGTATATGTTTTTCACAATGTATGCGTAAAATCATTTTTGATTTTGAATAGTTCATTATTGTATATGTTTTTCACAATATTTAAAATATTTTCGACGTCGCCTCCACCATCACACCGTCGCCGCCACGACCACCGCCGCATTGCGCGGGTACCGTACTAGTATAATATTAAAATAAATATTAACTATCGTTATAATAAAAGGGAAAATCAGATATGCTGTTAACAGCAAGCTGCTGTCCTCACACTTCTTCTTCTTCAATTTGACATATGCTAAATTAAATACCCCCCCTGAATTTCATATGCAGCCCCCCCCCCCCCCCCCCCCCCCCCCCCCCCCCCCCCCCCCCCCCCCCCCCCCCCCCCCCCCCCCCCCCCCCCCCCCCCCCCCCCCCCCCCCCCCCCCCCCCCCCCCCCCCCCCCCCCCCCCCCCCCCCCCCCCCCCCCCCCCCCCCCCCCCCCCCCCCCCCCCCCCCCCCCCCCCCCCCCCCCCCCCCCCCCCCCCCCCCCCCCCCCCCCCCCCCCCCCCCCCCCCCCCCCCCCCCCCCCCCCCCCCCCCCCCCCCCCCCCCCCCCCCCCCCCCCCCCCCCCCCCCCCCCCCCCCCCCCCCCCCCCCCCCCCCCCCCCCCCCCCCCCCCCCCCCCCCCCCCCCCCCCCCCCCCCCCCCCCCCCCCCCCCCCCCCCCCCCCCCCCCCCCCCCCCCCCCCCCCCCCCCCCCCCCCCCCCCCCCCCCCCCCCCCCCCCCCCCCCCCCCCCCCCCCCCCCCCCCCCCCCCCCCCCCCCCCCCCCCCCCCCCCCCCCCCCCCCCCCCCCCCCCCCCCCCCCCCCCCCCCCCCCCCCCCCCCCCCCCCCCCCCCCCCCCCCCCCCCCCCCCCCCCCCCCCCCCCCCCCCCCCCCCCCCCCCCCCCCCCCCCCCCCCCCCCCCCCCCCCCCCCCCCCCCCCCCCCCCCCCCCCCCCCCCCCCCCCCCCCCCCCCCCCCCCCCCCCCCCCCCCCCCCCCCCCCCCCCCCCCCCCCCCCCCCCCCCCCCCCCCCCCCCCCCCCCCCCCCCCCCCCCCCCCCCCCCCCCCCCCCCCCCCCCCCCCCCCCCCCCCCCCCCCCCCCCCCCCCCCCCCCCCCCCCCCCCCCCCCCCCCCCCCCCCCCCCCCCCCCCCCCCCCCCCCCCCCCCCCCCCCCCCCCCCCCCCCCCCCCCCCCCCCCCCCCCCCCCCCCCCCCCCCCCCCCCCCCCCCCCCCCCCCCCCCCCCCCCCCCCCCCCCCCCCCCCCCCCCCCCCCCCCCCCCCCCCCCCCCCCCCCCCCCCCCCCCCCCCCCCCCCCCCCCCCCCCCCCCCCCCCCCCCCCCCCCCCCCCCCCCCCCCCCCCCCCCCCCCCCCCCCCCCCCCCCCCCCCCCCCCCCCCCCCCCCCCCCCCCCCCCCCCCCCCCCCCCCCCCCCCCCCCCCCCCCCCCCCCCCCCCCCCCCCCCCCCCCCCCCCCCCCCCCCCCCCCCCCCCCCCCCCCCCCCCCCCCCCCCCCCCCCCCCCCCCCCCCCCCCCCCCCCCCCCCCCCCCCCCCCCCCCCCCCCCCCCCCCCCCCCCCCCCCCCCCCCCCCCCCCCCCCCCCCCCCCCCCCCCCCCCCCCCCCCCCCCCCCCCCCCCCCCCCCCCCCCCCCCCCCCCCCCCCCCCCCCCCCCCCCCCCCCCCCCCCCCCCCCCCCCCCCCCCCCCCCCCCCCCCCCCCCCCCCCCCCCCCCCCCCCCCCCCCCCCCCCCCCCCCCCCCCCCCCCCCCCCCCCCCCCCCCCCCCCCCCCCCCCCCCCCCCCCCCCCCCCCCCCCCCCCCCCCCCCCCCCCCCCCCCCCCCCCCCCCCCCCCCCCCCCCCCCCCCCCCCCCCCCCCCCCCCCCCCCCCCCCCCCCCCCCCCCCCCCCCCCCCCCCCCCCCCCCCCCCGTATAAACCCAAGTCCAGAACTATTTTTCTTTATTCTGTATATTAAACCAGAGAAAAAACAAAAGGAGGTCGGGTAAGGGGCAAAACTGTACACTTAGTCAGAATGTGCATTGGAGCTGCCCGCTTTTCCTTCCATGAGACCATTACGAATCTGATCACCAATGTCTCTAACATGGCCCGGACCATGAGGTATGAAGACCGTGGTATTCTTTGATGAATTTCCGAGATCTTTGATTGTGTCGAAATACTGTGTGATCATAATAAGATCCATTACTTCTTTTGCTGAGGCACCTTCCACTTTATGGGAGAAGTTTAAAATGTTCTCTCTTAGTCCATCAGTTATTGCTTGTCTCTGCCTTGCTACACCGACCCCACCCAAGTACTTGGCTTCAGCTTCGGCTTCAGCTTTCTTAACTTGAAGGATCTTATCAGCTTCTCCTTTGTAGACACTGGCAAGTTGAAGTCTTTGTGCTGCAAAGTGTAAAATATAGAGAGAGGTAAATTCTGTTTAGCCCATAAAAGACGAAGGTGATTGAGTGATATAAAATCATCAAAAGCATCAAAGAATAAGCTGAAATAAGTGAGTAAACAGTGTTTGGACGAGTACTTCTGTTGTAAGAAGCAATAATAATCAGATATTCAGGTGTATGAATGTTTAAAAACATCTGATATATTTAAGGAATTAAATACATTGACCAAACATGATATTTTCTATGGAAAAGAGACCCTTTTCCATCAAAAGGACAGTAAGAGCTCTCAGATTAGGTTGAAAGAGGGGTACATAGGTAATTTATGTAACCCTGAGAGATTAGTAGTGCTGCAGTTTGACCCCCAAATAATCAAGACTAACAGAAACAAATTTATTCATAAAGTGGTCATTGAGACTTCAGGTCACAATGAACATTATTCATAAAGTGGTCATTGAGACTTCAGGTCACAATGAACAGATGACCAATTTTTTAAAAGAAAATAGTGTTAAACTGCAGTTAGTTACTGCATCAGTTCATATGTAAAGTGGAAACGGGGCAACCGGACAAAGGGTGGGTAAAAACAAGATCATAACAAGAAGTAAGAGTGTCACTGTCTGGTTATAAACTTGAACATAAACAAAATTTGCCAACAAGAGGTAAAAGGTTTTGTTTAAATTCCCTTTCCTTTTCCTGTTGAATGGGAGATCACTAATTCAGTAAAATGATATCAAAGGTTATATATGTCAGTAGTACTACAATTCTAAATAGTTATGTTTGTGTGTCAGCAAGTCCTTTGTAACGATTCCACACAATTCGTTTAAGATATCCTATGTTATGTTTTAAGTTTCTTATATATAACAGGATATAGCAGAGCTTCCCACTTCCTTAGCATGATAAAATCGTTCAAAGTAACATGCTGAACGATATTACCTGCGTTGATCTCATTCATTGCTCTACGCACAGAGGGATCAGGTATTATGTCCACCATCAGTATGTGCTCAATGTTGTACCCATATTCTCCCATAACCTGGTACATTGCAACCAAAATATAATAAAAAGTAAGCCTATTATAGATTAACCTCAAATGTAGGTACAGCATTGCATTTCATTAAGGTTTTTAACAATGATCATCATATCGTATTTATGATGTATGAAGTGCATTTACATACATAAAACTAGTAGATAACCTGACACGTAAAATCAACTCACCTTCTCAAGCTCCTCCAATACACATTTTGCAACTTCATCCTTCTGCTCAAAGAGTTGATCCAAAGTGATTCTTGGAACTTGTGCTCGTACAACTGAAAGAACAGTAGTGATTTATGATGAGCAAGAATTTTGAGTTGCACAGTAGAAAGTGGTAACCATTGAACCATATACTTAGAACTGGGGTTACATTTTATTTCAAATGGGTCAATCGGGTAAACTTAAATGAAAAAGCTATAACTAGGAGGTAGGAGATAAGTTCAGCGTGCTTAAAGTTATCAAAGTTTTCCTGAAAAAGTATATCAGAGTTAAAAAAATATAACTTTTGTAGTCACATATTTGACAAACTAATCGTTTAAAAAAACTTAATTATTCAGACAAAGTTTGGAGTAAAACCAACCCAACCTGTTTCAACCCTTACAAATATATGACACATGTTGACCCGTTATCCAACTTGACCTGCCCACTTTGCTAGCTCTATCAGTGGAATTTCTATCAAAAAAGTAAAATGGCGCGGGTTTAGAATATTAACCATCAAAAACATAGGACTGAATTTGTTCACGGGGATTCTGCAACTCATAGAATGCATCATCAGCGTTTTGCTTTATTACTCGATACTGAATTGAAGAAATTATTTGAACAAACACATTGTCCTGCAAATATAACGAATATAAACTTTAGCCATATAAACGCTATGATTAAAACAATACAATGAAAATGGGCAAAAACAAGTTACCAATATAATAAAAGCATAGACTGAAAAAATTTCAGACAACTTACAAGCAACAAAACTAATGCTCCTCTCTTAGAATCCCTTGCCTAGTCTACCAAGTTTGTCGTAGCTTAGATCTGTATGTTTTAATTTAATATTTCCATTGCTGATCATTCCTCAGTCTCTCTATACACGCTTTCATCAGGTATTTCTTATCATTCAACAAGTGAAAAACCTACTATATGTTCTATATTTCAACTTTTCTGCTTGATTAGATAAACCTCATCCGAATTCATAAGGCTATAACTAAACTCGATCAAAGATAAGAAAGAGATTTAGTGAAATACTTCTGAGTTCTCCATTCAAATGGTTTACTTTTTATGGCCATATTACTGTTGCTTCCAAACTATTTTCATGACTTCTCCATTCAAATGGTCTACTTTTTACGGACATATTACTGTTGCTTCATAACTTTTTTCATATAATTGCATTTAAATTGAGCTAAATGTACAACCTATACACTCTGCATTTGGGAATCAGCAAGTTTTCCATATAATCTCTCTTTTTGTGCATAAAAAAGTAGTGGTCTACGCTCGATCTACATCAAGCTAAAACGTTTATTACGGCCATAATCAACAATAACTATATGTGATCCAGTACTGTTTACTAGAAAGTACCGTCGTGAGCCACAAGACAACAAACACCATGCCCCATCAACATTTTAGTGTAAAGAAAAAAGAAAAAAAAAGACTCAGAGAATTAGAATATGACTGTTTTCAAAGATTCCACTTTCGTCCGAGGTTGGGTACTTTACTCTAAAACTACCAAAAAACTACTAATGTCATGTCATGCTTATGAATACCGTGTGTTCCGTTGTCTTATCCTAAAGTATGACCAATTCAGCTTTCCATAATACATCTACTCACTACAATAGCTTACCGGTACAGCCTTTCGGAATCCATCAGGTCTCAAATTAAACAAATGTTCCTTTAAAAATTAAATCGTATATCTAATGCATATACAAATATTATATATATATTATATATATATATATATATATATATATATATGGGAAAAGTGAATATGGGGTCTCACACATAAATATTTTAATGGTATTTGTATTTTAAACAAATGATGGCCCATGATATTTATGGATTAAAAAAACAAATTGTGAAGGGTTCCATCTAAGCTTAGATAGGGGACAACCTGATATTCACTTACATACATAATATATATATATATAGGAAAAAGTGAATATATGGCTATCATGTACCCAAGCTTAGGTATAGATCCCCTCACATATCAATTTTTTAATATTTGTTGCAAAATAAATAAATCACATGGCCCCCATGATTTTTATGGTTTAAAAAATTGACATGTGAGGGGTTCTATACCCAAGCTTAGTTACAACATAGCCACATATTCCCTTCCCTCATATATATATATATACAATATACAAACGATTTCCATAGTATATATTACAATTACAAATCTTGATACTTGAAAAAGTTTCCAAATTCTACATCATTATTTGAGTCAAGTTTTACAGTAAAGACTCCCTTTTATTATCATTAGAAATATAATGAAGAAAAATCTCTGTTTCTTTTCGAATGGAATTGTCAATGTTGTAAGATCCTACAATAATGAATTATATTTAGTGTTTAAAGATGAAATGAAAAAAGGAAAATGGTGGGACCTTGGTTTTGGTTTCGATTTTGACTTCAAGAGAGTCAATCCTGGTGGAAAGAACACCGGCAAGATACTGACCGGCGCAGGGGTTAAAGAAATTGAGACCTGGCTGAGCCAATTTCTCAAACCGACCCCATTTCTCAACGATCCCAACGCTGGCTTGATCTATGCAACCCACAAATATACATGACGCGTTCCCCATCTCCTCTTCTTTCTTTCTTTCTTTCCTTCCTTCCGTCCGTATGTATAGGTGTGGTGTGTATGTATATATTTAAAAATAGAAAATATCTATAGATCAATTTTAATTGAAAGAAAGAATATCTTTTTCAATTTACTGTGAAGATATGATAGTCGACATCGCAAACCGCCTCGTATATTCTAATTTCCTTCTCTCCCTCCCGCGAACAAGTCGTCTACGTTATTTACCTTAATAACTAAGTTACTTATTTTTACAAATTATAAGCCTTGTCATTTAGGGGTCCTTAGGTAGCTTTTATATACCATGTACAGTACCTATATATATTGTATCATAAAGAAATTTAAATATGTCTTATACATGATTTATGAGTATGAAATAAATTGTGGTTAAAGTAAACCGATAATCGAATATAATTTATAATAAAAGGTAATAAGTAATGATAAATATAATATATGTTTAATTAAAGTTTTGGATTTACCTTAAATTTTTACAATCACATCAAAATCGGAACTTGTAAGCATAGTGGATGATGACAAATAGCCTTGTGATTTCGGATCGTAAACTCAAATTTTTGGAGTCTTCATGTTAATAACTTATTATTATATAAGTAATAAGAGTTGAAGAATTGAGAAAGAAAAATAGACAATTTTATTAATGAGAAAACGATCAATCAAATAAGATTATAATGTATTTTGTATTTATAAGCCAAGAGTTAAAGTTTAATTCCAAGTTTAATAAGGAAATTGAATCTATATACAATTAAAAAAACTAATTAAGTAAAAATAAATAAATTAAAAGAACGCATATCGATCAAGGATTACGTCACGTGTCGTTTAAAGAACATCTCAACTGCAGAAAATGACAAAATAAGAATAAGACAAAATTGCTGACGTCAGCAATTTTGTAAGAATTCACAAAGGTTACCGGCTAAGGGAATAGCAGGTCAATCGTGTACTCTATAACCTTTTTTTAAGGGTTCATGTATACAATAAACCTTTTGTAAGTTCATGTATACAATAACTTTTCGGCCTTAGTTGATTACATTTCCGTGCACTTAACCCTTACAACAACAAACCTTGACATGATGTTGATAGACGAACAAGTTAAACGCTTTCGTCAATGTTCCAGTATTACATTCTGTTACTTTGATTTTCCTTACATAATTTATATTTGAATTTATCGGTTTGTTCTTTCATAACTTAATTTATATTTAAATTCACTGGTTTGTTCTTTCACAACTTTATAATAATTACACATATTTAATTTTATCTTTAATATATCATAAACAGTCCGTGTATTTGACACGGATCTAAATCTAGTAATTAACACTAAAATCTGCCCTTAAAAATGCAAAAAGTAATACAAATGACTCCTTAGTTTAATGGTAAAGACCCCATAGTGGTAGAAGAGGTTTTAAGTACGCAAAAAGTAATACAAATGACTCCTTAGTTTAATGGTAAAGACCCCATAGTGGTAGAAGAGGTTTTAAGTTCGATTATTTGCTCATATATACATACTTTACTATTTTCCAATAGGGGTGGGTTAAATTAGGGACACCTTAAATTAGGGACCATGTAACTTACACATGTGTAAGTCGTGGTGGTGGTGGTCGCCGTCGCCGGAGGATCATGGTGGTCAGAGATGATGGTGGTGGTGGTGGTTGTAACATCCCAAACTTATCAAGTTTGACTTTTGACGTTGACCGTCAACTTGTCGTTAGTGACTGTTAGTAACTATGTGTTGTATATGTGCTTATGTGAATTAAACGAATTACGTGAGTTATGTGTTAAAATGATTTAAAATAATGAAATTAAAGTAGATAATGATAAATGAAGTCATTTAATGTTCCCGACAAGATTTAAGGGTCGATAAGTGTTTCTGTGGGCGTTAAACGAGCCGTTAAGTGCCGAAACGAGTTATAACGAAGTGCGAGGGCCTAGATGTAAAATTGAAAGTTGTCTCCAGTATATAAGGCGCCCTATGGTCAACCAAGAACCCTTTTGATCAGTTACAAAACCCTAGAAACACCTGCAAACAAAAGCTTAGATCTAATCTTCAAGTTATAGTTGATTTCGGGAGATTTTGGAAGGGAATTCGAGTGCTTTTCGATCCGTTGATCAAGCCTACAGGTATAGCATCACCCCCCCCACCCCCCCCCCCCCCCCCCCCCCCCCCCCCCCCCCCCCCCCCCCCCCCCCCCCCCCCCCCCCCCCCCCCCCCCCCCCCCCCCCCCCCCCCCCCCCCCCCCCCCCATACAGGTATAGCATCACCTACTGATTGTTAATCAGGTTTTTAATTAGGATTTACCCCTGTAGATTCGGCCTAAAGGGTTGGGGTTCCTTGATCATGATGTTTTAGGTCAAAAACGTTGTTTTCGTGATTATAATCGTTAATAGAGTTGATTAATTATGTCAAGATGCAAACTTTAATGTTAAATAATGTTGTTTATATGTAAATAAGTGAATCCCAGGTGTTTAATTAGATCCATGTGTGTTCAATTGTGTTTTTGAACCAAACGTTGCGGTTTCGAGTCGTTTTGATGATCAAAAAGAAGGATTCATTTATGCAATTGATTCAAGGATTAATTGATGTTTTCAAATGCTTAATTGTGACCTATTTGATGTCAATTTAATGGGTATAAGTCGTGGTGGAGGTTTGGGATCCGTTTGGAAGGTGAATGAAGAGAAACTGAGTTGGTTTTGCTGGTCGGCACCCCAGGTGCGGCGCACCAGGTGGGTGGTGCGGCGAACCACTGCCCAGATTAGGGATTTTGATTTTCGAAGGGAGCCCGATATGCGACGCACCAAGGGCAGGTGCGGCGCACCTATACCTGATCTGAGTTTTCTGTATGATTGGTGCGACGCACCACTTGGGAGGTGCGACGCACTGATGCCCAGTTTGCACAAAACATTTCGTTTAGCTTATAGATCGATCTTATACTCGTTCTAGGTTGTCGGGATCACTTAGCAAGCACTGTAAGGCATACGTAACTCATTGCTAAGCAGTACCAAGGTACGATACATGACTTTTCTCACGATGGAGGCACAACGAAAAGTGGTTTTCTATAATTAACCTCTTAATTGGATTATCTTATGTGTGTTGGTTTTCCGGGTTATGCGGGAGGTTATGTGGGAATGTATGCATGCTGAAGTGGTTGTAACACCCGTCGTTTAAAAACTTGGATTTTTCAAAACTTTGCCAAACGGCGTTTAAAATAAGCGGAAAGGATCACTTTCAAAATCTGCCCCATCCGTAACGGATGGTACCTTTAAAATTTGGTGTTACTACTAGCATCATCAAAACAATAAAAGTAAATCCAAGCTTTGGCACCAACATAAATGCCACATTATTACAAGTCTTTAATCATAAATGAATTAGCCAAACATGAGGCTAAAGGAAGTCTAAGCGTTTAAGGTCTTAGCCAAGCTTCTTTATTCGTCTACCCAAGTCTCACCAAGCTAATCCTCGCCTAGCTCACTTGATTATCCTGAAGGCACAACATTTTCAAAGAACAAGTGTTAGCTAATAAAATTAGCTAAGTAAGATAACATAACTTGAAAACGTTTGCCAAATTCATATATTAACAAAATCTGCATTTTAAGTTAATATCACACACATACATAACATCATAAGATACACATTAGGTTCAACATGTCCTAAAGTGTGCCTATACTTTCTTTCTTCATCTTTCTTTCTTTATTTCTTTGCCAAGACGTAGGCTATGTGACTTATGCCACTTTCATAGGGATGTGGGGTTGTGTGTAGGCGGTCATAGACCATACATGGAGTCCTCACACCCGACATGATGGGTAAACCAATAGGTGGTCCATCGGCGTCGTTAAGGAATGACAAAGTCAATCCTACTGAATAAACCGTTTATGCCTTTACGCATTGGTGGTTAGTTACTTCACCCGGAATACTCAAACGTAACTATGCCGCAAGGAGCAACTCAAGTGACCACGTACGCACCAGCCCCGAAGAGCTAGCACGGGTTAAGCTTAACACAAGACTTTACAAATGCTCGAGACTTTAATCGCTTAATTAGTTTAGGCTACTCTTTCACCTAAGCTAATCACATATCATCTTTTACTTTAGGGCCCTTAACGTGCACGTGAACATGGCAATCCTAATCAAGGACTAGTGACTAGGTGGATCAAGCCACACATGCAAGCATATATCATATCATTTCATCATCTCATACATACATAATCATTTCATCATTTCATGCATTTATAATCATTTCATCATCTCATGCATATATACTTACCACATACCATTGCAACCTGCATATGAATGTTAATCATCATAAACAGTAAGTAATATATCCCTTTGCAACCTCCCATAGTCACCCGTGAATATAAAATGTACATACATATTCAATTGGAAGGTTTAACTTATGAAAACGTGTTTTGTTGTACCAACAGGTGACAAAGATGTTATCTTACCTCGATACAGCTTACCAACAAGTTATAAGTATCTTATAGTGCTTGCTAAGTGCTCCCGACAACCTAGAATGAGTATAAGATCGAAATATAAGCTAAACGAAATGTTTTATGAAAACTGGACAAGAGGTGCGTCGCACCTCCCACATGGTGCGTCGCACAAAATCAACAGGGGAATTCTAAACATAAGTTGGTGCGCCGCACCAACCCCTTTGGTGCGTCGCATAAAATGATCAGAAATTCTGAACATAAGAATATGCGCCGCACCTACCCTTGGTGCGTCGCATATCGGGCTTTTGGCTGAACACCATTTTTCCAAAATGGCCTGTGGTGCGCCGCACCACCCTACTGGTGCGTCGCACCTGGAGTGTCGACCAGAAACCTAATTTTTGTTCTATGATCAAACGAATTCCATACGAACCCATACCCCAAATCCAACCTGGGGACTTAAAATTAATCCTTTCAATTGCACTTTCATCAACTTAAACCATCCTATTAATCCCTTAATCCTTTACATCATGATTCAATCTTTAAAACACCCGAACGACATGAATTCAATAAACGTTTGATCAAATAACCCAACCCAAACCCTATGGCCTGGATCGAAATCACTACTAGGACATACATGATCAGATTTAAGAGTAAGATCAGCCATAATACCTGTAGATGACTTCGAGGATTCGAAATCTTAATCAAACTTGATCGAAACGACACGAAACGATTGATTCTTGGAGAAACTTGTCTTGAGAGGGAGGGGATCTGTTCCTAGGGCTTAATCACGAAATTTGCAGCTATTGGGGTCTCACTAGACCTTAAACTCCTGACCACAAGTTTCCTTTAGTGCCCATAGGCCCCTCGACTTCCTAAACTTTACTTTCGTAGCTTAATTAACTTACCGGGAGACTTAACGATCTAACAAGCACTTAACTTTCATACTTTACTTTAAATTACTTTCATTTAATTCACTTTACTTCATTTCATATTAAACACATGAGCATTTAATCACATAATCCCTTATAAGGCACATAAACACAATAGACCTAACGTTAACTAACGGAAAGTCAAATAGTCAAACATAAAACGTTTGGGATGTTACAATTACCTCCCCCTTAAGAGGATTCCGTCCTCGGAATCGCCTCAGAAGTGAACAAATCTGGATATTTCTCTTTCATCACCGACTCGGTCTCCCAAGTTAAACTTTCACCGTGGTTATGCTTCCATTTAATCAACACGAGATCAATCAACTTTCGGCGAAGTTTCTTTTGCTTTCTTTCGAGTATCGCTACAGGTTCATCCACTATTTGTTCAGACTTGTAAGGTCTAGAACACCGACAAAGCTCCAG
>CM067167.1:184267269-184309769 GCA_034093135.1 Erigeron breviscapus
AGGAGGTAATTGTAACATCCCAAAACTTAAACGTATATGTTGACTAACGTCGTTAGGTCAAATTCTAAGTCCGTGATATGTTTACGTGGAAATACGTGTTTATATGTTTATGTGCCCTATATGTAAGATTAATCCAACAAGCAGATTGTCGATGAACCTGTTGCTATATTGGGAAGGAAACAAAAGAAGCTACGACGAAAGACTATTGATCTAGTTCTCATAAAGTGGAAACACAATCACGGCGAAAGTATGACTTGGGAGACCGAGTCCGTAATGCGGGAGACCTATCCCCACCTTTTTAATGTTGAAGTGATTCCGGGGACGGAATCCTCTTAAGGGGGAGGTAATTGTAACATCCCAAAACTTAAACGTATATGTTGACTAACGTCGTTAGGTCAAATTCTAAGTCCGTGATATGTTTACGTGGAAATACGTGTTTATATGTTTATGTGCCCTATATGTAAGATTTAATTATCTTTAATGAGTGACAATAAAGTGGATTAAATGATGTGTAAAAGGCCTATGTAGTGTGCGAAAGTGCTTTAGTGTGTTGTATGTATCCCCAATAGGTGTTGAATGTGAAATAAAGTCGATATGAAGTCCAGGGACTAGTTTTGCCAATGGAGAAAAGTTAAAAACGGGATTAAGTTAAGATTAACCTAATCTAGGATCATTTTGGAGTAATTAACCTAATTAACCACACCTGTACAGCCGCTTCAATTCCTTAACTAAATTCGAAAGCAATTGATCAAGTTTTGGTTGAATTGATTGAGTATTTTGGGTTACTTTCAATTGGCTATCAAAGCAATCAGGTAATCAATGGGTTGTTAATTGTATTTTCAGATCAAAAGATGTTTTAATATTGATTCAAAACTGGTTTAAAAGGGTTTTGGCAAATTATTAGAGTTTTAAAGATGTTTTGGTCAATTGATGTTCCTAATGGTGTTTAATGGGTTTATAATTGATTTTGATGATCAAAAGATGTTCAATTATGTCAAAAACGTGTTTTGGAAGAAGCCATTGTCGATCGATTTCTGGAAAAAAATGAAGAACAGAGTTATTTTCTAAATTCTGGACGAAGTTAAGTATTAAGTTCGTTTTCTGGGTTTAAATTCGTTTCTGATGCTAAATTCGTTTTCTGGACGAAGTTAAGCTTAAGTTCGTTTGAGTCATCTTCATAAAGCCTAAATTCGTTTCTGAAATCTAACTTCGTTTGACAAAATCGTTTTCTGGGTTTAAATTCGTTTCTGATGCTAAATTCGTTTTCTGGACGAAGTTAAGCTTAAGTTCGTTTTAAGCTAAATTCGTTCGATTCAAAACCTAAGTTCGTTTTCAAGTTAATTAAGGTCCTAAATGACTTATATTTCATATGTTAATGTACGATAGGTGTCGGGGATTACTATTAAGCACTGTTAGCTTTTGATTGCGCGCACATACTACTACGAGGTAAGATACACTACTTTTGTCACGCTGAGGGTGCAACAAAAATGGTTTCATAAACTATAACCTCCAAAACGGTAATGTATAACCTATATTGTGGTTGGGTTGATATGGGAGGTATTCGGGGATTAAAGATGACGATGCCTATGCATATAATGTTTCCCCGTAAATACGTTTATGATATGATAGGTGATGATATGTTTAAACGATATGATATATTATGATGAATGGTGGTTAATGATGTGATGTAATGATGATATGTGCATGTATATGTGGCTTGTTCATCTAGAACACTAGACCTTTTTAGGTTGCCATGACACGTGCACGTTTTAAGGGCCCTAACGTGAAAAAGATGATAGATGTGGATTAGTTTAGGATTAATGTGGAAACCTAAACTAAACGTGATAAATGCTCGAGCTAATTAGATGTTAAGTGTTATGCATAACCCGTGCCTAATGTGGTAATAGGTACGTATAAATCGTGCTCGTATGTGGGAGGGTACTAGATACGTATAAATCGTGCTCGTATGTGGAGAGTACGTAGTGCCCGTATGTGGGAGGGTACTAGATACGTATAAATCGTGCTCGTATGTGGAGAGTACGTAGTGCCCGTATGTGGGAGGGTACATTAAATGAAACGGTAACTTCGGTTACAACTTAACGGTGACCTAGTCACAACTTAACGAATGAGATGAGATGACGAAATCGATTAGGCACGCTTAGGGTCATGAACTCTATGCTTATATGTGATGTGGATATGTTTGATGTGGATACGTGTCTGACGAATGCTAAATTCGTTTCTGAGCTAATTCGTTTCGATGCTAAATTCGTTTCTGATGCTAATTCGTTTCTGAGCTAATTCGTTTCGATGCTAAATTCGTTTCTGATGCTAAATTCGTTTCTGATGCTAAATTCGTTTCTGATGCTAAATTCGTTTCTGATGCTAAATTCGTTTCTGATGCTAAATTCGTTTCTGATGCTAAATTCGTTTCTGATGCTAAATTCGTTTCTGATGCTAAATTCGTTTCTGATGCTAAATTCGTTTCTGATGCTAAATTCGTTTCTGATGCTAAATTCGTTTCTGATGCTAAATTCGTTTCTGATGCTAAATTCGTTTCTGATGCTAAATTCGTTTCTGATGCTAATTCGTTTCGAGCTAATTCGTTTCTGATGCTAAATTCGTTTCTGATGCTAAATTCGTTTCTGATGCTAATTCGTTTCTGATGCTAAATTCGTTTCTGATGCTAAATTCGTTTCTGATGCTAAATTCGTTTCTGATGCTAAATTCGTTTCTGATGCTAAATTCGTTTCTGATGCTAAATTCGTTTCTGATGCTAAATTCGTTTCTGATGCTAAATTCGTTTCTGATGCTAAATTCGTTTCTGATGCTAAATTCGTTTCTGATGCTAATTCGTTTCTGATGCTAAATTCGTTTCTGATGCTAAATTCGTTTCTGGAATGCTTAAGTTCGTTTGAGCCAATCTTCGTAAAGCATAAATTCGTTTCTGATGCTAAATTCGTTTCTGATGCTAAATTCGTTTCTGATGCTAAATTCGTTTCTGATGCTAAATTCGTTTCTGATGCTAAATTCGTTTCTGATGCTAAATTCGTTTCTGATGCTAAATTCGTTTCTGATGCTAAATTCGTTTCTGATGCTAAATTCGTTTCTGATGCTAAATTCGTTTCTGATGCTAAATTCGTTTCTGATGCTAAATTCGTTTCTGGAATGCTAATTCGTTTCGAGCCTATCGTTTCGATAAAGCTAAATTCGTTTCTGATTAAGCTAAATTCGTTTCTGAGCTAATTCGTTTCGATGCTAAATTCGTTTCTGATGCTAAATTCGTTTCTGATGCTAAATTCGTTTCTGATGCTAAATTCGTTTCTGATGCTAAATTCGTTTCTGATGCTAAATTCGTTTCTGATGCTAAATTCGTTTCTGATGCTAAATTCGTTTCTGATGCTAAATTCGTTTCTGATGCTAAATTCGTTTCTGATGCTAAATTCGTTTCTGGATAAAGCTAAATTCGTTTCGATGTAAGTTCGTTTTCTGGCTAAATTCGTTTCTGATGCTAAATTCGTTTTCTGGACGAAGTTAAAACTAAGTTCGTTTTCAAGTTAATTAAGGTCCTAAATGACTTATATTTCATATGTTAATGTACGATAGGTGTCGGGGATTACTATTAAGCACTGTTAGCTTTTGATTGCGCGCACATACTACTACGAGGTAAGATACACTACTTTTGTCACGCTGAGGGTGCAACAAAAATGGTTTCATAAACTATAACCTCCAAAACGGTAATGTATAACCTATATTGTGGTTGGGTTGATATGGGAGGTATTCGGGGATTAAAGATGACGATGCCTATGCATATAATGTTTCCCCGTAAATACGTTTATGATATGATAGGTGATGATATGTTTAAACGATATGATATATTATGATGAATGGTGGTTAATGATGTGATGTAATGATGATATGTGCATGTATATGTGGCTTGTTCATCTAGAACACTAGACCTTTTTAGGTTGCCATGACACGTGCACGTTTTAAGGGCCCTAACGTGAAAAGATGATAGATGTGGATTAGTTTAGGATTAATGTGGAAACCTAAACTAAACGTGATAAATGCTCGAGCTAATTAGATGTTAAGTGTTATGCATAACCCGTGCCTAATGTGTTAAATCTAGTTTATAATTTATAACAAGATCTACCGCTAACTGACTACAACACACTTACGGGCAGTGTACCCGTTCGTATGTAATATAGCTAACTGGCAAGGCCAGGATCGAACACAAGGACTGATTGTTGTACTAAAGGTTGTAAAAATGTGAAACAAGTAAAAGGTTTGGTGTGACCGAATTGTCACTTTGCGATTCTGAAAACTATGTAAACGACAAGTAAAATAAAGTACTCAACCGGTGTCAATCGAGAGCATGCTAAAAGATTTGAGTTGTAAACAAATAATTAAAAAGCCATCTATGTCGAATCCGCTACGCAAAGAGTCTAGGTTGCATATGGGTTAAGCTCAAAATTCATATGTGTTGGTGATAATAATCGTGACAAGACAAAAACACAACCGGGTGCACTCCGTTTGTAAAATCGACTCAATCACCTACTCAATCCAATTTCTTGCAACAAGTGGTGCCACCAACCCTATTACAATTCCTCGAACTAACTAGTTTGTTTGATTATTTAAATAACAATTTTTATCTTTGTGAAAGAAACGTGGTACCACCAACCGTTATAAATCCACTTAACAAAGTAATTTCTATTAGACTTGTATTCTTTACTATCATACCATGACCTAGCAAGAGTTATTCATAGACAAACAACTAAAATAATACGTGCATTCAACTAGTACCACTATCGAAGAACACAAATATCACCAAGAACACAAGTTTAAGTAGAAAAAATCACTTCATTAAGATCTTGACAAAATGTTAAGTAAAACCAACTTGAATTCAAAATATTATGCAACCATAACTAATTGTTTCACTTCATCTTCATAGATGTATAGAGATTTAGCTACTCATAATGAAAATAACTAGAGATTCAAATAACAAGGAGAACATAGTTACCAAATATGAAGTAATAATCCAAATCGAGGTTACAACCGAGCTACAATCACTAATCAAGAGCCCAAATTAATCTTCAAGTCTTCACAATAATTTGGATGATGAAAAACCCTTGAAGAACCCTTAAAATCGGCTGGAGAAAGAGAGTGGAGGCTGGAGTGTCCAAGATTAGGTTTAGGGTTGAGTGGGGTTTGGTATTTATACCCCAGGAGAGAGAAACTGTCAGACCAGTGCAGATTCGCGCCGCGAGTCCCAGCTATCGCGTCGCGATAGGTGCTAAACTTGAAACGTTTCAATCCAGGGACTTTTGTCGCGTCGCGAAGTTCCAGTATCGCGTCGCGAGGTGAAGTTTGTGAAGGATCGCGCCGCGAATGGTTTTGGTCGCGCCGCGATTTCAGTCAGATTTGTCATTTCAGCTTCGTTCTTCATCGTTAGTGCATATGGACCATTCTTAAGCTATTTTCTACCAATTATGAGCGATGTACCTGCTGTAGACCTGAAATCACTAGCAAATACCATAAAGCACCACAAAACATGTATAAACGGCTATCAAACGTGTCTAAAACGTCCAAATAAGATGTGGGAAATATGTATATATTGAGACACATCAATGAAGTATGATGAAATGACATAATCGTAAATGAGATTATACCTGCTAGAATGAATGACAAATAAGGAAAACAAATCACAAACACACAAGTAAAGCACCCCTGGAAAGATAATCACAAAATATTGTTAAGGAATGAAAACCGGTAATAGTAAAGAAATTAATGAAAGCCGGTTTTAGATAAGAATTAAGAAAGCCAATATTAAATAAGATTTATGAAAGCCGGAAATAATGAAAAAATAAATGAAAGCCGGTATTAGTGAAGAATATACCTGAAAGCCGGTAATGAATGAATTTATAAACTAAATCCGGTTTTCGATATTGGAATGAAGAAATTATTGTGCAAATCCGGTTTTCGTTTTGAAAAGATTTTTAGAAAAAAGAAAGCCGGTAGGAAAGCCGGTTTTAATTGAGAGAAAACCGGTTTTAAAGAAGATTTTAAAAACTTAGAAAAATTTATGAAGGAGGTCAAAAAGGGTCAAGGCGGTTATTTATAGTGGTCAGAACCGGGTTTTGACATCCGGATTTCGGGTCAAACCCGTTTTTTTTTTTTGGAAGTATTTTAGGGACTTAGAAAAATTTAGAAGGAAAAAGGTTTTAATGACTTGGAAAAGTTTAAGCAAGGAAAGAAAATTCTCAAATGACAAATATAAGGAAAAAGGAAGACAAGATATATACAAACTCCCCCTAGGAACATGCAGACTCAGATAAATTCTACAAACTCCCCCTATACGCATGCATTCTACCCTTGTTCTCCCCCTCAAACATTGCATGTAAGAGCATATAAGCACGCATCAATTGTTTGACCAAGAAAATAAACATAGAATACATGGCACAGAAGCATTTAAGGTTGTAGATCAAGCATACCCAACTTGGTTTTCAAGAAGTTAAACCTTTGTTCATCCAAAGGTTTTGTGAAGAGGTCTGCAAGTTGGTAGTCAGTTGGGACAAAGTAAAGTTCGATATTACCTTTTTCAACATGATCTTTGATGAAGTGGTACCTTACATCGATATGCTTTGTTTTAGAATGCTGAACAGGATTGCAAGAGATTGCAATGGCACTTTTGGAGTCACAGTAGATGGGAATCCTGTCATACTTGAAACCATAGTCAGAGAGTTGAGTCTTCATCCACAGAACTTGAGAGCAGCAACTAGCAGCTGCTACATACTCAGCTTCAGCGGTGGATGTGGAAACACAATTTTGTTTCTTTGAGGACCAACCAACCAACTTGTCTCCAAGGAACTGCACACTACCTGAAGTACTTTTGCGATCCAACTTACACCCTGCATGGTCAACATCTGAGTAGGCGGTTAGTTCGAAACCGGTATCTTTCGGATACCATAAACCAAGGTTCATAGTTCCCTTAAGATACCGAAAAATACGCTTAACCGCTTGAACATGACTATCCATAGGGTTTGCCTGAAATCTAGCGCACATGAATGTAGCAAACATAATGTCCGGTCGACTAGCAGTTAAGTACATGAGAGATCCTATCATACTGCGATAAAGTTTTTGATTGTAAGGTTTGCCATTAAGGTCAGCATTAATTTTAGTGCGAGATTCCATGGGAGTACCAATTGGTTGACAATTAAGCATATCAAACTTTTTCAACATGTCAGAGATGTATTTTTTTGACAGATAAAAATACCGTTTGACATTTGTTTGACTTGAAGACCAAGGAAAAAGTTTAATTCACCCATCATACTCATTTCAAAATGAAATTATGTCATCTACATAGATTTGGATTAAAAGAATGTCACTACCTTGACGTTTGATGAACAAAGTAGTGTCAATTGTACCTTTGCAGAATCCAGATTGTAATAGATAGGCAGACAGATCATCATACCAAGCACGAGGGGCTTGTTTCAGACCATACAAAGCCTTGTCTAACCTGTAGACATGATTTGGACGTTTAGGATCCACAAAGCCCTCGGGTTGACCAACATAAACTTCTTCTTTCAGCACACCATTCAGAAAAGCAGACTTGACATCCATTTGATAAACCGTAAAGTTTTTGAATGCCGCATAAGCCAGGAAGATTCGAATGGCCTCAATGCGAGCAACAGGAGCAAACGTCTCATCATAATCTACACCATCTTGTTGGGAAAATCCTTTTGCAACCAGTCTAGCTTTGTTCCTAACAACAACCCCATTCTCATCCTTTTTATTTTTGAAAATCCATTTGGTCTTGATCGGTTCTTTATGAGTGTATGGATTAGGAACAAGTTTCCATACTTCAAGGCGCTCAAATTGAGATAGTTCTTCTTGCATGGCTTTTACCCAATCCGGATCACGAAGAGCCTCATTGACATTACTGGGTTCAACCATGCTCAAGAAGTTGACAAATAAACATTCATTTGCGGAGGCAGCGCGTGTAGTTAGGCCAGAGTTTGGGTCCCCAATGATCTGAGTGGGAGGATGAGGAATCATGGAGCGAGACCATTTCCTGGAGTGAGGAAGTGGATCAGCGGGATCATTATTTTCATCAGGATTGATAAAACCTGGAGAATGTTGTTCAGCGACTTGCTCAAAGCTAGGCTCATTGGGTAGAACAAATTCTTCTTCATCAGAGTCAGAATCAGTTGATTGATTAGATCCTGGAGAATTTTGCTGAGCAGGCACTGATAAAGAATCATTTGGTGCTGACGACAAGTTAGTAGAATCAGAGGAAGATACATTTGTAGAAGAAGAATTGACCAAAGGTGGAGAAGATGAATCATTAGAAGAGGTTGCAGGATATGAACTTTGTTGATCAGCAGATGAGCTCTCAGGTTGAGAGGAATTGGAAGAGGACTGTTCAGGTGAAGCCAAGGGTTGGACCAAAGTAGAAGGACGATCATGATAAAAATCTTCAAACAAAATGTCTAACTCTTTAGTGGTCGGTTTAGAGAAATTCTGTTTATCAGAAGATCTGTTCTGTGTAGCGGAAGCTTATGGACATTGAAGATCGGGTCTTGAACCGTGTTGTTCAAGAACCATTCCAGAGATTTCATCAAATTTAACATTCATACTCTCTACAATTTGCTTGGTTCTACGGTTATAGACGCGATAAGCAATAGATTCTCTTGAGTAACCAATAAAATAACCCTCGTCACCTTTTGGTTCAAATTTTCCAAGATTATCTCTATCATTTAGGACATAACAGACACACCCAAATATATGGAAATAGTTCACATTGGGTCTTCTCTTGTTGATGACTTCATATGGAGTAATGTCAAACCTCTTGTTGATGATAGATCTGTTTTGTGTAAAGCAGACAGTTGCAATGGCTTCAGCCCATAGATTTGGTGGTAATCTAGAATGAGCAAGCATAGTACGAGCAGCTTCAACAAGAGTTCGATTTCTTCTTTCAACGACTCCATTTTGTTGAGGTGTTCGTGCAGCTGAAAATTGATGAGTGATACCGACAGAAGAGAAGTATGATTCAAGAGTAGCATTCTTGAATTCGGTACCATTATCAGAACGAACAATACGAACAGAAGTTTGAAGATTTACTTGTGTCCTTTTGATGAAGTCAATGATTACTTGAGGAGCCTCACTCTTTTCACGAAGAAAAAAGACCCAAGTATAGCGAGAGTAATCATCAACAATAACAAGGATGTAGCATTTAGCATGAATACTTTGGACACGCATAGGGCCACATAAATCCATGTGAAGGAGATGAAGAGGAGCATCAGTGCTTAGATGCTTCTTTGGTCTATGGGACGCTCTCTTGAGTTTTCCATTTGAACATGCAGAACAAACATGATTGGTGTCATACTTGAAATCAGGTAGACCATCGACGAGTTGTTTATCAACCAGAGCATTAATTGTATGGAAGTTGAGATGAGAGAGACGACGATGCCATAGCCAAGATTGTTGAGCTGAAGCTTTAGACAGAAGACAAATATTTGAAGATGGAGTTGGAATATTGTTGAGATCAATGGTGAACAAGTTGTTATCTCGTGAACCAGTAAGAATATCAACACCATCTTCGGTTTGAACTTTACATTCATATCTTCTAAAGAGGACTTGCAGATCATTATCACAAAATTGGCCAACACTGAAAAGATTATGGCCCAAACCTTCAACGTAGGACACACGTTTGATGGTGATGCCATTTTGAACAATATCCCCATAGCCAAGAATGGGGGCTATACGATCATTTCCAAATCTAACCGTTCCCATGAAACGTTCAACAAAGTTCTTTAGCAAGGATTTATCACCAGTCATGTGTCTAGAGCATCCGGAATCGACATACCAGACACAGATGAGAAATTCCTGTAAAATCAGGAAATAAGGTTTTAGGTACCCACTTAGACTGGGTCCATGAAAGGTTAGGGGTTCATTATGCAATCACATTTATTAGAAGAACAAGTAAATTAAAGAGAAAACAAACGAAAACATAAGGTAAACATAAACATTAAACAAACATACGATCAAACACACAATCCATCATGGAATTTATTGAAAGCAAGTAAACACACAAACAGAGTTCAAATGTAAAGGTACGGATTACAGAACAAAATACTTATTACAAAGTTTGAGAACAAGATGGACTAGTCCTAGAAGCATTTGATCTATCTAAAGCATTAGGTCTACGAACTATCCACTCCTGTTTTACAGATGTAGAATTTCCATCAAGCTTGACTTTCCTAGAATCATGTAAGTATCTACCTTTAGGAAGCCATTTACTTTGACAATTTAAGCACAAGTAACCTGAAACATGAACATTTTTAGAGTTAGTGGATGACTGTGTGTGTATGTTCTTGACAGGTTTCTTCTTGATGGTCTCTTTGGCAGGTGGTGTTTGCTTTTTGTAGGTGGGAGAAAACCAACCATACTGATCTTGATATCTAACTATTCCTACAGCATCATCTCTAAAGACCTTTAAGACGTTCTTAGGTGTAACTGAAGATTGCTTAGGAGAGCTAGGATACCTATGATATCTAGGTTGTGAAGAAGCATGATTACCAATTGGAGGTTGTTTCATCTTAGTGAGTTGAGGTTTTGGGGTAGGAGTCTTCTGTTCTGTAGAAGTTTTGGGTACTTTGTTGGTCTTTGGTCTTTGAAACTTCTCATGAAATGGGTTGTGCTTCGAAGAGTGTGATTTTGGAATCCTTTTCAATGAAAGTTCAACCTTTTCTTCCTTTTGAACAAATTGTTTTTCAAAATCAGGATCATATGAATGATCTTCTTCTAAAAAGTTGTTTAGATTAGGAAGATTTGAGAAATCCATTTTGGCATATGTAACTTTAGATTTGGATTCCAAACTCACACCTGGGACATTTGGTTTAGGATGACAAGGACTTTCTTTGGATGAGTTTGAAACATTAGTTTCATTTGAAAACTTTGAGTGACTTAATTCACCTGATTTGACCGGACAGTGACTTCCCTTGAGTAAATTTGAAGCTTTTTCAATGTTATTATCTACAAAAGCTTGAAGAACAATATTCTTGTACTTCATTTCCATCTTAATTTTATTAAGTTCAGCGAGTAATTTCAATCTTTGTTCTCTTTCTTTTTCAAACTTTTTTGATAAAGTATCAAATTCATTCAAGTAAGTTTGGGTTTCCTCAGAAAACTTGAGGGGTTCAGTATCAAAAACGTTTGGAAAGAAATAATCTATTTCAACTTCGTGTTCACAATCAGTTTGAACAACAACGTGAACACCTTCAAAACTTTTCTTTTTGATACTCCGTTCCTTTTCTAAATCAAGTTTTAATGCATCAATCTCATCCAAGTAAATCTGGGGGTCAATTGGGATCTCATTGGTAGGAATGTCAAGGTCTGTTTGAATTGAGACATGATATGTCTTAACAGAATCCCATTTAGTTTGCACAGCGGCATCAACAAGATCACATGCAGAAATATAGGAAAAAGAAGAAGAAGACATCATGTCTTCACAAGCAGAGCAGTTAGGTTCAGCACAATCATAGACAACACCAATTGGTGTGGTAGGAACAACTGGCACAATCTTGTGACAGTGATTTTGAGGCATTAGATTATCTAGCAAAAGTTGTTTTTCATCAAGTGTTCTTTTTAGATCTTCAATTTGCTTTTCCAAAACACTTTGTGGAATGTATGGTCGAACTGAAGCATGTTTTGGAACAGAACTTTCTTCCACTTGTTTAGACTCATTAGAAAGAACCACAAGTTGTTGGTCACTCAAATTTTCATCAAGTTCAACAATTATAACAGAGTGAGTTTTTCTTTTAGGAACAAGAGGAAGATTGAAAAGATCATGTGACACATTGATTTTGTCATAATTACATTTAATTGCACACTTTGCTAGACAATCCTCTTTCTCATAATCACCATAACTTGGTCGAACATATTGAATGGTCATGCCATATCTCATTAAGTTGGCGTCATATAAAGGTGGAACTTCCTGTTGTGCTTTGAGCAAGTTCTTTGGATTTTCAAAACCCAACCCTTGAGTAAACCCATCGGCAAAATCTCTTGGCTTGTTCAAAAAGATTTGTTTATTCGATCGATCGATCTTGTAAACTTTCACTTGATAAAACTTGATTTCATCTTTAAGTTCATCAATTTTCTTATCCAGTTTTTGGTTATATGAATCTTTTATGCAACAAGCATAATTTAAATCGGAGATTTTGTCTTCTAATTCTTTTAAAGCAGGATTGGACTCTTCAATTTTAATTTTCAAGGACTCAAGATCTTCAGCCAAAGCATTTGCTCGAAACATTTCATTGGACTTTGCAATTTGCATCTCTTTGATGGTCTGGGTTAGGTCAAAAACTTTGGTCTCAAGTTCTTGTTTTGCTATGAGCAACTCAGAAGAAGGATTAAAGGAAACAGAAACTTGATTAGCTGTCAAATCATCAAAATCTTTTTGCAGTTTGTCATGTTTGTTTTGAAATTCAATCAAAGATTTTTCTTTCTCTTTCAAAGATTCAATTAAATTAGAAACTTCATTTCGCAAAGATTCATTAGTTTCGACAGCTTTATTCATGTATTGATCAAGATCACGTTTAGAGATTGTGCATACCTCATCATCATCAGATTCAGAACCGGTACCACCTTCATCAAGTTCCTTGGATCGCTTGATCTTGGTCATGAAACAAACATTAGCTGCAAGTTCTTCAGTCTCTTCATCAGATAGGTGTAGCCATTTGTCATCCTCAGCAAGAAGAGCAATACCACTTTCCTGTTGTTTCACTAGCAAGAGCTTGTTCTGGTAGTAGTTTGAATTTTTCTGACGAGGTTTGGTGCAGTGGATAGCAAAATGACCAGTGAGACCACAATTGTAGCATTTTCTATCTTCGATCTTCTTCTCAAGAACCCTCTTTTCAAACTTCTTTGGTGCTTCATACTTCCTTTCTCCACCAGCATTGTCATAGTGCTTGTCGAATTTTGGAGCTTGGGAGTTCTTGACATAGGAAGACACAGATGAAGTTCGAAGTTGATTGTTTGTAGGTTTCTTTGTGAAGAACTTTTTCTTGAAGGATCTGGTGAAGTAGGCTAAATCTCTGGACATCTCCTTTTCCTTTTCATCCATTTCAGGATCACTGGGATCACTTGATTCATCATCATCAACAATTTCAACGACACTTTTTCTTGAAGATCTGGACAAATTTCTGTCAACAACTAAGGCAAGAGGATCGGATGAAGAGCTTCCTTCATTTTGCGTTTGTTGCTTTTGAACCGCTCTGAGATTCACTTTCAACTTCTCATAAAGAGTGTAGATGTTGAGTTTGCCAAATCCATCCTGTTGATTGAGTTGATTACCATAGACTTGCCATTCATCATGAAGGTGTCTGAGGAATTTGATGTTAAGTTCCATGTCTGTCTTCTTCACTTCATTCTTTCGTAGTTCATTGAAGACATTGCAGAAACGTATGTACACTTCCTCCAAAGATTCACCCTCCTCTTGCTTGAACATCTCATACAGAGCAAGGACATTGGACAATCGAATAGTCGAAGACACCTCAGAACCTTGGAATTGTTTCTCTAGTTCATCCCAAATCTCTTTTCCAGTTTCATATGAATCAACATTGCAATAGATATCGTTAGGAAGTGCCATGTAGAGATGAGATCTTTAGAGATTGTCAACTTGAGTACGGTTCTTCTGAGCAGTACTCCAACTTTCTTTGGGAAGAAGTTCCTTAGTGACTGGGTTTTTGTGAACTGCAGGGCCTTCATCATAAGAAGCTTTGATGTCATCACCAAGAGGTTGTCTTGCTATCCAATCTAAAAACCTCTTTTTCCATTGAGGATATGACCCGCGATACAAAACAGGAGGTCTTGAATCGGAACCGAGAATCAGTGAATCAGTCATTGACATTTTGAGAAAATTCAGTGGAAAAACCGGTTTTCAGAAAAACAGTATTAATACCGGTTTTCACAAATTGTATACTAAAACCGGGTTTCAGAAATTATGTACTAAAACCGGGTTTCGTCTTGAAACTTGGGCAGAGTAACTTTTCCCTAAATTGAAGAAATAAAGAACTAATACCGGTTTTGGAGGAAACCAGGTATTAAAATATTCAAAAGAACACAACCACACAAATTCTCAACTAAAATCGGTTTTCAAGAGAAATTCTATACAAATACCGGTTTTGGTAAAATGTATAGTAAATCCGGTTTTCGAGGGGAACGACGGACAGAATTTCGACTTGTAAAATGAAGAAATTAAGAACTAATACCGGTTTTGGGGTAAACCAGGTATTTTCACAACCAATATTACTAAAAACCCAAATCTTCACTAGATCCGGTTTTCAATAAATTCTTCACTAAATCCGGTTTTCGAGAAGAAAGTTGAGCATTACGACGAGTTGAAAAATGATGAATTATAGTACTAATATCGGTTTTGGGGTAAACCAGATATTATTTGATTATAAAAACGAAAAAAATTAAAAATTGATCCAAAAGGAAAACCGGAAGGAAAGCCGGAAGGAAAGCTGGTAGGAAAACCGGAAGGAAAGCCGGTTTTACAACAGAAATTCGAAGAAAAATGAAAACCGGAAGGAAAACCGGATTTCAGAACAGAAACCTTAGAAATCAATTTCAGGCCATTTGGTTTTGAATTGGGATTTGAAACTTCTTGAGGATGATTATGGGAAGGTAATGAGTGGAATGAAACTAAAAAGGAAGGAACTTTAACATGTTTAGAGGGTAAAGATTGGAACTTTCGGTAAAATGGGAAAAACACAATTTAGCACAAAATGGAACAAAATCAAGTCATGGATCTAACACAAGTTGTGATTTTGCTCTGATACCAAATGTAAACAATGCTAAATCGTGAAATAAGAATATAAGGCTTAAGTGTGTGAGAGAGAAAGTAGAGAGAAAATGGGAAAGTAAGGAAATATGATTAAAAGTGGTAACCTTACAATGGTTGTGGAGAGGGGTTTATATAGGCATATTATTTGCACTAAACCCCCTCCTTAATAACAAATAAGTCTTTGTCTAATTACAACACAAACCTTACATACTTAATACATTAGATCAAGGACTATTCTATTACATAATTACAAAACTTTCACTAACAAAATAATTAAAGTTAACAAAAGAGTACTAGTTTGGTTCCATTTTCGGACTAGACTGCCTTTCCAGTTCTTTCTTTTTGTTGATTTGGATACTAACAGGATTCTATTGCATTGCTTTTTTTTTTGGATTTACATGTATAAACAATGTGTGCATTTTGAGAATGAACAAAATATATCCCATTTCAATGCTTCTTTTGGATATATATATGATCTTTTTTTTCATATACCAGCAAGAATAAAATTTGTGTATAGCATAAAACCAACCAATTAGGATAGGTGGAAGTTTAAGATAGATTCAAGTGACAGGTATACATCGACACTAGTGACTAGTCCATGTGACAAAGATCTTCTTTTAAATTTAAATTTAAACCTTCATTATTTTGTAGCTCCCATTTTCACTATTAACTAAACTTATTCCCGCGCAATACGGCGGCGGTAGGGGTAGTGATGGCAGAGGTGGTGGTGGTGACGGTGGTGGGGGCGGCAGTGGGGACAGTGATGAGGGACGATGGTGGTGAATGTAAAAGTAATTGATGTTGAAGGTGGTATTGTAGTTATTTTAAGTGTTGGGGGATCTATACCTTAAATTATTTCATTAAGGGTATTATAGGTATATTAGATGGAGATGTTTAAATTAGTGAATAAAGGAGAAGGGTATTTTTGGTTTTTCAAAGGTAGAAAGTTTAAGAGGAAAAAGAGTGGTATTTTATTAGATAGTATAGATACTAGAATGGTACCCGCGTGTTGTGGCGGCGGTGGTAGTGATGTAATGGCGGTGGCGGTGGCGGTGGTGGTGGCGGTGGCGGTGGCGGTGGCGAGTAGTGTAGGTTATTGATGTAATTTGGTTTTGATGAAATGTTGAAACTTAAAATATTAGACAGAGACTATTTGCTTTATAATATAATATAAATATAAAATATTATAGATAATTTAGTTTTGATGACATGTTAAAACTTAAAATGTTAAATAAGGCTATTTGCTTTATAATATAGCTATAGATATATTTTTTTAAACGACTATTAATACTTTCTTTAAAAATGTACATATATACCATGTCTAAAAATGACCTATATCCAACCGAACAATATTCACCACCAAGGTGGATAAGTAGTTAAGCCAAAAGACTCGAAAGTAGTGATGTCCTTTCGGCATAAAATTAAAAGACTCGTAGTTCATATCTTTAATTTTATCTTTATCATATTATAAACCATTTTTGGTTTTTTATTTATGTATGTTTTAAAATTCATATTTTGATATGTCCAAAATACTCTTAATATATCAAGATCTCTAACAATTAAAACACAGTCTACAAAAATACCCTTAAAAAATTAATTTACAAACATTTATCTTTTAACTCATAAAATAACTACAGTATCCTCTTTTACATCAATAACCTACACCTCTCGCCGTCACCACCGTATTATTATTAGTTAAGTTGTAACTTATGCATTAATAGTTGTAAAATATAACTTGGTTTTAGCCACATAGGTGGATGGACAAATTTGACTTCCATTGTTGGATGTTTTGTTGTTATTTGCTTCTTTTTTGCAATTTGGAATAGACCCCACAAACCCAATTGCGATTTTCTCATGTAAAATAACTTTGTCACCAAACAGCATATTCTAACACATACTGAATAATAAAGTTTAGTAGTTGAACTGTCCCAAAAAAGATACAGTATGTTACAACAAGAAACAAAAAATACAATTTTTTGTAGCACATAGAGCTGTGAATAACTTCAAAACCAGATGACAATCAAATCAAAAACCAGACTGGAAGAAGCTGATTTGATTTCGATTTCGATTTTGATTTTGATTTTGGTAGTATTAAATATGTTACGGTTTGCTATTTTATGTTTCAAACTTTCAAAACTTCTACTATGTAATTTATCAATTTTATGTACGTAACATCTTATAACTCGTAACCCGCTAATGTCACAACTTATATGGTTGGCAGATGAAAAGGTAATCGTATACACAATAAATAAAATTCGAAAGTTTATTACATACCATAAAAGTCCTCGGAGTTCGATACATATACCCAGTTTAATACACTTTGACAAAGTTCTTATTTAGTAACCGAAATTTGGGCATACTTGTTCCTTCTATGTTTTGTATCGCAAACAAAATAACGAAAGAGTTTACTATATGCGACAGATTAGTTCGAATGTACCAAATTTACAAAAGCTAAATCGAACCATATTATTAACCCTATACCGGGTTGGACCCGGATCATAAATTCTAAGAGACTTGTTGACATCCCTAATAGCACTATCTAGTCATTTAAAATTATGAAAAAAAAATCAGCACATTGGTTTTTAATCTTGACTTCGACCCATAAGAGAGTTGACCTTAACGAGTCGATGAATTCAGTTGATCATAGATTAAGCTCATTTTTTCAGCTTTCCAACCACTATTAATCTTATCAATGAATTCTTCTACTCTTCTTCTAAGTTCATCATCCTCTAACAACTCCTCATGTTTTTCACCCAATAAGTTGCAATCATATGACACTTTGTCGACAGACAAGTCGCGATCACACGACACTTTGTCGACTGATATGTTGCAGTCATATGACACTTTCTCAACATCTATTAACACATTTTGAGGTGTTTCTTCCTGCAGAGTGGCTCGAGTCGTGGTTTCGAAGCTTTTGTTTTGGTTAGTGACATTTGGTGGTGGTGGTGAAGGGATTGGAGTAGCAGTGTGTTTAGTATGATCATTATCTGAATGTGAAGTGGGTTCCAAGCTAGCAAGAATGAGAGTGACTATAATCAAATTGCAGACCAGAAATATGAAATGTGGATTTGAAGCAGCAACTGTGAGTACTTCATATGTGAATTCAAACATGTTTTTTTGTTTGTGTTTGTGTGTGTATATGTTTTTGTGTTTGTAGGAGAGTTGAGTTGGTGTTATTTTGGAGAAATGGGGAATATATAAGGAGGGAAGAATATGATTTGTGTTGTGTAAGCTTTTGGTTAGTTAAGGTGTGAAAGCTAATGAGGGTTGACTATTGAAATTAAAAAGTAAACTTGACTTCAAGTAATGATTTTAGTTTTAGTCTTCTTTTTAATAGAAATTTATTGAGTCTATGATTATATATCATCATAATAATATAATAATTGTATCAATAGCAATCATTTTTTTTCTTCTCATTTAAGGATTTAAGAAATTTTTAGAATTTCGAAGATACTTTTAAGTCACTCGAAAAAAGAAGAAAATATAATTTTAATGATTTTCGACATATTTGATCTACTATGTTCTACACTTTAACATCTTAAATTACCGGTTTAACGTGTTAGAGATAAAAACATTACTCAAATCAATGATAGATTTATGAGAAGATAATAAGCTGAATGGCTGATTCAACTTCAACCTGTCATATATATTTAAAAGATGGGCCCTAATGGGACAAAGCTAAAGACTTTTATCCAGCAAGATTTATGATTTGATTTGACAAAAACAGAAGATATTCCACAAAGCAGTGTCTTTGATAACTCATTAATTGACTCAACCAAAAATATGGGTGAGTTTATATCCACGTTGATCATTTTTAGAACCATTGATCTTTAGATATTTTCTTTTGCATAATTCACAAATAAGATATCTAAACAGATGTTTTTTAAAAATAACCAATTTAAAAGCAATAACGTTGAATCCGAAACAGATTTTGATTTGATGTAGAACTTAAGGGTGAGCTAAAAACCCGAAAAACGAAACAGATAGAGAGACAATGAAAACAACCACAGATTTGAGAACTCAACGTAACGAAACCAAAAAATCAGTCAGGTTTTGGTGTTTGTTATACTTGAGCATAGAAACAAAAACAAACCGATTATCTGTTGCTACCCACGTCTACAATGGGTGCAGTGATAAACCAATCTAGTGATAATTATCTACTAAGAACATGATTTGTGTCATGAAACTGAATACACCGATGATGAAGTTTGTAGGGGGTCACATTGTTAGTTCAAATCTAACATCCATAACATTTGCCTTATCAAAGAAAAATGTGTAAAATCACTACTACATAAGTTTGGTTTTTGAAATATTTCACCAGAAAAAGACCAAATAATTGACACATTGATATGTTATGTCCTACTTCTATCATAAAATAACACATGAGACACGGTTGTGTGTTTGCCTACAATTTCCTTTAACATGCTTTCCTGACCATCTAAGTACTTTGTATCCGACTTCTATTTGAGTAGAATACATACCGCCTGGATTTAAGTCCAACACTTAAAACTGTTGTGATGAAAACGTAAGCCTCATTGAGACTTGCATGGTGAAGGTCATGTAGTTCTGCATAGTGGGCAGTTGTAAAGCCTAATACACCATAACTTGCTAATTGCTTATGCAGATTGTTTGGTAACTCTAGCCGGTCTATGTTAAATGCAGATATATAATTTGCAACTCATCTACCTTTGACTTCAGATTGTGTAAATCCTAATTACTTCTGGAACAGTCAAGTCCAACCTAAACTGGCCATGGCAATTCCATACTAAAGTGGCCAATACTGATGCGCTGAGCCCTAGTAACATTACTAATATACCATGCAGTTTAGTACTGCATCCAGAAAATCTTGTTGGGAAAGTGACCAAACTTATCCAGTAATACGTTTAGATGGTACCTTTAGAACCCACTAAAGATCGCTTTATGACCAATGATAATCAGAGTCCTACTGCTAGACCGCAGCTAATAACTACTTATATGAATCGAAGAAATATAAGATATGATTAATAAATTAATGAATCAATCAAAAAACACAAAAATAGAAAGTAATCCTTCTCCCCAACTTGATAAGATCAAAAAACGAAAGATGAAACATTGCAGTACAGAATTGTATGTTATAAGAAATATGTGTAACACTTGGTAACCAAACAAGTAGACAAAACTAAAACTTAAACAACAATAGCGAAAAACAATATTCATTAAGAATTTAGATGTTTGATGAAAACAACAATCTGACCTGAAAGAAGCAAAACTAACGAAGTTACGCTCACTTCTTTCTTTTCTTGTTTTGAAAGGAATCACCTTTGTTAAAGCCTTTGAAATCATTAGTTGTTTCAGCTGTGTTCTGTTTATTCAGACCTTTCTTTCCTCCAAACCCATACTTCGAATCCCTAAACTCTCTGCTCTTCCTCTTACCACCCATTCCTTTTCGGTCTTTTCCACCACTTGGCTTTCCTTTCCCACCTGACCGGTCCCATGGTTTAACCCCAACCCGTTTGTGATGCTTAGCTTTATCTGACTCTTTTCCATCTTCAAACGGCAAACCCATATCACTACCTTTCTCAGCTCCTGGAAACCCACTTTGTTGTCGTTGTTTTCTCCATTTCTTAACTGATTCAATCTCATCTTTCTTCTGCTTGACCCGTTCTTTCTGTTTCTCTGCTTGCACTTCTTTAGCCTTCTTCTTGTTGTCCCTCATCTTTCTTCTCTCTTCCGCTTCCTCTATCCTCTTCTTTTCAGATAACAACCGACCCTTGATCTTCTCCATGTGAGTGTCGGTTTTCACCATTTCAGCATAATAATCAGTTGGGCGTAGAAATGGAAGGCCCATACCTTGAAACTTAACAAAGGCTTCCCTTGTACCCTCTAATGCTTGAGTGTAGAAAGCAAGCTCACGGGCTAAATCATCATTAACGTCCACGGAATCTTCTTGTTGGATATCGAGTGAAAGCTTATGAATCCATTCTACATCCTCGGGCCAACTGATGTCTGCAAGTTTATCAAGTATACCTTCCTTGTTGTATATAGCAGTTTTAGAAGGTTCAGCTAATTTCACATCTTCATCCCCTTCTGAGTCAGATTCCGATTCAGGATCTGATTCTGTTTCCGGGTCGGAATCAGATGCATCCATATCAAGATCTTCAGGTATTGCCTCCAACAACTTCTGTGTAGGCTTTTTAATAACAGCCATTAGATAATCTGCTAATAACAACAAAAATAACCCTAAATTAAATACCTTTTTTCAACAAAAACATTAATCAAGCAAGCAAACTGTATTAATTAAGAAATTACGAAAATCCTGATTGATACATTGACCCATTACAAAAGTCAAGATAAATGAACCGAAAAATGAACACACAAATCACAAACAAGGGACTACCAACACAAACCCCGAATCACAACCGTGTAACGACATATACCGATATATTGAAAGTTACAGCTAAAGAAACGGAAACTTCAGCTGCTTATTTTCACCCTGACCAGCACTTCGATATACAAAAAAACAAAATTGTCCCTTTGACACACACATACACATTATATATTATATAGACACACACACACACAATATGATTATATATACACACACACTGACAATTTATTAAACATAAACCCTAAACTAACAAAATATATATCTGTTTACTAAAAAAAATTCAAATTTATTAAACAATAAAGCTAATTAATTTGACAGAATTAATACATAAATAAAAGGATCTAAATATATATGTGTATTACAAATTTCAAGTAAAAGAACTAACCTTTATTAGAAATATGGTGTGTATAGAAAAGGCGTCGATGTATGATGGAACCTGAAGCTTAAACCCTGAAAGTGTTTTTCATTTTTTTAATTTCTATATAAAGCGGGCCACTTGTCAAAAAGAACAAAAGATCATTTGGGCTGATGGATTATTAAGCCCAGCTAAATAAGGGCTACATAAATTATAAACTACGTAGTAAAATAAAATAGAGTTAATTGCATGATTCGTCAATGTGGTTTATTCATTATCGTGATTTACATCCCTCGAAATTTTTAAACATATTTGTCCAAACTTGTCACATTCTTTGCACGTTACATCCCTGTGGCTAATGGCGTTATTATGTATCCGTTAAGTCGTGACACGTGTGATGTGTTTTTTCAGTTGTATTTAAAATTTATAAAAGTTGTACAAGTAATTACCTCAAACTAAACACACAATAACGGGCAGAGAACCCGGTCAAGTGTAGTATAGTAAGTGATAAGTACAGGATCGTTCGCAGGGACGCTTGCACTACCTAATCTAGTAAAATGTGTAATTCTAGCGGTTGGGGGTTGTCACGATTTCCTATTAAACTAATTAAAAACTGAAAAGTAAATAGAAGCCGCAACCGCTTATTCAGCGAGAGGCTTAGTCTGAAAAAGATTTGAAAAAGCAAATAACAGTAATAAAATTAAAATACTTGTTTGGCATCTCAGATCTCATGACACGACCAGATATCATTCTACCTACTTGCTAGACTGTTGGAAACTTAATCACGGCTCAGATTCTCGTTAGATTCACTTTTCCTAACTAGTGGATCGCGTCTGACATTGTTAAGCATCATGTTCTATTCATCCTAATTACTATGGTTCTGGATCCCTCAGTTATAAGTGAATCACCTTTTACATCTAGTTAAAGACCGACTAGTGTTTTCCATCCTTATGTATTAATCCTAGTGTATGATTATAGACCGATCATCAGAATTAAATTAATACACTCAGATATAGAACCGATAATAATATGAAGAACTAGTAAAAACATGGATCTACGATAAACAGTAAAACACACTCCAACAGATCTAACAAATAAAGTAAAATAGATAAACGTCTACATGATCACATCGATCCAAACAAGTATTCAGCCTATTAGCCTACCATTATTAAAGGAATAACAAAGTCTGAAAAGATGAAAGACATTGTTTACCAACTGAAAGTAAAATAAAAGAGTAGATCTAGGTAGAAGATGAAGATCGGAAGGTGTTAGAAGCTCCAAAACCTCCTTGGAATCTGCAAAGTCGACCTAGGGTTTGTTGGTGGCGGCTAGGGCTGCTGAATCGGCTCTCTCTTAGGGTTTTGAGGGCTGCTTCGGCTTAAATAGAGTCACAAGTCGGTTGCTGATCTGGGCCGCCCAGCGGCGCTGGGAGTGGGCCCAGCAGCGCTAGGGCCTGCTGATGTTGGGCCTGCGACGCTGGCAGCTCCTGTTGCTCTTTGATTTCCTTCGTTCGACTCCCGAATCACTTCCTTGTGTCTTGTAACTTCATAGGCCTCCATCTTGAGTTACTTGATGCCATTTACCCTCACTCGCATCTTTGGTGAACCTGCGTATATATCGAATCCATTAAGTACCAATAGTTCTGGGATATTAACTCATTTTAGACATTGAAATGTGGCCTTTTGATAAGGGTTTTGATCACAAAATGAACGCTCATCATATACCCCCACACTTAAGTCTTTGCTTGTCCTCAAGCAAATAGTCCAAGAAAATAAAACAATGATGAGCGGACAACTTTAGTGTACAAGTTATTCTACTTTTTAAAACATTTCAAAGATTTGTCATGCAAAATGGTTTGAGAAAGCTTTAAGACAAAATCAGTAAGCTATAGCTAGAGGTAAAGATAATCAGTAAATCAAAACTAAAAGTTAACCTTATATTCGTGTTAATACCTCTAAAACCGTTCTATAATTCCACATGTCCTATAGCTCAATCTTACTTCCTTCTGCTGACTAGTTAAGCACTTAATTAAAGTTTGTATAGCAATCAGATCTACTAGATACTAGCAAGGCATTTTTTATCTTATCATTTGTATACTTGTGAGTCACTACTTAGACATACTTTCACACTAAAGTCATGCTCGCTAGCTAAACACTAAAGCAGTTATACGATATTATCATCTTTAATAGTTGAGACAGCGGTGACAGGTCGGTGGTTCCCCACGCGCAAGCGACATAACTTGATGCGTATAAATTTTGCTCGTTAATAGTTCTTTGATCTCTTTTTATTAATCTACTGATTGCCTTTTCTTAAGATTACTACATTATTCGTGCAATAGACATTATCAGAGACCCCAGATGACTCATACACTTACTCCGCATGCAACTAGTTCACAATTAATAGTGTAAGAATTAAGGCGAACCATATGTCTAAACTAGTTCCTACACAAGCACTTATATAATTTAAGTCCAATTAATACACCTATACTAATAACTAGATAGCTCTAATTGCTAGGCATATTAAAGTCCGGTTAAGTGTGCTATGGCAAACATAATCGCATTCAGTTTCAGTCTAAGCTCTAATCCATTTGGAAAAATGAACAGCCACAAATCTATAGTCAAACTAAAAGTCCTAACTAACTGTTCATCTACCAAAGCTAATGTTGCTTAGTTATCGTCATCTTTTGTCTACTTGCAAAGCTTATTTCTCAAAATGTTTTCAGACACAAGAAATTTTTTTAATTTTGCATGAATTAAGTAGTAGAAAACTTATGATTAATCAAACAATTAAACCACGAGTTTTTCCTATTCCATCCCCCCACACTTAAAGTGTACAACGTCCTCGTTGTACTAAACATGACATAACAGAAAGGGTAATAGAAAAAACACGAAAAGTAAATGATTTACGAAACTTCCCGGGCTTAAATTGCATGAATGTTGAAGATGGCATGCGTGAAGCGACCATGAATGATGTATATCTTCAAAGATTTGAGTCGTCTCTGTTTGATGGCGATCCATTGTTTCTTCTCCATCTTATTCTCATTTTGGTATTTCTGATTTTTTTAATTTTTTTGGATTTTTGGGTTTTTCTGATTTTTTTTGATTTTTCGCGATCTGGTGTGCTGGCGCCTGGCAGACACTGGGAGCGGCGCTGGACTGCACAGGTGCAGGTCCAACGGTGTTGGTCTTCATGGAGCGGCGCTGGGATGCCCAGATGCATTCCCAGCGGCGCTGGAAGTCTTCTCCTGTACTTTCTTCGACGTCTGATTTTCCTTCACGAGTTGATTCCGGCATTCCCCCACACTTAGCTTTTGACCAAGTGCATGGTTTATCCTTCATACTTCAAAACAAAATACTCCTGCACACTTCAATCAAAATATAAAAATGGAAATAACAAGCTAAAATATAAAAAATAAAAATAAAAACGAAATATGATTGCAATAAGTTACTTGTTTCCTTCATCCATTGAAAGCTTGCATCTGTGATTCTAAAGATATAACTCATATAAAACAGGTCACAAATGATTATATTCAAAACAATTCACTTAATTTCAATTAGTCACATATTCCTAAAAAGATAAAATAAAAATAAAAATAAAAATAAAAATAAAAATGAAAATACGGCTTGGGTTGCCTCCCAAGAAGCGCTAAGTTTAACGAGTCTTCAGCCGGACTCGGCCTAGGAACTAGGTTGAGGAAGAAAACGGGGTCGGCCGGGGGCCGGTTCCCGTGGGGTTGTATCGAATATAAATGTCGGATGTGTCCTTTAAGTGCGATTCGATTCTCCTTTTCTTAACCTCCCATGCAAAACTCCTAGCTTTGCATCTAGTCCCGAAGGGGTTGGTCTTACTAATGTCCTCCTTAGTCAAAACTACTTGGTTGAACCCCATAGTTAAAGTCATCTTCTTTGCTTTCACATTAACCGATGAACCTACCGAAAGCAAGAACGGTTGACCTAAAATCACGTGATCTCTAGTAATTGAATCATTTTCAACTATAAAGAAATCAGTGGGGATGTCCAATCCCTCTATCCTAACGACTAAGTTTCTTATGAAGCCTTTAGTTAAAACCTTGGCTCCTCCTACTAACCTAATCTCTAAATCCTCCCATTTCACCTTATTACTATTTTTCCTCAAATTATGACGGTAAATGCCTATGGGCAAGATATTAGTTGTGGCTCTAAGTTCTATGTAGGTGTCCTCAAAACAGTTAGAGCTAATGTAGCAAGGAATCTGAAAGATGTTAGGGTCACCATAAAACTTACCATTTGGTTCTCTAGCTATTATCTCATTCATCTTATCTCTTTCTAGGTCGGCTACACACTCTTCCCACTAAATGTTTCCTAGGATTCTCCTAACCCTATTTGCTACTTCTCTACCATTTCTTAGCTGTTCTTCTACTTTCTCCTTTAATTCTTTTAATTCCATGAAACTTTCATAACAGATTTTCCTTTTAGGTTTGGTTTCTATGGTTTCCTCTCCTAGTGACATGTCTAATTGTTCATTAGGGTTTTGGTCATCATCTATTACTTCCATCCTAAGACATTCTCCCTTAATCAAGTCACTATCTTCTTCTAATTCACACACTCTAATCCTATTTTGACCATTTGACAAAGATATTTCACGTTTAAGGACATGGATAATAGCATCCGCAGCATGCAAAAATGGCCGGGCTAGAATTAGGGGTGTCGCTACTTCACTTACCGAATCAAGCACAACAAACTCAGTCCAAAATTCTAATTCCTTAACCCTGACATGGACTCGTTCGACAATCCCCTTGGGTTGTCGGTAAGTCTGATCGGCTAACCGAATGCTCATGTTAACGGGTTTTAGCAAACAAGGGTAAGTTTCTCATAAATCACAGTAGGCATAACATTAATACTTGACCCTAAATCAGCTAATGCACACGAAAAGTATTCATTATTAATAGTGCAAGGAATAAGAAAACTTCCTGGATCTTCAGATGCTTGCGGTAGTTGTGTCCCGTCATCCAGTGCCTCGGGATATTGAACTTCATCCCTACTGTCCGAGTCGTCCCCATCTTTGATTTTGCACTTTGAAGCGAATTGGGTCTCGACATCTCCTTGAAAAACAGCTGAAAACGAAGTTTCGCGCGAATCTGGACTGACGGAGCCACCAGCGGCGCTGGGGCTCACCAGCGGTGCTGGGGCTGTCTGGACAGATTCCAGTTTTGCGTTTTTGCTCGTTTCTTCTCCGTTTGGCTCCCGTATGACCTGTACCTGATTGGACACTTCACAAAAATCATTAGAAAGCTCAGTAGAGTCATTACCTTAGTGAACACGGCGTTCACATTCTCATTGCGTCCGATTGGTGGTTGGTACTTTTGACTTGTGCTCGGGCTCCTTAAGGGTTCGGCTTTGGATTGGCTTGTGCATTGCTTGCAAGAAGACCATTTTCCTTCTTAGCAACCTGCTCCATCCATTTCTCCAGCTTTCTTTCCAAACCCTTGATAGCGGATTGTTGATCTTTCACCACGGCATCCACTTTATGGTCAAGATTAGCAATTTTCTCATTAACGAACCTCGTGTATTTGTCCAAGGAGTCGTGCCTCTGGTCGTTCATCTCCATGTACTTCTCCATCATGGTGGTGAGCTTGGCAATTGGATCCTCCTTGACTTCATTCTCCACTCTTGGTTGCTCGGGTTGACCATTACTCCTTTGCCACCTATTTTGAAAAGAACCAAAGTTATTTCTAGCATAACTAGAATTAAAGTTAGAATTACCGAGGTTTCTTTGGAATAGTCCTCGTTGATAGCCTCCTCGGTATTGGTTCTGGACAAAATTGACTTGCTCGGTAGCCTCCTCTTCACAATCTCCGGTATAGTGCATTCCTCCGCAATTGTTGCACCCGTGTGCAATCACCTTGAGGTCCTTGTCCATAATGTCCAACCTATCTTCAAAACTAGAAAAACGGTTAGATAAAGCTTTAAGTTCATGAATTACCTCATTGTCGGAGCTGCTCTCAATGCTAGCCACGGTCCTTCTCGTCCTCCTATCTCGATCCTTGTCATCCATATCTCGAGCTAAGCTAGCTTGCACCATATCCTCCATCATTTTGTACGCGTCATTGGTAGACTTGTAAAAAAAGTTACCACCGCCGGCTAGGTCTAAATCCTTTTGGGAACTCTTGGTTAAACCATAGAAGAAAATCTCCATGATCTCGTCCTTTTCTAGTCCATTCCCATGGCAATTTCTGATCATTTCCCTAAGCCTTTTCCATGCATCAACTAGTGATTCTCCCTCGTCTTGCCTGAAAGCCTTGATGTCTCGAAGCATTTTCCTTGCTAAACTAGGGGGAAAGAATCGCGAGACGAACTGTTCGCGAAGTTGATTCCATGTAGTAATGGTACCTTCATCGAGCTCATCGAACCAAGCACGTGCCTCTCCCGTGAGAGACGACGGAAATAAGCTAAGTTTCACAGCGTCATCGGTGACGTCTCCTCCGTATTTGAACATCTTGCACAAACTTGTGAACCTGCTTACATGCTTATGGGGGTCGAATTTGGCTCGGCCGTCATATTAGTTGTCTTGGATTAACTTAAGGTAGTGTCCTTTGACTGAGAACGAATCTCCTAGGTTTGGTGGTATGATGGGCGATCCCGGTGTAGGGGCGACCGCCCTCGTTCTCTCCATCATCGGTCGGTCAAAGGCGTTCATTTCGGCTTTAGGTGAGTTTGGTCCGGTTGGTGATTTCGGTGGGTTTGATGAGGCTCCTTCTAACTGATGTATCCTAATTTTCGGTGGTGATGGTGCCCTAGTGTTCTTGTTCTTCGAGTTGTCCTCCAGCTTGATTACCTAAGTAAAACTGCAAACTCAAAGAAAAACTCCAAACGCACAAATATAAAGACAAAATGAAAAATTAAACTACGCTACTTAAACTAAAAATGAAAAAGAAAATATTTTTGGATTTTTGAAAATTTTAAAGAAAATGAAAGTACTACTTAACTAACCTAAACTAGGCTTAACTACTAAACCCTAAAATGACTTAACCTAAAAACTGAAAAGTAACTTTCTCGTGCCGAAACACAAGAAAGGATCTAATTACACTACTAAACTAAGAATGCGTCGCGTCCCCGGCAGCGGCGCCAAAATACGTGATGTGTTTTTTCAGTTGTATTTAAAATTTATAAAAGTTGTACAAGTAATTACCTCAAACTAAACACACAATAACGGGCAGAGAACCCGATCAAGTGTAGTATAGTAAGTGATAAGTACAGGATCGTTCGCAGGGACGATTGCTGTAACACCCCAACCACGGCGGAATGATGAGATGTACAGAAAGTCGAGTATTCAAAACAAAGGATTATAAATAACATTCACCATAGCTTTATTTGATAAAAATAATTTTACAATGCACAAGCATGTGAACCAATTCCCAAGTACAATACGTCTACCATACTTGGATATTGAGTCCACGAAACAAATAACAAATACATGAGATGATATACTACAATGATCAAGGCGGATTCCATTGCCCATCACAAGGTTTGGTCTTTGACTCCAAAGTGCAATGCAAACAATCATGATGCATATAATTCCTCAAAGCTTATGCTAAGTCCTGAAAAGCATGAAGAAAAAGTGTCAACTACGAAAACGTAGTTGGTGAGTGCATAGGTTTTTAAGTAACCTCGTTACATATCCATTTCAAAACCAACTTGGAAAATATATTATCGATTAATCATTCATCATACCAAAACCATTCGGTCATCAATACTTCAATATCGCCAATTTCAACAACTTTCGAAATTCCATATAAGGTCCAATACCCAAACCGTATGTTCAATCCACAATTTCCATCCAATATAATATCAATACCTCTTGGTCAATGGTAAGACTACCATGACATAATTTGATGAGATAGATCTTGAGCCACTACTAAGACCGGTTATGTCCCAATAATCAATATATTGTCCCAAATGATAAGATAATGATAAGCACATGCTGTCAATCACGTGCATAAAGATAACCAAGGGTCGTGCCATGGAGACGCCCATAAATATATAGTAGTTAGAGCACCGCGAGGCCAGACTGGCGATGAAGGTGGCCACAAAGGCAGACCAAACATCCCACCGTTACCTATAATAGTGGATGAGGGGACAAGTCCTAGTTGCGCAACCCTCTAACTACAGGCCTCAAATGAGTTAATAGTAGTGTACAGGGGACCACCGTTTGACAGTACTCAAGCTCATCATATAACATATAACACGTTGAACATACAATATAATTCCCATATCATTATCATTATTTCAAAGAATCATTTCATAAGAGAAAGTCATTTTAATTAATCATGCTTTTCACCCCGCAAGTAAAACATATAAAAGAGTTTGAAAGGGGGCTATGACTCACCTTGATATGCCGCATATTATATTCACTTATCCAAAATGGGTACTTCCCATCTATCGCTTCCTTGGTCATATATCCATCATATTCCTCAATCTCACTTCAAGCCAAGACTATCCCTACGATAGGACTAATATACGTAAGTTCCTATCTTAAGCCATCACTAAGAAATGTCACTTTCATTATGTTGTCATAAATTTTGGGATCCAAGTATATTGTTAATATTTGCATCTTTTTTGTTGTAGAGAGTGTTGGTGTAAAAGGGTCACTTTCATTATACATGTAGTTATAAGTTGTCAGAATTTCGGTAACTTGCCTTTGATTAGCATGGTTCCCATTGTGTGCTTTGCTTGATTATAATATTTGACATTAGTAACTTCATAATATTAATATTTATGAATACTTTCTGATTTATAATTATTTATTTAATTTAATATTATTTAATTAATTATTTATTCATTTTCTTGATTTATTAACCAAATAATTCTTTAAAAATACTTTCAAGTACCTCACTTGCCTTTATAATTCGTGGCTAATTATATTTGGGTTATATTCTGATTATTATGCCTTTTAACTTAGAATATTGTGATATATATATTTATTTATGTAATTTTTATATTAATTTAAAAATAGTTATTTATTAGTGATTTTATTTATTAATTATTTATTCATTTTCTTGATTTATTAACCAAATAATTCTTTAAAAATACTTTCAAGTACCTCACTTGCCTTTATAATTCGTGGCTAATTATATTTGGGTTATATTCTGATTATTATGCCTTTTAACTTAGAATATTGTGATATATATATTTATTTATGTAATTTTTATATTAATTTAATTTAATATTATTTAATTAATTATTTATTCATTTTCTTGATTTATTAACCAAATAATTCTTTAAAAATACTTTCAAGTACCTCACTTGCCTTTATAATTCGTGGCTAATTATATTTGGGTTATATTCTGATTATTATGCCTTTTAACTTAGAATATTGTGATATATATATTTATTTATGTAATTTTTATATTAATTTAAAAATAGTTATTTATTAGTGATTTTCACTTACTTAATTATTTATTCATTTTCTTGATTTATTAACCAAATAATTCTTTAAAAATACTTTCAAGTACCTCACTTGCCTTTATAATTCGTGGCTAATTATATTTGGGTTATATTCTGATTATTATGCCTTTTAACTTAGAATATTGTGATATATATATTTATTTATGTAATTTTTATATTAATTTAAAAATAGTTATTTATTAGTGATTTTCACTTACTTAATTATTTCTAATTTATATGACATTTGTTCTTTGACTTAAAATGATTTTATTTCAGTAGGTTTTAGTTATTTTTATCAATGGTTAAGATGATTTAACTTCATTCTTGACTTACATAATTTATTTATGGATTTTTATGTCTTTTAATTACTATTTAAATTCAATAATTCATGGAAATTCTTAGAAATCATCACTAAACATTTTGGTCAAAAATCTCACCCCTTTTAGGCAAATTTTATTCATACAAAATCATATCAATTCAACCTCTCTTGTGTCTTGCTTATTTTGAGGGTTTTATGATTAAAAATCGTTTACCGAAATAGTGATTTTAGCCTCATTTCTTGAGCAATTAAGGTGCTTCAAAATGAATTTTCATTCTTGTTTCATTATTTCCAGAAAGTTCATCATATTTTGGTGTCCAAAGTCGTGATAGTGGTGGTGGTGTGATATGTGCAATTTGGTGCTTTCGGTTAGTGATTATTTGAACCGAATTAGTGGTTTGTAGGCTTGCCTTTGCCATTTAATAACCAAGTTAAGTTTTATAACTTTTATTTGACATATTCTCAGTAGGTCTATAATACTTTTTGTTACTAGATTGTTGGAGTTGGTTAAAGTTGCAATCTAGTGACTTTTAGCTTATTTTATTGTGGAGAACTTTCACTTGGAATTTTCTGTTTTAACACTTATTTTCATAAAATGTTGAGTAGTCATTTTTGATTAAGTTGAATTATTTGGACGTTGGTGATTTTTATACAGAGACATATATGTGTCCTATATTTATGTGAATTTTTGCTAAATTTTCAGACATTGTTTACTACCTCTAAAAATTACAAAACCCAAGTTGGTCAGGAAGCTTGCTGCTGTGCGACTCAATATATTTTATAAAAGATTTCGATGATGAACATTTAAGAAAAATCCCCCAATTTTATTTTACATTAGGGACACTTTGAACTCAGTTCACACCAGGTTTAAACTTCTGAAACCTATTAGTTAAGAAATTAAAAATCGTCAAAGTTGACTCAACATTAAGACAAAAATCCAGTTTTGACCACTTTTGGTAGAAAAATCATATCTTTGGTTTGGTTTATTATTTTTGAGTGATTCCAGTTGGAGGTTAAACTTAACTCTTTTATCTACAACTTTTATTTTGAAAGTTTTGCTTGAAACGGCCCTCACATGCCCAGTTTATCCGTCCAAAGGCAGAAGAATAATTCTGTCAGAAGCATTTGGGTCCAAACAACACACCAATGACCATTCTTGCTTTATTAACACTTGAGTTCATCATTTACAAGATTAATACTTTATTTTTATACCTCTTAACATCAAATTTCCAGATTATTATACCTCTTTTAACATATTTTTCACTTAATACAAGTCCATCCATCTCATAATCCAATAACAAGATTCAACTTTCTTAGATCTAACATGTATTCATTCAAATCAACACTTTTCAATACCAATCTTTATAGATCTAACTTTTAACCACATAAAAACATCTTTTTAATGAAAAATCTCAGAAATATATTCTTCAAAATATACAAAAACATATAGATCTATGAAAAGGAAAATCACTTTAAAAGCTACTAATCTATAACAACACTTTTGGGTCTTAAACTTGTTGAATCCTTGGATCTTTCTCATAGATTTCGACATGCATATGCATGAGGAGAAAGACCCTATCAACTTGCCTTCATCAAGTGTATATTACAAAGAAAACAAGAAGAAAACATAAACTTTTGATAAAACCTTTGAATATAAACAAGAACAAGATTGAATCTAGTAAAAAGGATGAAGATTTATACCCTCTTGGATTCGGTTTTGATGATGAAAAGGGGCAGAATTTTCGTGACATTTAAGACCACCAAATGACTCCATACTTGACCTTAGATGATGAATTAACAAGAAAAGTTATTATTACAATAGTTTAGATTAGATTTAAGTTCCATTTTTCCTTGCAAAATCCGAAAATGGTGAAGAAAGTGTGAAGAAAAGTTGAGAGAAAGTTTTAAGATGTGTGTGTGTTGTTTTTGGTGAAGTGTGTGTGTGAGGGGGGGGGGGGGGGACGGCCACAAGCATAAGGTAGGGTTTCTATCCCTTTTTTTTATATTTATTTTAAAGGTGTATAAGTGTATGTATATTGGTATAAAATGTATGTAAGTATGGATGCATGCATGGACATTTAAATCTACTAGTTAGTAGACTTCTAAGATATATTTTGTGTTCATATGTATATATATATGTATCCGTGTGTATGTGTATGTGCATATACGTTTTTATGTCTCAATTTTGTTACTTAACTCTTTAGTTCCAAGCTTGTATTTATATTGCACTTATAAATATACACTTATTATTATTCAAGCATTTTTTTTATGTACATAGGGGTTTATAAACATATTTTTAAGGTGTTCATTATATATATTTGTGTTTATATATACTTCCATTTGCTTGATGATTAAATTGTTGGACATTTATAAGATTGTTGATTGTTATCTCACTTGTGAGACTCATATTATTATTTATATAACTTAACTTCTCGAAATAAAGTTTTTGGTTTGTTGACCTTTCGTCAAGTTCAATTAGAACTAGTTTATAGCTTGAGATTGTGTTGAATGATTATAGTTATTGTTCATGGCATTTCTAAGGCAACTAGCTATCTTTGGAAATTCTACTGAACTAGACGGCAAGTATCATTATGCCTAAATGTCTGGAAGGCAAAATCTCTTAAGAAACCTCTAGGATTAGTTACTTAGATAAATGGAAGTAAATTGTCCTAGTCGGAAATTGAGGGTTGTTACAATTGCACTACATAATCTAGTAAAATGTGTAATTCTAGCGGTTGGGGGTTGTCACGATTTCCTATTAAACTAATTAAAAACTGAAAAGTAAATAGAAGCCGCAACCGCTTATTCAGCGAGAGGCTTAGTCTGAAAAAGATTTGAAAAAGCAAATAACAGTAATAAAATTAAAATACTTGTTTGGCATCTCAGATCTCATGACACGACCAGATATCACTCTACCTACTTGCTAGACTGTTGGAAACTTAATCACGGCTCAGATTCTCGTTAGATTCACTTTGCCTAAGTAACTAGTGCTGTCCCTAAACTCACACTACTCTTTAAACAAATTCTCGTTAGATTCATTGTAAAAGCATTAATGACCTAAAGTTTGTGTTACTAGTTCATCTTTTAGTATACCCGACTCTTAAAACATGACCAGATAATAATTCCCTCCAGTGACCACAGTGCACGTTTCCATGTCACTGGATCGCGTCTAACATTGTTAAGCATCATGTTCTATTCATCCTAATTACTATGGTTCTGGATCCCTCAGTTATAAGTGAATCACCTTTTACATCTAGTTAAAAACCGACTAGTGTTTTCCATCCTTATGTATTAATCCTAGTGTATGATTATAGACCGATCATCAGAATTAAATTAATACACTCAGATATAGAACCGATAATAATATGAAGAACTAGTAAAACATGGATCTACGATAAACAGTAAAACACACTCCAACAGATCTAACAAATAAAGTAAAATAGATAAACGTCTACATGATCACATCGATCCAAACAAGTATTCAGCCTATTAGCCTACCATTATTAAAGGAACAACAAAGTCTGAAAAGATGAAAAACATTGTTTACCAACTGAAAGTAAAATGAAAGAGTAGATCTAGGTAGAAGATGAAGATCGGAAGGTGTTAGAAGCTCCAAAACCTCATTGGAATCTGCAAAGTCGATTTAGGGTTTGTTGGTGGCGGCTAGGGCTGCTGAATCGACTCCTCTTAGGGTTTTGAGGGCTGTTTCGGCTTAAATAGAGTCACAAGTCGGTTGCTGATCAGGGCCGCCCAGCGGCGCTGGCAGCTCCTGCTGCTCTCCGATTTGCTTCGTTCGACTCCCGAATCACTTCCTTGTGTCTTGTAACTTCATAGGCCTCCATCTTGAGTTACTTGATGCCATTTACCCTCACTCGCATCTTCTGTGAACCTGCGTATATATCGAATCCATTAAGTACCAATAGTTCCGGAATATTAACTCATTTTAGACATTGAACTGGATGGTCAATATAGCACGGGGCATGAGAGCTAATTGTGGATACCTTCCTTCATTATCCATCCAAAACTTTAAGATATCAATTTTTAGTTTTCTTTCAAAAGGAGGTTCATACAAATAATGATCTAACTGTGATTCTTTTTCTCTCTTAGGCCTGTCAAATCAACTTTGACATATCTCAAAACCAGTCAAATCATCCACACAACCACCTCCTACATTTGAAGTTCCCACTTCGGCTGAATCATGTTGACTATCAGAGAATTTCATACTCTAGAAATAACTTTTTCAAACCATCACTTACCGTCCTTATTTTTCTCTTCAATCGATATGTCACTCATGTCAATTGTCAAGTTTTGAAAAACTAAACACAACCATCTTTAACCTATAAAGCAAATCCAACACAACCGTAAATGACAAGATTTAATGTGATGATTTCTTTATTAGTGATAAAAATTATATAAATTCGATTAAGGTTTAAATTTATTTTAATTAATAATATAACTATCATTTATATTTTATATAACATAAAAGGTTAAAAATATTTAAAATCAAACTTAATAAAATAAAAACTTTAAAAAATCCGAAACAAGATACTTGATTAGTTGCCATTGGGGTGATAGCCTATTAGTCACGAAATTTTCCACTTTATGATTTCTTATTAAGGAAGGGTTCAAGTTCTTTCACACGCAAATATGGTGAGAGAGCCTTAACAACGCTATATTCATCTCTACATGGGAGAGAAAACTCTTTAAGGTGTTGTCAAGATTCGAGCTCAACGTACACCTAAGTTGAGAACTTAAAAAAAATAAAATACTAATACTAAGAGTATTTTTTTTTCCTTTTAAGAAAAAGCAAATGAGAGTTTGGATGAAGAGGTTTGGATAATGCGTTGGGTGTGTTCCAAACAAACACCATATTTTGACTTTTCGGTTACCTGTCTCCGTACCTCCCAATTCTTTGTTGATCGAATCCAACACCCAACAATCAACAAACCCTAATAAAAATGCCTCCCAGAAGGAAGCCAAGACCGCGAAATCAATCCACCGACACCCATAATAATAATAATAATAATGAATCAATATCATCATCATCAGCTACTACTAAACCACCGGAACCTGAACCGGAATCTAATTCAGCAGCGGCAGTAGCTGATGATGATGATTATTTGAAATTTGTTATTCCTGATTCTGACCCACTTCCCGGTTTGGGTCTCAATTCTGAACCGGTGATCAAATCGGTGACTGAACCGGATGTCCATAAGGAAATTCAGAATAATAATGTGGATTCAGATATTAATACTTCTGCAGGTATGGAAATTTACCTTTTATTATTATTTGATGGATTGATCTATTTATTATTATGAATTTATGATTTTATTGAGTTTGTAGTATTCCATTGTTGTATAGTCGAAAAATTAATTACAACAACAACAAGGGTACCCAATCCCAGCATAAGCCGGGCTATGGGGGAGTTATGATGTAGACAGACCTTACCCCTACTCAAAGGTAGGGAGGCTGCTTCCGGATCCACCGAAGTGGAAGGGACCTCCGGCCCGAAAGTAAAAAATAGGGTTAGATCCACCGGATTGGAGGTCTAAACCAGTTCTCAATCTCAACTCTCGATCTCACGTTCTCATCTCGATCTCAAGAATAAAAGATTTTCAATCTCAGATCTTAGATCGGAGAAAAAAAGCCGTTAGAATTGAGAGAGAAAGAGAGTAGAGAGAGAGAAGAGAGAGAGACAAAATAGTCGAAAATTGCAACGTTTCGGATAGTTAATATTGCTCCCAGTCTAAATCTTTGCAATTTTGAGACCAATTTTGAATCTTGATAAGATCATTTGGAGTTGAAAAAAAGATGGGAACTTTAGTCTTTAAGTTAGCAAATTATACTCCAAAGAGACGGAAAAAAGGTACATTGAGAAAGAAATGCGACAATGACGCACTCGAATGACCCCCATTTAATAATTATCATATATAGATAAATCAGATGTTTGTAATAAGTGATGTTGGTAAAAAATCGCAAGTTTTTAGCGACTTAACCAATTCACGTTCACATTTCTCAGTAAAATGCACAGTTATTGACGTTTGATTGTGTAGCAGTAGATTTTTAGTTTGGTTGTTAAATTTGTGTAAGTTTATAGCATAGTTGGAGATAATTTGTGTGACTCTGTAACACATTCTTCAACTCGTTTAACCTTTTTACAACAACATACCTTTGGAGGATTTCTTGTGATATTTCTTTGAGTTTTGCATTAGAGCACACAGAGTGGTCCTATGTGGACAGCGTGATGGGGTCATCACACCATGAACACCACTTTCTTTTTGGTGTGATGTGCATCGCAATGTGTTGTTACCATTACATGCTTGGTGTGATGATCAGTGTGATTGTGTATTTTGGTGATTTGGTGGTGTGATGGAGTGCACCGTCCCGAATGCTCTTAGTCTTGTTTCTGGGGCATGCTGATCAATAATACCTCTATTTTGGTGATAAATCTTATTACCATAATGCAGAAACGAAATCGGCACAAGAAGATATGCCCGCTGTTAAAGTTGATGACTTTGAAGTACTCGACAATAATAACAATCCTATGGTTGTCAACGAAGTTAACATCAGCGAATCGCCTTGCAAGAATAATGATGCTCTAGTTTCCGAAGATGCTGACAATGGGAACATAAAGGCTAATGAAGAAATAATGACCACTCATGATTCTGCCCTAGTTGTTGGCATCCAAACTTTGTGTGACAATGATATTGATTCAACTGTTAAAGATGATTATAAAGAAAAGGTGGATGTCGATGGAAGTGATTTTGATGAAGGAGATGATGATGATGATCTTAGTGAGGGCGATGATGCAGACATTGAAGGCGATAAAGATCAAGATCAAGATCCCGTTGTAGTTCAGGACTCCCCTCCTGATAATAACCAAGATAAGAATAAAGAAATCTATGTTGGTAATTTGGATAAAGATACCGTTGAAGATGACCTGGTCAATGTCTTTCAACGCTTTGGGGAGCTGAAATCCACTAAAGTAGTGAGGAACTTCACCTCAAATAAGAGCAAAGGTTTTGCCTTCATTCAGTTTGCATCTGTTGATTGTGCAAATCGTGCTCTTTCTGAGTTGAAAGATGGAGTTGAGGTATGTAGCTTTTGGAATTGGCACCAAGTGAAATTGACAAGTTAGATTATATCTTATTTTCTTTCACACAGTTAGTCAGCCATGCTATTTATTTTTCCATACCCAGGTAAAGGGCAAGCTAGCTAAGGTATCAGCAAGACAGAGCAAAGATGCACTCTATTTGGGGAATATTTGCAAACGATGGGGAGAAGAAGAAGTAAGTTAGTGTGTGTTAACAATCATTCACTTCCTTGTTCCATCATTTGCAGAGGGTAGATTTTTTTTACTAGTTTTTAATGTGTTTGATCATTTGAGAGTATATCTTTCTCTTCTTCAAGGTGTTGCAACAATTGAAAGATTATGGAATTGAGCGTATTGAGGCGATCCGTTTACCAGGGAATACTAAAGGTGGCAGGAAAATTAGGGGTTTTGCTTTCTTGGAGTTCTCCACACATTCCGATGCTGTAGCAGCATATCAACGTCTCCAAAAGCCAGATGCAGTTTTTGGACGTGATATAAGTGCTAAAGTTGCTTTTTTGGTAACACCTGTGCATTCAAGTGGCGATGGACTGTCACATGTAAGATAAACCAGCTATGCTAATTATGTAGAACAGATTAGAGTAGTGTTAGGTTTTGGGTAATTGGATTCTTGTCATTGCTTGGAATGTACAATCAACTTTTACCAATAGTTCATCTAATTATTTTCTCTGTTCCAAAATGAATGTCCACTTTGTAAATGCGCGTAGTTTTAGAAATTTGAAAGTGGAAGTTTATTTTGGGACATCTCAAAATAGAAACATGGATGCTTTGTTTTGGGACGGAGTGGAATATGTCTATATTGGCTAATAGCAGATCATCCAGAGATAAATGCTATGCTATCTTTGTTAGGCCACAGTTAGTGATGATCAAATATCTGTTTTACATTTATTAGTATAAAGCGAATTGCTAAAATTATTTTAAACTTGCTGGTTCTCATTGTCAGATGACTAACATTTGTCTTTTCATGTTCTAGGTCAATCGGGTATGTGTTGATGGACTTACTAAAGATTGGAACGAAGAGAAGATTAAGGAATTATGTAACCAGTATGGTGAGATTGTTAGTATTAAGTTGTGCCAGAGCTCAAGATTTAAACAAAAAGATTCCGGGTTCATCACCTTTGCTTCTTCTGAAAGTGCCGTTGCTTGTGTGGCTGGGATAAATAATTCTGCTACTGAAGGAGACTCCAAGGTATATATGTAGTCAGATGCTTGTGTGTGTCTCTGAGGGTATCACCAATGGCTATCTCTATGAATTTCATTCTGATTATTATTTCTTGTGTCAGATTATAGCTAGCATTGCAAAGCCTGAACAAAAGGGCAAACTTAATAAGCAGGGTTTACGCGGGGGGTTCAAAGTTGAGAAGCAAAATGAAGCGTCATCATTGAATAAAGCGGGTGGAGTTTCTAATAAAATTTTAGAACCTAAATCATCAAAGATGAAAGGTGTCTTGAACACTCCGCAAACTATAAAAAACAATAACAGTTCCTCCAAAAGCAAGGTAAAGGTCCCTTGGTTGAGCATTGGAGTGTGGTTACGTCTTTCTTCTTTTCTACTCAGTAGCTACTAGTGAATTATTCTAAGAATTACTTTTAATATCTCAGATCAAAGCCAAAACTAATAAGCGTCAGCAAAAGGGATCAACTAAAAAGAATGGTGAAAGTTCTAAAGAAGCTGCACCGTTAAAGATGAAAGGTGATTCAAACTCTCAACAAGCTGAAAGAAAAAGAAAAGCATTGTCTGGTCAGAAGTTGAATGTTCGTGATCATGGTTCTACAAAAAAGCCAAAAAATGGTGGTGAAGGTCAAAATAGTAAAACTGCATCCAAAGCTGGAAGTCGCAAAAGAAAACAGGCAACCACCAACGAAGGCCGCGAAGACAGAGGTAACAGAAACGTTCATGGCAAAAAGCCCTTCAAGAAGCAAAAAGGTATTTGTGCCAGGAACTCGGTGTATATTTTATTATAGGATCGAGATCCTCTAAAGTTGGAATCCCTAAAACCAGTGAATAGCTTCAAACATGATTAAACAATAAAAAAATAGAAACCTACTATTTGCTCTTTGAGAACTTGAGAGGGTTCTTACTTTAGAGGATCTCAATCCTTTATTTTATTTCTTTTTCCAGTTCAAGAGAACAAACTGATTAAGGAGGTTTTATGCATTAAAAATACATATTAGGCTACTTTGACCCTATTTGATCTGTTCGATCCATTTAGCTAATTTCCTTTTATGCCGATTCTTTGTTTCTAACCACTTAGCGCGCTAGAGATAAAACAGAATCTGAATTGTACATTCATAAGTAAATTGGGCGAAATTGCCATTCTAATTTGACCTATTTGCATCAAAATTTTAGGTCATATGCCTGAAAGGGAAAGAGATAATTACAGGGACCCAAGAAGGGATACTCTTACTATAAGAGGGCATGATGACCACAGAACAAGCACCAGATATATAGATCCATATGCACCTAATTATGCCTCAACTGATGCTTATCATCCAGTTCCTGGTTCACTGTCTACAAGACACCTCAAGGAGATGGTATAGTATAATTAAAGTTAAAGTATACATATATATAGATCCATATGCTCCTAAATATGCTTCATCTGATGCTTATCATCCAGTTCCTGGTTCATGGTCTAAATGTTGGTATTTTACCTGTTATCATTAAAATAGTTGTGTTGTCTATTTACTCGAGATTTCAAATGTTTTTAGGAACCACATGCTGGATACATTGAACCTGCTACTGCTAAGCCAGGTCGAATATATTCTGAATATGTTCCGCCCGTAGTTCGAACCCATCACCAACATCAGACTGCATACCATGAATCTGCTTCCACAATTCAAAGCCATAACCAACATCATACTTTGTACCGTGAACCTCCATCCACAAGTCAAACACGGAGTCAACTTTATTCAAGATATTTAGATCATTCTCATTTGACCCAATCTAATAGGGGGTACATCGAGACTGCTGCTGTACCTGGAACTCAACGTTACAGAGGTTATCATCCATCTGAATATGCACAGATTGCTCATGATCCTTATGATTCTGGAATCTCAAGGTTTTTTTAACGCTTACTAAGATTCAAATCATCAGCCTTACTTTAATGTATATTGATCGATTATATTTGTGATTTTTATAGAGTTGTTCGACATGATGGCAGCCGAGCCGGTGTTTCTACATATTCTGGAGGTAATTTTTACATAAACTGATAAACCAAATATTACAATAGTAAAATGCCAACAAATAAGTATTGTCAATTTGTAATTGACAAATTGAAATTGCAATGCTTATTATATCTTAACAAATTTCAGGTCCACCGATCCTAGCTTCTTCTCAACTTCGAGATTCCACACGCTACTACCAGGTACTACTTAATAATCCTGTTGCATAAAAATCTTGAAATGATGAATTTTAGAAAGACAAATGAAACATGCTATCAATTTTCGTAGTAGAAAAATGATTTCACAATTTGACATCTAGATTCGTGGGCCTAGTTATTGGTTAAAATAGAAACAGATATGTACTACAAGGTCACTGTTACTTGACTCCGAGAAAAACAGAAATAAGAGCCATTTGTTAAGGGAGAGTAATGATGTTCACAAATGGAATCTTGCAGCATTGACCTTAATGAAATCTTGTGATACAATTAAATGCTTCATTCCCAAAATTACTTTGAAAGTAATATTTTTGCCAATTAGAGAGGCAGTTTGTCTTTCTTTTCTTGTCATTTGAACTCTTCTTATAAAAGTACTGCTGTTTTGCATTTCTATGTGCTACTTAAAATTTCACCAACATTAGTAGCAGTAGTCTTTGATGAAGAAGTTTTTGTCTGTCCACTTGCATATTGCGTGTATAATCATCTAATATGTTGCTAACTTGCTACTAGTATTGAATAATGATTATTTTGCTTTCAGAAAATAAATGTTAACAATAGATAAATAACTGTTAACAATAGATAACTTCCATGTATCGAACAATATTCAGTCCCCATGTGCATCCTTTCTTGTATCGGGATGTATTTTCCTTCTTGGATTGGTGCTTAGCTTTTGTCGACTGGGCAGAATCACCAAACTA
>CM067167.1:184314769-184342269 GCA_034093135.1 Erigeron breviscapus
AAAAAAAAAAAAAAAAAAAAAAAAAAAAAAAAAAAAAAAAAAAAAAAAAAAAAAAAAAAAAAAAAAAAAAAAAAAAAAAAAAAAAAAAAAAAAAAAAAAAAAAAAAAAAAAAAAAAAAAAAAAAAAAAAAAAAAAAAAAAAAAAAAAAAAAAAAAAAAAAAAAAAAAAAAAAAAAAAAAAAAAAAAAAAAAAAAAAAAAAAAAAAAAAAAAAAAAAAAAAAAAAAAAAAAAAAAAAAAAAAAAAAAAAAAAAAAAAAAAAAAAAAAAAAAAAAAAAAAAAAAAAAAAAAAAAAAAAAAAAAAAAAAAAAAAAAAAAAAAAAAAAAAAAAAAAAAAAAAAAAAAAAAAAAAAAAAAAAAAAAAAAAAAAAAAAAAAAAAAAAAAAAAAAAAAAAAAAAAAAAAAAAAAAAAAAAAAAAAAAAAAAAAAAAAAAAAAAAAAAAAAAAAAAAAAAAAAAAAAAAAAAAAAAAAAAAAAAAAAAAAAAAAAAAAAAAAAAAAAAAAAAAAAAAAAAAAAAAAAAAAAAAAAAAAAAAAAAAAAAAAAAAAAAAAAAAAAAAAAAAAAAAAAAAAAAAAAAAAAAAAAAAAAAAAAAAAAAAAAAAAAAAAAAAAAAAAAAAAAAAAAAAAAAAAAAAAAAAAAAAAAAAAAAAAAAAAAAAAAAAAAAAAAAAAAAAAAAAAAAAAAAAAAAAAAAAAAAAAAAAAAAAAAAAAAAAAAAAAAAAAAAAAAAAAAAAAAAAAAAAAAAAAAAAAAAAAAAAAAAAAAAAAAAAAAAAAAAAAAAAAAAAAAAAAAAAAAAAAAAAAAAAAAAAAAAAAAAAAAAAAAAAAAAAAAAAAAAAAAAAAAAAAAAAAAAAAAAAAAAAAAAAAAAAAAAAAAAAAAAAAAAAAAAAAAAAAAAAAAAAAAAAAAAAAAAAAAAAAAAAAAAAAAAAAAAAAAAAAAAAAAAAAAAAAAAAAAAAAAAAAAAAAAAAAAAAAAAAAAAAAAAAAAAAAAAAAAAAAAAAAAAAAAAAAAAAAAAAAAAAAAAAAAAAAAAAAAAAAAAAAAAAAAAAAAAAAAAAAAAAAAAAAAAAAAAAAAAAAAAAAAAAAAAAAAAAAAAAAAAAAAAAAAAAAAAAAAAAAAAAAAAAAAAAAAAAAAAAAAAAAAAAAAAAAAAAAAAAAAAAAAAAAAAAAAAAAAAAAAAAAAAAAAAAAAAAAAAAAAAAAAAAAAAAAAAAAAAAAAAAAAAAAAAAAAAAAAAAAAAAAAAAAAAAAAAAAAAAAAAAAAAAAAAAAAAAAAAAAAAAAAAAAAAAAAAAAAAAAAAAAAAAAAAAAAAAAAAAAAAAAAAAAAAAAAAAAAAAAAAAAAAAAAAAAAAAAAAAAAAAAAAAAAAAAAAAAAAAAAAAAAAAAAAAAAAAAAAAAAAAAAAAAAAAAAAAAAAAAAAAAAAAAAAAAAAAAAAAAAAAAAAAAAAAAAAAAAAAAAAAAAAAAAAAAAAAAAAAAAAAAAAAAAAAAAAAAAAAAAAAAAAAAAAAAAAAAAAAAAAGAAATTAACAAATAAAAAAAATCTTATTTGTAAGTTAGATAAAGATACCACATAAGATAAGACATGTCATCTCTTAGTTATATAGAGAGATAATTATTGCGTAAATTTTAAAAATAAAATTGTCAACTATATCTGTTGTCATAAGAATTTTGTAACATCCGTGAGTTTTGACCGTTTGACTTTACGTGCAATTCGACTAACAATTTAAGTTAATGAAATAACTGGGTCGTTTTGTGATTAAATGACCATATGGTATGTTCGTCGGGTCGATAGTATAACTTAATTGGGGACTAAATGTAAAACGATGTGTAAATTAGCTTGTAAATGGAAACGGGTCGACCCATACCCGTACCCGACCCCCCAGCCGACCCAACCCTTTCCCCCTTAACCCTACACTTCACAAACTTAGTCTTTCACCCTCTTCCCTCTTTTCTCTTACCCTCTCTATTGCAAGAACATCACAAATCTTCCTCTCTTAATAATTCTTGCATCAATAAGTGATATTGAATCCAAATCTATACAAGATAATCATCATCTACATCTCATCTTCATCATATCAAGGATTGAAGTTCATAGTTCAAGTTTTCTTTAACCATTTTTATTGGTCAAATTCGGATTTGACTTTTGAAGCAAGATTTGGTAAGTCAAATTCATCCCATATTCATCTATTTATGTTTGTTTATGTATCTCTAGTCATTTCGAGTATTTACATGTCCTAAAACGACTTAAAATGGAGTTTGGGTCAATTTAGGGTTAAATAGGGTTTTGGTTTAGGGTTGATGAATAGGAAGGTTTGATGATGTTATGGACGAAATTGTGTTATGGGTTATGTTTCTATATGTTTCTAGAGGTTAAAAATGAGTATTTGCACCTCCAAAACCGAGTCTTAGGTTGAAACAAGTGATTTGGGTCGTTTTGTGATTAAATGACCATATGGTATGTTCGTCGGGTCGATAGTATAACTTAATTGGGGACTAAATGTAAAACGATGTGTAAATTAGCTTGTAAATGGAAACGGGTCGACCCATACCCGTACCCGACCCCCCAGCCGACCCAACCCTTTCCCCCTTAACCCTACACTTCACAAACTTAGTCTTTCACCCTCTTCCCTCTTTTCTCTTACCCTCTCTATTGCAAGAACATCACAAATCTTCCTCTCTTAATAATTCTTGCATCAATAAGTGATATTGAATCCAAATCTATACAAGATAATCATCATCTACATCTCATCTTCATCATATCAAGGATTGAAGTTCATAGTTCAAGTTTTCTTTAACCATTTTTATTGGTCAAATTCGGATTTGACTTTTGAAGCAAGATTTGGTAAGTCAAATTCATCCCATATTCATCTATTTATGTTTGTTTATGTATCTCTAGTCATTTCGAGTATTTACATGTCCTAAAACGACTTAAAATGGAGTTTGGGTCAATTTAGGGTTAAATAGGGTTTTGGTTTAGGGTTGATGAATAGGAAGGTTTGATGATGTTATGGACGAAATTGTGTTATGGGTTATGTTTCTATATGTTTCTAGAGGTTAAAAATGAGTATTTGCACCTCCAAAACCGAGTCTTAGGTTGAAACAAGTGATTTGGGTCGTTTTGTGATTAAATGACCATATGGTATGTTCGTCGGGTCGATAGTATAACTTAATTGGGGACTAAATGTAAAACGATGTGTAAATTAGCTTGTAAATGGAAACGGGTCGACCCATACCCGTACCCGACCCCCCAGCCGACCCAACCCTTTCCCCCTTAACCCTACACTTCACAAACTTAGTCTTTCACCCTCTTCCCTCTTTTCTCTTACCCTCTCTATTGCAAGAACATCACAAATCTTCCTCTCTTAATAATTCTTGCATCAATAAGTGATATTGAATCCAAATCTATACAAGATAATCATCATCTACATCTCATCTTCATCATATCAAGGATTGAAGTTCATAGTTCAAGTTTTCTTTAACCATTTTTATTGGTCAAATTCGGATTTGACTTTTGAAGCAAGATTTGGTAAGTCAAATTCATCCCATATTCATCTATTTATGTTTGTTTATGTATCTCTAGTCATTTCGAGTATTTACATGTCCTAAAACGACTTAAAATGGAGTTTGGGTCAATTTAGGGTTAAATAGGGTTTTGGTTTAGGGTTGATGAATAGGAAGGTTTGATGATGTTATGGACGAAATTGTGTTATGGGTTATGTTTCTATATGTTTCTAGAGGTTAAAAATGAGTATTTGCACCTCCAAAACCGAGTCTTAGGTTGAAACAAGTGATTTGGGTCGTTTTGTGATTAAATGACCATATGGTATGTTCGTCGGGTCGATAGTATAACTTAATTGGGGACTAAATGTAAAACGATGTGTAAATTAGCTTGTAAATGGAAACGGGTCGACCCATACCCGTACCCGACCCCCCAGCCGACCCAACCCTTTCCCCCTTAACCCTACACTTCACAAACTTAGTCTTTCACCCTCTTCCCTCTTTTCTCTTACCCTCTCTATTGCAAGAACATCACAAATCTTCCTCTCTTAATAATTCTTGCATCAATAAGTGATATTGAATCCAAATCTATACAAGATAATCATCATCTACATCTCATCTTCATCATATCAAGGATTGAAGTTCATAGTTCAAGTTTTCTTTAACCATTTTTATTGGTCAAATTCGGATTTGACTTTTGAAGCAAGATTTGGTAAGTCAAATTCATCCCATATTCATCTATTTATGTTTGTTTATGTATCTCTAGTCATTTCGAGTATTTACATGTCCTAAAACGACTTAAAATGGAGTTTGGGTCAATTTAGGGTTAAATAGGGTTTTGGTTTAGGGTTGATGAATAGGAAGGTTTGATGATGTTATGGACGAAATTGTGTTATGGGTTATGTTTCTATATGTTTCTAGAGGTTAAAAATGAGTATTTGCACCTCCAAAACCGAGTCTTAGGTTGAAACAAGTGATTTGGGTCGTTTTGTGATTAAATGACCATATGGTATGTTCGTCGGGTCGATAGTATAACTTAATTGGGGACTAAATGTAAAACGATGTGTAAATTAGCTTGTAAATGGAAACGGGTCGACCCATACCCGTACCCGACCCCCCAGCCGACCCAACCCTTTCCCCCTTAACCCTACACTTCACAAACTTAGTCTTTCACCCTCTTCCCTCTTTTCTCTTACCCTCTCTATTGCAAGAACATCACAAATCTTCCTCTCTTAATAATTCTTGCATCAATAAGTGATATTGAATCCAAATCTATACAAGATAATCATCATCTACATCTCATCTTCATCATATCAAGGATTGAAGTTCATAGTTCAAGTTTTCTTTAACCATTTTTATTGGTCAAATTCGGATTTGACTTTTGAAGCAAGATTTGGTAAGTCAAATTCATCCCATATTCATCTATTTATGTTTGTTTATGTATCTCTAGTCATTTCGAGTATTTACATGTCCTAAAACGACTTAAAATGGAGTTTGGGTCAATTTAGGGTTAAATAGGGTTTTGGTTTAGGGTTGATGAATAGGAAGGTTTGATGATGTTATGGACGAAATTGTGTTATGGGTTATGATTGATGCATTTACAATTGATTGTAAGCATTGCATACATTGCTGATGAGCCCTCGGCAGGGGATTGCCGACATCCTGGTGTATAGATGTATGCACCCATTTTGGATGTAGATCTTGACCCCGAGTATATAGACATATATATCTCGATGTTTTTGAGATGCCGCTTTGTTCATGGTGATGACAAGCGAGTATCGTTGCATAGGTGACCGGAGATCACGCATAAGATAGGCATTTTGGCTTACTTACGCATATGGCATTGCATTGATACTCATATCATTTATGCATTTCTTATTACACGCTTTTTGTACTTGTGTAATCTTGTTGTTTATTATATTTCTTATATCATATAATCATATATATATATATATATATCTTTTGCGTGAATATAAACACTCGTATTTGGTTACATATATATATATATATATATATATATATATATATATATATATATATATATATATATATATATATATATATATATATATATATATATATATATATATATATATATATATATATATATATATATATATATATATATATATATATATATATATATATATATATATATATATATATATATATATATATATATATATATATATATATATATATATATATATATATATATATATATATATATATATATATATATATATATATATATATATATATATATATATATATATATATATATATATATATATATATATATATATATATATATATATATATATATATATATATATATATATATATATATATATATATATATATATATATATATATATATATATATATATATATATATATATATATATATATATATATATATATATATATATATATATATATATATATATATATATATATATATATATATATATATATATATATATATATATATATATATATATATATATATATATATATATATATATATATATATATATATATATATATATATATATATATATATATATATATATATATATATATATATATATATATATATATATATATATATATATATATATATATATATATATATATATATATATATATATATATATATATATATATATATATATATATATATATATATATATATATATATATATATATATATATATATATATATATATATATATATATATATATATATATATATATATATATATATATATATATATATATATATATATATATATATATATATATATATATATATATATATATATATATATATATATATATATATATATATATATATATATATATATATATATATATATATATATATATATATATATATATATATATATATATATATATATATATATATATATATATATATATATATATATATATATATATATATATATATATATATATATATATATATATATATATATATATATATATATATATATATATATATATATATATATATATATATATATATATATATATATATATATATATATATATATATATATATATATATATATATATATATATATATATATATATATATATATATATATATATATATATATATATATATATATATATATATATATATATATATATATATATATATATATATATATATATATATATATATATATATATATATATATATATATATATATATATATATATATATATATATATATATATATATATATATATATATATATATATATATATATATATATATATATATATATATATATATATATATATATATATATATATATATATATATATATATATATATATATATATATATATATATATATATATATATATATATATATATATATATATATATATATATATATATATATATATATATATATATATATATATATATATATATATATATATATATATATATATATATATATATATATATATATATATATATATATATATATATATATATATATATATATATATATATATATATATATATATATATATATATATATATATATATATATATATATATATATATATATATATATATATATATATATATATATATATATATATATATATATATATATATATATATATATATATATATATATATATATATATATATATATATATATATATATATATATATATATATATATATATATATATATATATATATATATATATATATATATATATATATATATATATATATATATATATATATATATATATATATATATATATATATATATATATATATATATATATATATATATATATATATATATATATATATATATATATATATATATATATATATATATATATATATATATATATATATATATATATATATATATATATATATATATATATATATATATATATATATATATATATATATATATATATATATATATATATATATATATATATATATATATATATATATATATATATATATATATATATATATATATATATATATATATATATATATATATATATATATATATATATATATATATATATATATATATATATATATATATATATATATATATATATATATATATATATATATATATATATATATATATATATATATATATATATATATATATATATATATATATATATATATATATATATATATATATATATATATATATATATATATATATATATATATATATATATATATATATATATATATATATATATATATATATATATATATATATATATATATATATATATATATATATATATATATATATATATATATATATATATATATATATATATATATATATATATATATATATATATATATATATATATATATATATATATATATATATATATATATATATATATATATATATATATATATATATATATATATATATATATATATATATATATATATATATATATATATATATATATATATATATATATATATATATATATATATATATATATATATATATATATATATATATATATATATATATATATATATATATATATATATATATATATATATATATATATATATATATATATATATATATATATATATATATATATATATATATATATATATATATATATATATATATATATATATATATATATATATATATATATATATATATATATATATATATATATATATATATATATATATATATATATATATATATATATATATATATATATATATATATATATATATATATATATATATATATATATATATATATATATATATATATATATATATATATATATATATATATATATATATATATATATATATATATATATATATATATATATATATATATATATATATATATATATATATATATATATATATATATATATATATATATATATATATATATATATATATATATATATATATATATATATATATATATATATATATATATATATATATATATATATATATATATATATATATATATATATATATATATATATATATATATATATATATATATATATATATATATATATATATATATATATATATATATATATATATATATATATATATATATATATATATATATATATATATATATATATATATATATATATATATATATATATATATATATATATATATATATATATATATATATATATATATATATATATATATATATATATATATATATATATATATATATATATATATATATATATATATATATATATATATATATATATATATATATATATATATATATATATATATATATATATATATATATATATATATATATATATATATATATATATATATATATATATATATATATATATATATATATATATATATATATATATATATATATATATATATATATATATATATATATATATATATATATATATATATATATATATATATATATATATATATATATATATATATATATATATATATATATATATATATATATATATATATATATATATATATATATATATATATATATATATATATATATATATATATATATATATATATATATATATATATATATATATATATATATATATATATATATATATATATATATATATATATATATATATATATATATATATATATATATATATATATATATATATATATATATATATATATATATATATATATATATATATATATATATATATATATATATATATATATATATATATATATATATATATATATATATATATATATATATATATATATATATATATATATATATATATATATATATATATATATATATATATATATATATATATATATATATATATATATATATATATATATATATATATATATATATATATATATATATATATATATATATATATATATATATATATATATATATATATATATATATATATATATATATATATATATATATATATATATATATATATATATATATATATATATATATATATATATATATATATATATATATATATATATATATATATATATATATATATATATATATATATATATATATATATATATATATATATATATATATATATATATATATATATATATATATATATATATATATATATATATATATATATATATATATATATATATATATATATATATATATATATATATATATATATATATATATATATATATATATATATATATATATATATATATATATATATATATATATATATATATATATATATATATATATATATATATATATATATATATATATATATATATATATATATATATATATATATATATATATATATATATATATATATATATATATATATATATATATATATATATATATATATATATATATATATATATATATATATATATATATATATATATATATATATATATATATATATATATATATATATATATATATATATATATATATATATATATATATATATATATATATATATATATATATATATATATATATATATATATATATATATATATATATATATATATATATATATATATATATATATATATATATATATATATATATATATATATATATATATATATATATATATATATATATATATATATATATATATATATATATATATATATATATATATATATATATATATATATATATATATATATATATATATATATATATATATATATATATATATATATATATATATATATATATATATATATATATATATATATATATATATATATATATATATATATATATATATATATATATATATATATATATATATATATATATATATATATATATATATATATATATATATATATATATATATATATATATATATATATATATATATATATATATATATATATATATATATATATATATATATATATATAAATGTCCTATACTTATATATAGTATATATATATATATATATAAAATATATATATATATAAAAAGGATGAAAATAATCAAAAAACCACATGTTTAAAAGTAAAACTGTAACTGTGTGAAAGTTGTTGATGAAAACATGAGAACCTAAAAGTTTAGTGTCAAGAAAATGAAAACGAAAACTTTGATATGGGGTAAAAGTTAAAAGATAGAAACTTTAAGGGGTTAAAATAAAAATTGGTAAAAGTTAATATGTGCTATAAGAACTTGTACATTTCATGCTTAAAGAACTTGTTTTAAAAGTAAAATCGTAACTGTGTAAAATTTGTTCGATGAAAACATGGGAACCTAAAAGTTTAGTGTCAAGAAAATGAAAACAAAAACTTTAATGTGGGGTAAAAGTTAAAAGATAGAAACTTTAAGGGGTTAAAATAAAAATTGGTAAAAGTTAATATGTGCTATAAGAACTTGTACATTTCATGCTTAAAGAACTTGTACCTTTCACATTACTTTTTAGTATATATATATAATATAATGTATACTTGTAAACGTTACATATAAATAGCTTATATATAAACTTTATATTTCATTACATTTTATTAAACTACAACCCAAACTAAGTATATGCACGTGTGCCTAATACTTTGTACTTGCGGACAAATGTATAAGGCGCGTGGTATGCCAACCAGTAAAGTGGTATCTCGACCTGACTTTTTGCAGCGACTAGCGCTGCAAAAACGCATGTACCTTATCCGTACACTGTTGACTTGATAGCAGTGTGGGCATGTTTGTCTTATTAACCTTTTGCAGCGACAGTCGCTGCAAAAAGTTAATAAGACAAACATGCCCATACTGCTATCAAGTCAACAGTGTACGGGCTGCGCTATATATGTATACAACTTTGCATTCGATTTTTGCACATTCAAGCTTTCATTTTCATTCATTCCGCCTTTCATTTTCATTCATTCCACCTTTCATTTTCATTCGAATTCCGTGTGGTTTTAGCATTTTCATTTTCAGGTATATGTATATATGTTTAAATATAGTAGGTATATATATATATGTTTATTAAATTTTTCATACCGTTTATGTATATGTATATATGTTTAAATATAGTAGGTATATATATATATATGTTTATTAAATTTTTCATACCGTTTATGTATATGTATATATATTTCAGATGGATTTTGAGTGTTTATGGGGAGAAATGGGTGCGGAAGATTTTGAGTTTCACATAGAAGAACCTGATGAAGAATTTGAGATGCCGGAGGCGGCCCCTCATTTTGACTACGACGCTAGGGCTTTCCACACCGATGAGGTATAATTAAAGGGATTTTATCATATTTATCCTTGTTAACGTTTAAAATCACCTATTTACCCACCTAATATAAAGAATACTTGCATTAAAAGAATTTACTTTATCGAAATTATCTTTTCTTTTTTTAATGAAATGTTAGAAATTGTGGGCTTGCTATCCTTCATTAATTTCGTACATCTTGAAGCTTACTTTTAAAATTTAGAAATTTATTAATATTTAGTTAAAAAAACCACTTAGTTACTTAAATTTATATTTTTGTACCATTTAATATGTGTTTCGTTGTTAAATTTATTGCATATGTAAAATGTTAGATATTTATATGTATATATATAATTTAATGATAATTTTTAAAATAACTATTTTAGGTGTTCGCTTCACACGAAGAAGTGTTCAACTGGGCCCAAAGAATAGCAAAAGAGCTTGGTTATGTGTTAATCAAACGACGAACAAATTCCAACTTAGCTGGTGTCAAAAATAGATTGACCATAGTCTGTAATCTTTCTGGGCAAATAGATAATAGGACAATCGGGCTCGTTAAAAAGACACTTAAATGTCAGTGCCCTTTTAGATTGGACGCCCGTTTGACAACTGATGGTGGTTGGAGGGTAACTGTTATAGACGACACACATAATCACTATCCAGCTAATAATCTGGAGGGTTACGCGTACGCAAGAATCATCATCCTCATCATCGTCATCCTCAACATCATCATCATCATCATCATCACATCATCATCATCATCATCATCATCATCATCATCATCATCATCATCATCATCATCATCATCATCATCATCATCATCATCATCATCATCATCATCATCATCATCATCATCATCATCATCATCATCATCATCATCATCATCATCATCATCATCATCATCATCATCATCATCATCATCATCATCATCATCATCATCATCATCATCATCATCATCATCATCATCATCATCATCATCATCATCATCATCATCATCATCATCATCATCATCATCATCATCATCATCATCATCATCATCATCATCATCATCATCATCATCATCATCATCATCATCATCATCATCATCATCATCATCATCATCATCATCATCATCATCATCATCATCATCATCATCATCATCATCATCATCATCATCATCATCATCATCATCATCATCATCATCATCATCATCATCATCATCATCATCATCATCATCATCATCATCATCATCATCATCATCATCATCATCATCATCATCATCATCATCATCATCATCATCATCATCATCATCATCATCATCATCATCATCATCATCATCATCATCATCATCATCATCATCATCATCATCATCATCATCATCATCATCATCATCATCATCATCATCATCATCATCATCATCATCATCATCATCATCATCATCATCATCATCATCATCATCATCATCATCATCATCATCATCATCATCATCATCATCATCATCATCATCATCATCATCATCATCATCATCATCATCATCATCATCATCATCATCATCATCATCATCATCATCATCATCATCATCATCATCATCATCATCATCATCATCATCATCATCATCATCATCATCATCATCATCATCATCATCATCATCATCATCATCATCATCATCATCATCATCATCATCATCATCATCATCATCATCATCATCATCATCATCATCATCATCATCATCATCATCATCATCATCATCATCATCATCATCATCATCATCATCATCATCATCATCATCATCATCATCATCATCATCATCATCATCATCATCATCATCATCATCATCATCATCATCATCATCATCATCATCATCATCATCATCATCATCATCATCATCATCATCATCATCATCATCATCATCATCATCATCATCATCATCATCATCATCATCATCATCATCATCATCATCATCATCATCATCATCATCATCATCATCATCATCATCATCATCATCATCATCATCATCATCATCATCATCATCATCATCATCATCATCATCATCATCATCATCATCATCATCATCATCATCATCATCATCATCATCATCATCATCATCGTCCTCATCATCATCATCATCATCATCATCCAAGTTGACATGATACGATCCACCAGAGAAAGGAGAGTCTGTGGCGAACTGCGCGCCCGACTGGGGAGGAAGAGGAGCCTGTGCATAACTATCATAGTTAAATAAGCCTTCGACCCAGGAGGATTGGCTAGCATCTGCACTTGTGTTCAGGTCGAACTGTGGACGTGGCTGGCTAGGCTGGGCCTGATGAGGCTGGCTATCCTGGCCCTGTGTCAGATGCGTATAGTCATACGACTGGGTACCCATCTGCCTGATGACCCGTCCTATGCCGCGGCGATGCCCCGACCGGGGTCCAAGTTCCTGCATGAAAATGTCTGGCTGCGGTGTTGGATTGGGGGCTTGTTCAGCCTCCTCCTTCTTCTTCTTCAACTTGGCCTGAAAACCGTTACATTATATATAAGGTTGATTAAATTGACATTTAATACTAAAAAAATATATAAGCTTAAAAACAGCCACTTACATGTATTGCTTCAGCCCGGGGGTGTTCCCATTTCTTATCAGCCTTTTTCTTGTGCTTGGTTTCGTACACATCCACCAAGTCTACGTCTCTGTTTTTATGAACTGTAACCACATCAATTTATCATAAGAATATACATTATTTAACATATATTTTTAAACACAAGTATATATTTCATAACAATAACTGACCTTTTCTTGGTGGACGTACTGCGAGTAAGACTGTCGTCCATGGGTCCCCGCAAGAACTTGCTTGCCCCTGTTTGTCTTGTTTGTCTCCGACTTCTTCATCCGGTCTTCCCTCTGGTAGTATCTCAGCAATGCCCTCCAGTCCTCCTGTGACAACCCCTCTGGAGGAACATCTTGCTCCAACTGTGGAACAGCTTCCAGGCCCCCTTTTTTTACTTAATTTTATATTCACTTTTTTACTTAACTTTTATATAATTTTACTTAATTTGTACTTAATTTATATGTTTTTATATTAACTTTTTTACTAAATTTTTTATACGTCATATTTAATACTTTTTTAACTTACTTTTTATATATAGTTTTATCTATATTTTTTTACACTTATTTTTTATACATTTTAACTAGTTTATTTTAATCAATTTTTTTACATAATCTTTGATGATCACTTCTATACATATATTTTTAAACCTTTTAAATGTATGTACTTTTTATAAAAACTTGTTTATTTAGTTTTATATTTATTTTTATCTAAATTTTTTTACTTATTTCTATAATATTTTTTAAAATTTGTTTTTTATATTTATATTTACTTTTATACTTTTTTTAACACTTATTTTTAAAGTTTTATAGAAACTTGTTTTTTATACTAATATAGTTTACTTATATGTTTTTTCTACGTAATCTTTAATATTCTTTTTAACTTATTTTTTACACTTATTTTTATATATATTTTCTTACACTTAATTTTGACTAGAGACTTGATTATCTACGTAAATTTTCATCTAACAATATAAATTGTATTCAATAGAATTCGAGCTTTTGTGTGTGTAAGTGTGTGTGTTAATGGTGGTTTCTAGTGAGAGAAAGTAGAGAGAGAGTAGAGAGATGTCAGGGAAAGATTGGATTGTATATGTGATGTGATGAAATGATCGGTTTTAGAGAGAAAAGTAAAAGAAGAGTTGATTTGAATTTGAATGGAAATGAATTTGGCCCGCCCACATTCCTTTTAAACTCACTTTCGGGTCGCGGGTTTGGTATGACCCGCGTGATGACCCGAATTCCAAGCAAGTTTGGGCAGGAATCAAGTTGGGCTTGATAAGGGTTTTGGGCTTAACAATTCAGTTTGGGCTCAACAATTTGTTTTTGGGCTGACATGATTTTGGGCTTGGTTTTCCAAAAAAAACAGAAATTTAAAAAATATAAAACCAAAAAAAAAATGAAAATAAACAATAAAAGTAAAATAAAAAAAATAAAAACACTTACTAAAACAACCAAAAATTAACAACTAAAACAAATATTTTTGACTTTTTAACGTTTTCTAATTTTGTATTTTATTTTTCAATTTTAAAACAAACACACATCAAAAAAAAATAAAACAAATAAAAACAAAACAAAAAAAAACAAAAAAATGAAAATAAACAATAAAATAACATAAAAAAAATAAAACAAATAAAAAAAAAAATTCATATGCATTTGCACACTCCCCCTCAAATTAAGCATAAAAACAACTTGGTAAATTTACAAACTCCCCCTTAAATCATGTATTCTACCCTTTTTCTCCCCCTCAAACATTGCATGTAATAACAAGTAAAACACATCAATGTTTCATGGCATGTAATCATTTAAGTTTGTAAATCTAGCATTCCCAACTTGGTTTTAAGAAAATTAAACCTGTTTTCATCCAATGGTTTGGTGAAAAGGTCAGCAAGTTGGTAGTCTGTCGGGATAAAATAGAGTTCGATGTTACCTTTCTCGACATGATCTTTAAGAAAATGGTACCGAACATCTATGTGCTTGGTCTTTGTGTGCTGTACAGGATTGCAAGAAATAGCAATAGCACTCTTTGAGTCACAGTAAATGGGAATTCTGTTGAATTGGAATCCATAATCAGTCAACTGAGTCTTCATCCAAAGAACTTGTGAACAACAGCTTGCGGCAGCAACGTATTCAGCTTCTGCAGTAGATGTGGATACACAATTCTGTTTCTTTGAAGACCAACTAACCAATCTATCCCCTAGAAACTGTACACTCCCAGAAGTACTCTTGCGATCAAGCTTACAACCTGCATGGTCAGCATCCGAATATGCAATTAACTGAAACCCGGTATCCCTTGGATACCAGAGACCAAGGTTCACTGTGCCTTTCAGGTAACGGAAGATCCGTTTAACGGCCTGGAAATGACTTTCCTTGGGATTGGCCTGGTACCTGGCACACATGCATGTGGCGAACATAATATCCGGGCGACTGGCAGTCAAATACATGAGTGACCCTATCATACTGCGATATTTCTTTTGATCAAAAGATTTTCCATTTAAGTCAGCACTAATCTTTGTTCGAGCTTCCATGGGTGTCCCAATTGTTTGACAATCCATCATATCAAACTTTTTCAACATGTCAAGGATGTACTTAGATTGACAAATAAAAGTACCATTTGACAACTGTTTTACTTGTAGACCAAGAAAAAAGTTTAATTCACCCATCATGCTCATTTCAAATTTCTTGATCATTAAAGCAGAGAAATTCTTGCAGTATTTAGGATTAGTTGACCCGAAAATTATGTCGTCAACATAAATCTGGATTAGAATGATGTCACTCCCTTGTCGTTTGATAAACAATGTAGTGTCAATCGAACCTTTGCTAAACCAGATTTCACAAGATAAGAGGATAGAGCATCATACCATGCACGAGGCGCTTGTTTCAGACCATATAAAGCCTTATCTAACATGTAAACATAATCCAGATGTTTGGAATTCACAAAACCTTCTGGTTGTTCAACATACACTTCTTCTTTGAGAATTCCATTCAAGAAGGCAGTTTTGACATCCATTTGGTAGACTGTGAAGTTCTTGTAGGCAGCATAGGCAAGAAACATCCGAATAGCCTCAATTCGTGCAACTGGTGCGAATGTCTCATCGTAGTCAATTCCATCTTGTTGGCAGTAACCCTTTGCAACCAATCGTGCTTTGTTGCGTACAACAACTCCAGTTTCATCCTTTTTGTTCTTGAAGATCCATTTGGTTTTAATTGGCTCCTTGTTCTTGTAAGGATTTGGAACCAATTTCCATACCTCAAGACGTTCGAACTGATTAAGTTATTCTTGCATTGCCTTCACCCAATCTGGACAACTTAGAGCTTCATTCACTGTCTTTGGTTCAACTATACTCAGAAAATTCACAAACAGACATTCATTCGCGGATGCGGATCTTGTCTGAACTCCAGTTGTTGGATAACCAATGACTTGAGAAATAGGATGAGCTCTTGTCCACTTGGTTGTGTGAGGAATTGGATCAAGTGGATCACCAGATTCTTCAGAATCAATAAAATCAGGAGAATGTTGTTCTGTTAATTGTTCAAGCGAAGTTTCAATTGGTTCAACAAAGTCATCATGATCATAATCTTCAGGATTGGTTGTAGGATTTGTCACTTGTGAGATATTATGAGGTTGAGTATGCAACTCTGAAGTATCGGTAGGTGGAAGAGAATCAGATGATGAATTAACATCTGATGATTGTGATGGTGAAGACTCATTGGGATCCAACTCTTCTGAATTTGAACTGGATGGTTCATTGGCATTTCCATCAGATTCAGGAACTTTCTTTGAAACTTGGAAAAATTCTTCGAATAAGATATCCAAATCTTGTGTTGTTGGAGTAGAGAATGATGATTTGACATTTGAAGCAGTCTTTGTTGCGGAAGCTTGTGGACTTTGAAGTTCGGGTCTTGAACTGTGTTGTAAGTGTTTGGTTAGGTAGAATTTGATTGATGATATTCATTGTGTTTGGTTGTTCAAAGGATCGTTAGTTTAGGTGAAGAGAGTGAATAATTATCGTGATAAGTTGAAAGATTGTTTCGAGAAAGTTAAAGGATTGATTCGAGATCGAGTATATTCAAGATGATGTACATGGTCGATATTTGAAAGATTTGTTGGAAAAATGACCATTGTTTGATGATTAGAAGAGTTTGAGATTGAATGGAGATTGTTATTTTGATAGATACTTGGATTGTTAAGATCCAAAGATTGTTCATTTGAGGGGGAGCAAGAGTAAACTCACGAGTCGTTAAATATACCCCGAAATTATTGTTTGTTCGAGGGGGAGCAAGAGATTAAAGATTTGTTATTGAATAATTTGCTCCGAGATAGTTGTTTGATTGAGGGGGAGCAAATGTTAATTGATCAAAGAATCAAGTGCTCCAAGATGTTTATTGATTCAGAGACAAGTTAGACCAAGAATTGAAGTTTTAAAGTCAAATCAAATTTCCGCATTCCAAAACCAAGCTTCCGCAATGCCAAGAGATTTCTAAGATAACCAAGCTTCCGCATCCAAAAGAATTCAAAGAATTCAAAGTCAAAATCAAGCTTCCGTATGCTACTCAAAGTTCAAGTTACTTCTCCAAGCAACATCAAGTTGAAATCAACATTCAAAAGTTCAAATTGTGAAAGCACAAAAGCTACAAAGATTTCAAAGATGCTTCCAAAGTATTCAAAGTTGCAAGAGAAGATCAAGATTTTATAAGTTATCGTCAAATATATGTGTTTGTTGAGAAGATTCAAAGTCAAGGTTGATACAAGAAGTTGAAGACAATGAGAAAGCTTCAAAGTCCATTCAACATTGAAGATTTTCAACAAATGGGCTCATCATGTTTATTTAAAGACCGAAGACAATGCAACATTTACAATTCAACACCAAGGGGGAGATTGTTAGAAATATAAATATGGTGTTTAATTGTAAATTCTAGTATTGGATGGGGTATTAGTGTTAAGTTAGTGATTAGTATAAATACCTCTCCCATAAGTCATTTATGACTAACCCTTGTATTATTGAAACCTTTCAACCCATTTGAATGAAAACTAACATTCTGCCAAACACATTCTCTCTCTCTACTTGCTCTCTCTAAAACCGCCATTGATAAACACATAAACACACACATAAGCTTGAATTCTAATGAATACATAAATATTCTAACAAATCACTAAAAAACCTAACACTAATCTTTCACTAACAAAACAAAATACATACAAATATAAACATTATAATACAAATCACTAACTTATCAACAAAACTAAAACTAACAATACAAACAAACTTATTAAAATCTAAAAATTAACTATCAATCCTAACAAAACTAATAAAACCAAAAACAATACTAACATATCAATATAATCAATTAACAAGCAAAAACACAAATTATAACAATAAAAAACGAACCGTGCCGGCTATGTATGGCCGAAGTAGTGGCTGGCCTGGTCAAAGTCCAGAAGTCGCTGCAAATAGTACGCCGGAAAAGTCTGTACCGCGGCGGTGATGGACGGATAAACAACAAAAAAACCCAAATATGTCGCTGCTAATATTTTGTGGGTGGCCGGATGAAAAATATGGGGGAAAACCGGATTGAAAGAAGGAGAATGAGAGGATGTAATTTTTTTTTTTGGTTTGATAATGAAAGAGAGATAGAGACGGAGGCTTTTATTCGAATTTTGGGCCCCATTCGAGTATTTGCAGCGACTCGCGCTGCAAAATCTTGGGTCAAAGGGTCAGCGCAATAATGGCGGTGGATGGTTGAGTGATGACGTGGCAGGAGTATTTGCAGCGACTAGCGCTGCAAATTCCTTTTGTCGAGATACCAACAATTAATAGTCGGGTTACGGGCTGCGATGTATAATCACAGAGTCTATTACTAGTCAATGAATCACGCATTCACGCCTATATATATATGAATTGCTCAATGAGCGCTATGTATTCTGATACACTAAGCGGACGTCAGTTGCACTGTCCATGCATGCATTCGGCCGTGCTGAGATTTATACCAACCTGATGTACATCTCATGCAACCGTGGTCGCTTTCTGCAAGTGCCATTGTGTTCCCCATAAACACAGTGCATATATAGACAACTATCATTTGGTCAAAGTGTAAAGCGTCGGAGGTGTACCGAAAACATACTTTCGGGGTATGTGCCTCTCATGCCGGAAAAGATGTACTCGTAATTCGATTGTTGGAAAATCTCTTTGCTTTGTCCCGCTATGTGGGTCAAATACAAAATAAGTTTATTTGTCTCAAATATGGGAAAGTTTGAATTGTATATATTTAACATTTATGTATTGATTTGATTTTATCCACATTATTAAATTACTGTCTGCGAATAAAAAAAATTAAGGAATCAAAAATACAATCATGTTAAGAAAATGATCAATTCTCTTAACTAAATAATCTAAATATCCTCCTAACTATAAGATAACGACAAGTGTCAAAATCAAAGGATATAAGGAAAAAGAATTATTGGATACCACATGTCACCTTCTAAAATTTTTAAAAGAATTATTAGGCTAAATTTTAAAAAGATATATCATTTCCCATCATTTTTAGACTACAATTTTTCCTAATAAAGTTGTTCTCCCAAAAAAAGTCCATCAAAATTATACTTTCCCGTATAGGATGCTAAATATGACAAATGGTTGTAAAATACAACCCCTCCAACAGCTCACCGTCTCACACTACCACACACACAAGGCCACTTTACTATACGGGCCAGATACCCCGACCATGGAATGTTGGGTAACCCGACCACACCCCTTTAGGAGCGACAGTCGCTCCTAAAGGGGTGACCCATTTATTGCACGCGGATCCCCATGCTTATACCCGTTAGAAACGCGTTGACCCGTCAAACACCCCTTTAGGAGCGACAGTCGCTCCTAAAGGGTGACTCGAAACCGTTGACCCGTCAAACACCCCTTTAGGAGCGACAGTCGCTCCTAAAGGGTGACTCGAAAAGATTTATATATTCTTTCTCTGGATCCAGCCTTCATATTGTTTCTCCAATTCTTTTCTCTTCTCCAATTATTTTCTCTTCTCCAACCGATCCAACCCCCCTCTCCCCCATATTTTCCGGCCAAGATTTTCCGGTGAGGCTTTAGGAGCGACCCAGTTTTTCAGCGAGGCTTTAGGAGCGACCCGTCGTTACCCCTTTCGTAAACCCAACGTTGAAGTAAGTTTTTATTTTTTTTTATTTCGTATCTATTAATTTGCTATATAGTATATGTATTAGTTTGATGTTATTCTTGTTATGCATAGATGTATTAGGATTGATCTTATATGCCCATAGATTTAACGTATTGTATGCGCCCATAGATTTAATGTATTGTTGTTCTTGTGTTCTTGTTGTTGTTCTTGTTTTTGTTATGTAAAAATGATTGTAAAAAAGTGTAAAAAAATATAAAATGTAAAAAAAGTGTATTACATAGTATATAAAAAATATATTTAAAAAAAAGTTTATAAAAGTTTGTACTAGAAAATGTTTGTATTAGAAAATATAAAAATGTTTGTATTAGAAAAGTTTATAAAAAATGTAAAAAAGTGTATACATAGTATATAAAAAATTATTTTAAAAAAAGTTTCTATAACAAAAAGTTTATATAAAAAAGTAGTTAAAAAATTAAGTTTAAAAAAAGTAGCTGAAAAAGTAGTAGTACAAAAGTCATATAAAAATGTTTGTATTAGAAATGTTTGTATTAGAAAAGTTTATAAAAAATATTTGTATTAGAAAAGTTTATAAAAAATGTAGAAAAGTGTATACATAGTATATAAAAAATATATTTTAAAAAAAATTTCTATAACAAAATGTAAAATAAAATGTCAAAAAAAATGAAGAAAATGTAAAAAATTATATAAAAAAAGTTCATGCGAAATTTTACGTTCAAAAAAAGTACTTAAAAATGTTTAAATAGAAATTTAAGTTCAAATAAATTAGATATAAAAAATTTAAGTTCATACGAAATTTAAAAAATGTTTATAAAAAAGTAAGTTCAGAAAAGTTTATAAAAAGTTAATAAAAAATTAAGTTCAAAAAATTATAAATAAAATGTTTATAAAAAATTATATATATATATAAAAAAAGGTTCTTACGAAATTTTACGTTAAAAAAAGTACTTAAAAATGTATAAATAAAAAAGGTATGTAAAAAGTTTTACATTATAAAACATAAGTATAAAAAGATATTAAAACATATATTGAAAAAGTAGTAGTACAAAAGTCATATAAAAAATTAAGTTAAAAAAAAAGTAGCTGAAAAAGTAGTAGTACAAAAGTCATATAAAAATGTTTGTATTAGAAATGTTTGTATTAGAAAAGTTTATAAAAAATATTTGTATTAGAAAAGTTTATAAAAAATGTAGAAAAGTGTATACATAGTATATAAAAAATATATTTTAAAAAAATTTCTATAACAAAATGTAAAATAAAATGTCAAAAAAAATGAAGAAAATGTAAAAAATTATATAAAAAAAGTTCATGCGAAATTTTACGTTCAAAAAAAGTACTTAAAAATGTTTAAATAGAAATTTAAGTTTAAATAAATTATATATAAAAAATTTAAGTTCATACGAAATTTAAAAAATGTTTATAAAAAAGTAAGTTCAGAAAAGTTTATAAAAAGTTAATAAAAAATTAAGTTAAAAAAATTATAAATAAAATGTTTATAAAAAATTATATATATATAAAAAAAGGTTCTTACGAAATTTTACGTTAAAAAAAGTACTTAAAAATGTATAAATAAAAAAGGTATGTAAAAAGTTTTACATTATAAAACATAAGTATAAAAAGATATTAAAACATATATTGAAAAAGTAGTAGTACAAAAGTCATATAAAAAATTAAGTTAAAAAAAAAGTAGTTCAAAAAGTTGATATAAAAAGTATTATAATACGTGTATTATTTATGTAGATTTAAGAAAAATGCTAGGAGCTCACGGCGGCGACGGCGATGGAAACGATCCGCACCGATCGTGGTGGAAGAAAATAACAGGGTGCAAAAACAGCGGTAAGAAAATTGACTTTACATTAAATTTAGTTATGCATTGAAATAATTGTATTCTTATCGTTTAAAGTAACTTATTTATGTTATTGTTACTTATTGGTTTTGTAGGGTCGAAGAAAACACCACCACCACCCAGAGGGGCAGCCAAACATCTAAACCTTGAGGCTGCCTTCAAGAAAAATGGAGGCCCGTTACCCATGTACTTCGATTACAAATCGAAGACCTTTCAGTCGATCGGGGACTACGGGGCTATGTACAAATCTTTGTTAGGCTCATTGATCGGAGATGTCCCCCAGTACTACGAGTCATGGTACGATGTGCCCGAGTCTCTGAGGGACAATATCTTGGAGGAAATACAGGTTAGAATATGTTTCTTTTTATATTTTTTACTTAATATGTTTTACAATGATAACCCCCCGAAACTGCTAACTTGTATTTGTAAACAATGTAGCGCTGGTTTGCGATGGACCAGTACTTAGAGCATGATGAGGACGACCCCACCCGGAAGGCAGCAAAACAGGCTTTCCATGCTGATGCAGCTAGCATATATAGGCAGAGAAAGTCAAAATTCAAATCTCAGCATTTTACAGCACGGGGGGGTGTAGACGAAGCAGATACCCTGCAGACAGCACCGCCAGCTGGTATGGACCCGGAAGAGTGGGGAAAACTATTGCGTTTCTATACGAGGGATGACCGGGTCAAGCGGGCCGCGACAAACAAGACAAACCGGTCCAAACAGGCGGTGGGGACTCAGGGTCGGCGATCTATTTCTCTTGCCCACGATCGGGCGTTGGTACGTTTGGTTTTAACAAAAGTATACAATTCTTGTGTTTTTTTATGCTAATTATTTGACTTGTTTGCAGGCCAAGCACCATAACGAAAAGAAGGAGGGGCCACCGCCCACGTGGGAGTCGACTTGGGCGGCAACCCACAGACTACAACCTCCGGAAGTTGCGGTATATACATAACTTTAAGTTAAATTACTTTTAATTACTGCTCCATTTATTAAACTTACCTTACTATTTATATGCAGTCCCGTCTGGAAGCTGCGCAGGTGAGACATTCACAGGATCCTGCACCGACACCTCCAACCCAGTTGTTCCCGGAAGCGTTTGGATCGCGATCGGGACATCAGCGCGGACTAGGGAGGATTCTCAGGGGTTTCGGATCCCATGATTTCCCTGTTGAGTTGCCGCAGCCACATTATGGACCTCCGGAAGGCCCATCTGGATCGTATTCTGGCCCGTCTGGATCCCAACCTTCCGGCTCCTATGTTGACTTGCACCAGTCTGGTGATGAGTATTTCGACCCCCGCCAGTTATGGAGTGGGCCATCGTCGCATTATGGACCTCCATCAGGGGAATTTGGTAGCTTGTCGGATATGAGTGGATTTTTTAGTGGAACAGGCTCTGTATCCGGACCAGGTGTGGGTGATGATAATGCCGGTGAGGACGACGACGATTCCGGTGATTAGACTTTTTTTTATTTGTACGAAGTATGGACATTTTTATAAATACAGTTTGTTATGTACATTTTTATAATACATTTTTATTTTACTTTTTATATACTTTTTTATAATTAGATTTTATATGCACTTTTTTATAATTAGATTTTATATGCACTTTTTTATAATACTTTTTTATAATTAATTTTATATGCACTTTTTTATAATTAGATTTTATATCACTTTTTTATAATACATTTTTTATAATACACTTTTTATACACTTTTTTATAATTAGATTTTATATGCACTTTTTTATAATACTTTTTTTTAATTCACTATTTTATATACTTTTTTATAATCCACTTTCTTATACACTTTTTTATAATACACTTTTTATACACTTTTTTATAATACACTTTTTTAATACACTTTTTATACACTTTTTTATAATTATTTTATATGCACTTTTTTATAATTAGATTTTATATGCACTTTTTTATAATACACTTTTTATACACTTTTTTATAATTAGATTTTATATGCACTTTTTTATAATACATTTTTTATTTTACTTTTTAATATACTTTTTTATAATTAGATTTTATATGCACTTTTTTATAATACCTTTTTTATAATACACTTTTTTATAACTTTTTATACACTTTTTTATAATACATTTTTTATTTTACTTTTTTATATACTTTTTTATTTTACTTCTTTTTTATATACCTTTTTTATAATTAGATTTTATATGCACTTTTTTATAATACTTTTTTTTTAATACATATTTTATAACAAAATACAATTACTCACAAAATAACACCGCAACTATTGAAAAATTGTTTGTGTATAAAAAAAACAAAAAAATACATACTTTTATACTTTTTTATAATACATTTTTTATATACTTTTTTATAATTAGATTTTATATGCACTTTTTTATAATACTTTTTTTTTAATTCACTATTTTATATACTTTTTTATAATCCACTTTCTTATAATACATTTTATACACTTTTTTATAATACACTTTTTTATAATACACTTTTTTATATCACTTTTTTATAATACTTTTTTTTTAATTCACTTTTTATACACTTTTTTATAATACTTTTTTTAAATACACTTTTTTATAATTAGATTTTATATGCACTTTTTTATAATACATTTTTATACACTTTTTATACACTTTTTTATAATTAATTTTATACACTTTTTTATAATACACTTTTTATACACTTTTTTATAATTAATTTTATATCACTTTTTTATAATTAGATTTTATACACTTTTTTATAATTAATTTTATATACTTTTTTATAATTAGATTTTATATGCACTTTTTTATAATTAGATTTTATATGCACTTTTTTATAATACACTTTTTTATAATTAGATTTTATATGACTTTTTTATAATTAGATTTTATATGCACTTTTTTATAATACTTTTTTATACACTTTTTATACACTTTTTTATAATACTTTTTTATACATCTTTTATACACTTTTTTTTAATTACTATTTTTATACTTTTTTATATTATTTTATATACTTTTTTATAATTAGATTTTATATGCACTTTTTTATAATACTTTTTTTTTAATTCACTATTTTATATACTTTTTTATAATCCACTTTCTTATACACTTTTTTACACTTTTTTATAATACACTTTTTATACACTTTTTTATAATACATTTTTTATATACTTTTTATATTTTTTATATGCACTTTTTTATAATACTTTTTTTTAATTCACTATTTTATATACTTTTTTATAATCACTTTTTTATAATACACTTTTTATACACTTTTTTTTAATTCACTATTTTATATACTTTTTTATAATACCTTTTTTATAATACACTTTTTATACACTTTTTATACACTTTTTTTTATTACTTTTTATATACTTTTTTATAATTAGATTTTATATGCACTTTTTTATAATACACTTTTTTATATACACTTTTTTATAATAAATATTTTATACACTTTTTTTTAATACATACTTTTATACACTTTTTATTTTACTTTTTTATATACTTTTTTATAATTAGATTTTATATGCACTTTTTTATAATACACTTTTTATTTTACTTTTTTATATACTTTTTTATAATTAGATTTTATATGCACTTTTTTATAATACTTTTTTTTTAATTCACTATTTTATATACTTTTTTATAATCCACTTTCTTATACACTTTTTTATAATACACTTTTTATACACTTTTTTATAATACACTTTTTTATACACTTTTTATACACTTTTTTATAATACTTTTTTATAATTAGATTTTATATGCACTTTTTTATAATACATTTTTTATTTTACTTTTTTATATACTTTTTTATAATTAGATTTTATATGCACTTTTTTATAATACTTTTTTTTTAATTCACTATTTTATAAATAATGTACATCACATTCGAAGTGTAAAGTGTAAAGCAAATGAAGTGTACATCACATTCGAAGTGTAAAGTGTAAAGCAAATGAAGTGTACATCACATTCGAAGTGTAAAGTGTAAAGCAAATGAAGTGTACATCACATTCGAAGTGTAAAGTGTAAAGCAAATGAAGTGTACATCACATTCGAAGTGTAAAGTGTAAAGCAAATGAAGTGTACATCACATTCGAAGTGTAAAGTGTAAA
>CM067167.1:184347269-184377915 GCA_034093135.1 Erigeron breviscapus
TTTGTACTGTCTCACTACAAAATCAAACTTTCGTATTACAAGATCAATTAAACAATGTCCTGGCTATACGACGCCTTATTTCCCGATAACGACCAACTGCTTCCGGATTTGAATGAGGCAAGCCATATATATTTAAGTAATTTATATATATATTTGGTAGAATATAGTTAGTATAATATACGTTACGTACATGTTTCTTTTGGTTCATAATTTTCAACAATACTATTATGTCTTTGTGATATATAGTCCCCGACATTTGAGGTGGAACAATCAAATTGGGGTTGTACATTTGGAAGTGAGTCGGGGGACATATTTAATTATGGATCAGTTCATCATAAAAAATTCAAAAAAAAAATAAAAAAAAAAAAAATAAAAAAAAAAAAATAAAAAAAAAAAAAAAAAAAAATAAAAAAAAAAAAAAAAAAAAAAAAAAATAAAAAAAATTCAAAATAAAAATTCAAAAAAAATCAAAGGAATTATTTAAAGTACGAAAAAAAAATAAAAAAAAAAATAAAAAATCAAAAAAAAATAAAAAAAAAAAAATAAAAAAAATTCAAAATAAAAAAAAAAAAATAAAAAAAAAAAAAATAAAAAAAAAAAAAATAAAAAAAAAAAAAATAAAAAAAAAAAATAAAAATGAAAAAAAAAAAAATAAAAAAAAAATAAGTTCACAGGAAAGAACCTAGGCTCTGATACCATTCTGTAACGCCCCTAACTTACAAAACGTACAAAATGATATCAAAAGGAACTTAAGAACAAAAGGACGTTAATCTTATTCCAAATCAAACCAAAGTCAAGCCAAAGTCAACCAACAAAATATTCAAAAGTACTTATAATCCAACATAAAGAACTAAAGCTTGAAGAACTCTAAGGCCAAAGGTGCTAAGTCCAAATCGTTCTACACTCTTCGCTCGTTCCCATGTGATATGAGCTTCTGTGCCTTAAGCATTGAAATAACTTTGATAGATTTTACAGGGAGATCGCCATTAAGAACACATTTAGGTCTAAGATAATTCCCAAACAATATCCGCCTAGAAGCACATTCGATAACCGCACTGTGACGAGATAACCAATCCATACCAAGAATAATATCAAAGTCATGCATGGTCATAGGAAGGAGATTTGCAAGGAAGATGTCGTTACCAATTTCCAAACGACAGTTTCGAAAGACACGATCAATAACTTCAACGCTACCCATTGGCGTAGAGATCGACAAAGGAGAAGGTAACAAAGTTGGCGAGACTTTCAAATATTTCGAGCTCTTAAGGGACACTATCGAGTGTGTAGAGCCAGAATCAAACAAGACAAAGAAGGCACGAAAGTCTATAAACACATGACCAATAATAGTACCTAACAATACAAAGAATGAATGACCAAATAATTCAACTAAAACATTTTCAATACGAGATAGGATCGGAATATACCTGCTGTGTCAGCAGCCTGAGTAGTAGTCAAGGCAAAAACACGTCCACCAGTAGCTGTCGGAGGAACCTTCTGAACAAATCCAGGTCTAGGATTCTTACAATCCTTAGCAATATGACCATTACCTCCACAAGCAAAGCATGAACCAGTAGCACGAAAACAAACTCTTCCAGCATGAGATTTTCCACAAGTCCCACATGGTGCAATAGCATTAACACCACCATTTCTGTCATTCCTTTGCTGACCTTGGGGACGATACACTTGCAATTGGCCATGATTATTATTGTTATGATTAGGCCCATTGGTGATCCTTAGCTGATTTCCTCCATTATTACCACGATAACCTTGATTCCCAGAAGGTTGACCTTGCCTATTGTTCACTGGAGGCACAGAACGTAGTGGCTGGGCATTCTTAAATCTCTTGTTCTTACCTTCCTCATTTTTAGTAGCCAAAAACTCTGCTCGCTCCATCTCCAAATTTCGAGCATAATCGGCTGCCTCAGCTACATCATAACACTTCAGATTAATCAGCTTGGAGCGGTAACGCGGATGTATAGCCCACTTGTACTTACGAGCTTGATCCTCAGAAGACCCAGCAGAAACTCCAATCAAACCCACGAGTCTCAAAAACCTCTTTGTAAAATCACCGACAGACTCGTCACCCCTCTGACTGATATTAGCATACTCTCGAATCATAGCCTCTTTTTCCGCCTCTGAAAAGTACTGACGGAAAAACAACTCCTTAAAAGAAGACCAATCTAACGCATCCTCATAGTCAATACCACCTTTTGCATTTCTCAAAGCAATCCACCAACGCTGAGCATCTCCCTCTAACTTGTACACCGCTAGTGGCACCCAGTACCTCTCATCACAACCAAGGACCCTATAAATCTTCTCAATATGGGTGATCCAGTTCTCAGCTTCCACAGGAGTGCTAGCAGTGCTGAATGACAAAGGACGTTGTTTTTGGAACCGTCCTAGCCACACATGAATAGCCTCATCCACTATAGCTTTTTCTTCCTCGTTCTCATCCTCGTTTTCATGCGTCTTCATCATACCAACAAAACCTTCTTGATTACGTATTGCATCAACAGTTTGAGCCACAATGTTTGGTAACAGGTTCGCAAGAGTTTCGTTGATCTTGTTGACTACATCATTCTCAGTCATGCCCTTCCTTTTCGGTGCCATCTATCGAGCGAGACGAAGATACAACGGTTACGATTAGCATGACGATTAAATGAAAATAAACAAATAGATAGATCAATAAAGATTAAAGCGAGAGATAGCTTATCGAAGCCGAAAGAGTGTCCTAACCCAAAGTCTACCCAAATCTCACAGGCCATAACTTAGGTTTAAGTTTCTACAGGAAAGGACCTAGGCTCTGATACCATTCTGTAACGCCCCTAACTTACAAAACGTACAAAATGATATCAAAAGGAACTTAAGAACAAAAGGACGTTAATCTTATTCCAAATCAAACCAAAGTCAAGCCAAAGTCAACCAACAAAATATTCAAAAGTACTTATAATCCAACATAAAGAACTAAAGCTTGAAGAACTCTAAGGCCAAAGGTGCTAAGTCCAAATCGTTCTACACTCTTCGCTCGTTCCCAGTGCCCCCTTGATTACCTGCCGTATAAGAAAGAAAAAGGAATACGGCTGAGCAAAAGCCCAGTGAACGGATATGACAAAAGCAGGAATATATGAGTGTACGAATTGGGGAACACTTGTACGAATCACCGCATCAAATTTAACCCAAACGTACCTCTTTCGGGACCAATACTCGAGGGACATATATGAGTGTACGAATTGGGGAACACTTGTACGAATCACCGCATCAAATTTAACCCAAACGTACCTCTTTCGGGACCAATACTCGAGGGACATATATGAGTGTACGAATTGGGGAACACTTGTACGAATCACCGCATCAAATTTAACCCAAACGTACCTCTTTCGGGACCAATACTCGAGGGACATATATGAGTGTACGAATTGGGGAACACTTGTACGAATCACCGCATCAAATTTAACCCAAACGTACCTCTTTCGGGACCAATACTCGAGGGACATATATGAGTGTACGAATTGGGGAACACTTGTACGAATCACCGCATCAAATTTAACCCAAACGTACCTCTTTCGGGACCAATACTCGAGGGACATATATGAGTGTACGAATTGGGGAACACTTGTACGAATCACCGCATCAAATTTAACCCAAACGTACCTCTTTCGGGACCAATACTCGAGGGACATATATGAGTGTACGAATTGGGGAACACTTGTACGAATCACCGCATCAAATTTAACCCAAACGTACCTCTTTCGGGACCAATACTCGAGGGACATATATGAGTGTACGAATTGGGGAACACTTGTACGAATCACCGCATCAAATTTAACCCAAACGTACCTCTTTCGGGACCAATACTCGAGGGACATATATGAGTGTACGAATTGGGGAACACTTGTACGAATCACCGCATCAAATTTAACCCAAACGTACCTCTTTCGGGACCAATACTCGAGGGACATATATGAGTGTACGAATTGGGGAACACTTGTACGAATCACCGCATCAAATTTAACCCAAACGTACCTCTTTCGGGACCAATACTCGAGGGACATATATGAGTGTACGAATTGGGGAACACTTGTACGAATCACCGCATCAAATTTAACCCAAACGTACCTCTTTCGGGACCAATACTCGAGGGACATATATGAGTGTACGAATTGGGGAACACTTGTACGAATCACCGCATCAAATTTAACCCAAACGTACCTCTTTCGGGACCAATACTCGAGGGACATATATGAGTGTACGAATTGGGGAACACTTGTACGAATCACCGCATCAAATTTAACCCAAACGTACCTCTTTCGGGACCAATACTCGAGGGACATATATGAGTGTACGAATTGGGGAACACTTGTACGAATCACCGCATCAAATTTAACCCAAACGTACCTCTTTCGGGACCAATACTCGAGGGACATATATGAGTGTACGAATTGGGGAACACTTGTACGAATCACCGCATCAAATTTAACCCAAACGTACCTCTTTCGGGACCAATACTCGAGGGACATATATGAGTGTACGAATTGGGGAACACTTGTACGAATCACCGCATCAAATTTAACCCAAACGTACCTCTTTCGGGACCAATACTCGAGGGACATATATGAGTGTACGAATTGGGGAACACTTGTACGAATCACCGCATCAAATTTAACCCAAACGTACCTCTTTCGGGACCAATACTCGAGGGACATATATGAGTGTACGAATTGGGGAACACTTGTACGAATCACCGCATCAAATTTAACCCAAACGTACCTCTTTCGGGACCAATACTCGAGGGACATATATGAGTGTACGAATTGGGGAACACTTGTACGAATCACCGCATCAAATTTAACCCAAACGTACCTCTTTCGGGACCAATACTCGAGGGACATATATGAGTGTACGAATTGGGGAACACTTGTACGAATCACCGCATCAAATTTAACCCAAACGTACCTCTTTCGGGACCAATACTCGAGGGACATATATGAGTGTACGAATTGGGGAACACTTGTACGAATCACCGCATCAAATTTAACCCAAACGTACCTCTTTCGGGACCAATACTCGAGGGACATATATGAGTGTACGAATTGGGGAACACTTGTACGAATCACCGCATCAAATGTAACACCCAAACGTACCTCTTTCGGGACCAATACTCGAGGGACATATATGAGTGTACGAATTGGGGAACACTTGTACGAATCACCGCATCAAATGTAACACCCAAACGCAACTCTTTCGGGACTATTATTAAATTGGGTTTCAAGAGATGGTTTTGACACACTTAATATATATCAAAATATTATAATTTTCGAATCAACAAATATATTCAAAGGCTAACAAACAAATAATTTTTCAAATAATATATCGAATCCATACAAATTCCACAAAATTTTAAATGAAGTTTTGAGAGGAAAGATTTTACCGAAAGGATCCTAATACCACCTAGAATATCCGTACCTTATCGCCGATCACAATGAATTCAAAGATGCAATAGCCACCAACGAAACGCGATTACCAAACCGAATCTAATCATATAGAAGAGTATAAGCACAAAATATATTCAAATAGGGAGTATGTAATATCCTTTTTTATTTTATGGGTTTTATTATATATTTCGAAATGATGGCCTTCTGTAATGTTTCAACATATTCGTTTAACTAGAAAATTGCGATCGACCATATGTCACATTTGTCATATATGTTAAATGTTATTCAATATCCCAGGCATATACAATTTTACACATATGTTATTTCTTTGACTAAAAAAAAAAAATAAAATAAATAAAAAAAATAAAGCAACTAGAATATCCGTACCTTATCGCCGATCACAATGAATTCAAAGATGCAATAGCCACCAACGAAACGCGATTACCAAACCGAATCTAATCATATAGAAGAGTATAAGCACAAAATATATTCAAAGGCTAACAAACAAATAATTTTTCAAATAATATATCGAATCCATACAAATTCCACAAAATTTTAAATGAAGTTTTGAGAGGAAAGATTTTACCGAAAGGATCCTAATACCACCTAGAATATCCGTACCTTATCGCCGATCACAATGAATTCAAAGATGCAATAGCCACCAACGAAACGCGATTACCAAACCGAATCTAATCATATAGAAGAGTATAAGCACAAAATATATTCAAATAGGGAGTATGTAATATCCTTTTTTATTTTATGGGTTTTATTATATATTTCGAAATGATGGCCTTCTGTAATGTTTCAACATATTCGTTTAACTAGAAAATTGCGATCGACCATATGTCACATTTGTCATATATGTTAAATGTTATTCAATATCCCAGGCATATACAATTTTACACATATGTTATTTCTTTGACTAAAAAAAAAAAATAAAAAAAATATCATGTTGCTAGTTCTCTTAACAATTTATTAGTTAAAATAATATTTACTAAAAATAGATATAATAACAATTCTATTCTTATTAAATATATATATATATACAATGATAATAATTTGTTTAAAACATTATATAGTTTATTGTATAAATTCTATAAGGAGTTTAGTGGCTTACCAATGAAGAGATGTCTTGGAATATTGTACAGTGTAAATTACATGCAATTTCCCCAAGATATTATGTTGACTTGCTTTCTTTTCTTTCTGACAACCACACATACACGCATACAAGGAGCAGGAAGTAGGATTCTTCTAAGTTATGGTATAATTTTAGCAAAGAGATGAAAGTCTTTTACTATGTAAAGTACTTGACCAAATTCTTCACCTTATAATTTCCATCTTTTCCTTATTCTGCTTCACAACCCCATCTATTTATTTAAATATCTTCTTTTGGAATCTATCTAGTATTTCATATGAAAAGAAAAGGGATATGAAGTTAATGACAATGATATTTAGTCTAGCTTTTATCTACCCATTTTATTGTTAACCGTAGATGATACATACAAAAAGCCATGGTGCAATTTAATAGTCATTACACTACTTTTAATCCATACATGAATGTATCGCTTCATCTCTCTATAACTGATCCTATCTATTATCTAGCTTTTAATATTAGTTACTATCCTTATTATATACTTTGTTACAATGGCTTAAACAAATTTCTAGTCATTAAATCTCGTGACAGCAATTTGGCCATATCAAAGTTTATGATGGTTATTTTACTTTTCTTCTTAACATAATATTTTTCTTTGCTCTATAATTTATGAGATTTATCTAAGTATTTACGTATAATCAAAATATAGTGTTTTCATTTTATTGTGCTTGAAACCCTTCGAAGAAAGAAGCTGTATGCGAAATACTCTAAGTGTGAATTTTGGTTGCAGAGAGTTGCTTTTCTGGGTCATGTTGTGTCAGCTGAGGGTATAATGATGGATCCAGCGAAAACTGAGGCTATTACAAATTGGCCAAGACCCACATCTGTTACAGAGATTCGGAGTTTTCTTGGCTTAGCTGGTTATTATCGACGCTTTGTTGAAGGTTTTTCTGTGATTGCTTTGCCTCTGACCCAATTGATGAGAAAAGGAGTAAAATTTGAGTGAAGAGTGTAGAACGATTTGGACTTAGCACCTTTGGCCTTAGAGTTCTTCAAGCTTTAGTTCTTTATGTTGGATTATAAGTACTTTTGAATATTTTGTTGGTTGACTTTGGCTTGACTTTGGTTTGATTTGGAATAAGATTAACGTCCTTTTGTTCTTAAGTTCCTTTTGATATCATTTTGTACGTTTTGTAAGTTAGGGGCGTTACAGTAACATTACTTAAATGGAACCATTAACTTACAGTGGACAAAGCAGGGGAGTGACTTTAGTATATTTGTCGAAATATTATATTATTATTCTTCGTAATTTTAATTGTTGTTAATTTAATCATTTATAGATGGCCTTTGATGGGTCAGAATATGAGGATGAAATAGCAGAGAATATGAGGATGAAATAGCAGTGGAAGAGGAGGATGTAGAAGAAGGCGTTGATCCATCAGGGACGGCCGGAGAAACCAATGAAGATAACCCCTTACCGGAGGATCATATTCCATATAGAACTACCGAGGTATGTTTCATAATTTCAATGGAAAAAAAATTTTCTCGATGTATTAAACAGAGTTTGCTTAGTTGGTCTGCAGGGGTGCCTTCGGGTTCCAACCACTAGCATACTTGCCCGCTTGGATGTCACTGCTAGCGTTCGAACCACTAACAACTAACACACCGTTCTTAAAAAAACAAATAGAGTTTCTTTGGTAACATTACTTAAATGGAACCATTAACTTACAGTGGACAAAGCAGGGGAGTGACTTTAGTATATTTGTCGAAATATTATATTATTATTCTTCGTAATTTTAATTGTTGTTAATTTAATCATTTATAGATGGCCTTTGATGGGTCAGAATATGAGGATGAAATAGCAGAGGAGGAGGAGGAGGTAGAAGAAGGCGGCATCTGGAGTTCGCGGCATTGTCGTTTTCCTGCCAGCGGTGAGGCACGTCGACGGTTTAATAGGCTGAAAAGGTAGCCTTTCGGTTGGGGTGAGATCATACACTGGCCCACACTACGAAAGCTTGGCCTTGAAAGCAGGGCAAAATAGGTAATCGGACAGAACACGGCGTGGAGCCGTGGCTTCACGCAGCGTGAGCCGGCCCACCAAGAGATTACTGTGGAGTTCCTATCCACGTTCCACTTCAGTCCGACGGCTGACGGCTGACCCTGATGCGGAAGAGGGACAGCCCCAACAGGTGTCGTTTTCCCTTTTTGGACGGCCCCAAAGTATGTCGCTCGCCCGCTTTGGGTGTCTTACCGGCGTTTATACCAAGGCGGAGACGGCCACACCGATGTTTACAGAGGCGTTTGTGGAAAAGCCAGAAGACGAGCTGTCTGCTTTTTGGGCGAGGATTGGTGATCAGGTGTACAAAGGGAAGAAGTTTCGTGCTAAAAACATCAGGTTGGAGTTTTATTTTAGTTGATAAATCTTTTTTCTTTTGAAAATCGATTGACAACCTTTGTGTTTAGTGGTTTTATTGCATTTTATCAATCCGCTTCTAATATAATTATTATGTCAAATTAGCTAAGAACATGATCTTCCCATCACAATGTACAAGTTACTGTTATATTTTGTTCTGATTTCTGAATTTGAGATATCCAACAGACTACCATGGAAATTTAGAAGTTAGATTTAATCATTATTATTAGAGATAAAAGTCAACTAAAGTATACTAGTAAAATAAAGACGTACTCGATAAGTGTTACCCGAGCAACCACGGGTATTGTTCTAGTAGTTTTTATTGTTAAGGGTGTTCATTAGAGTTTTTTAACCGATTAACCACCCAATCCGAAGATATTTGGGTTAATGGGTTTGGGTTATTTGGGTATTGGTTTGGTTTTGGTTCTAACGGAAACAAAATAATGGTTTTTGGTTTGGTTTTGGTTATTCTTTTTCAAAGTTTTGTATAGTTACATAAGATGATCAGTAATTACATGTATATACAGTATATTGCTATAGTTAAATTAGATATGATCAGTTATTACATCTATATTTCTATAGTTACATAAAATGATAATCATGTACATTTTAGTTATATAAGATTACATGGTTATATAATTAATATAAGGAGCTCAACTATTATTTCATATGTCGTATTTGTTAACAGGCACCTTTGCATCGGTACCACCTTTACCGCCTGATCGCCAGGACAATCGTTGCACGCAAAAATGGTGCAGAGTGGATCTGCCAACAAGATATGTGTTTGCTGTATTGCCTCCTCACTGGGACGCCGTTCAACTTGGCACACTGTATGGCGGGGTATTTCTTTGAGTACCACAGCAGGTAATGTTCCGACCATATGTATATATATTGCTTATGTGACTTTCTAATATAAATTGCTAGGATTATCGTTCGTACTAATCAAGGTGTAGATGAAATTGAACATATTAGTCACATTTATGTATACTTTGTTAAGGTGATGCTCAAGTGAATTTTAGTCTTTGTGGGTATAAGGGCTGGAAATGAATTGGAGTAACATGGGCTGGGCTGGAATTTGAACATACTAGAATGTAGCAGTTTGTTGTTTTTGGGTTGACAATTTGTATCGGGTTCACGGATTGTGACTATCTTGAACCAGACATAAGCAGGCATAACTTTTAATGAGAAATCTTCCCTTTTGCCCAGATAGTCACCATTCACAGTTTCATTAAGACCAGTAGTATTTTTCAAAAATAATGTCTTGTTTCGCACATAGACCCATGGCACATTAAGCTTCTACCCTCTCCAAGCATGTATTTTCCATTTTGTGAAAAATTTGAACCTCTGGTACAGTTTATGGTTTTGAGAATATGTGTCATATATGTCAGACTCCAATTGAGATTTTTGAATATATGGTTTTTACCTATCAAGATTAGTACTAAATGACTTCGAGTGACCCGTTGCTCCACATGTAACATAAACACTGCCCGTTTGTTAATTGGATTATCGGGTGCATTACTTTAGGCTATAAGCAAACTTTTCCACGTATATTTGTGAATATGCACTTGATCTTAGGCCATCTCCAATGGCTTTTACAAAATACTCCAGCGTACCGGCCACCTCAGCAACACGTCAGCAAACTGTTTCAACATACTGAATCAACATACGGAACTTATTTTATCTCCAATCCAACATACTGAAACTCAGTTTGCCAATACCACATTATCATTAATATTAAATTAAAAAACATATTTTATACTAATAAAAAACATGATAGTAAATTCAAAAAACATTATACCGAAAGAAGTTAGCTAGCAAACAAATCATTTGACCCCACATTCCAATTTGTTGACAAAATGCCTACATGCAAACTGAATAAGCATTTTGAGCAACAAACTGATTCTCCAATAATGACACATTGGCTCCTCAGTTTGCATACTGTCATGGTATTCCCCATTGGAGTTAGCCTTAAATGTGAATGATGCTGTAACAACCGTTTTCAATTTGTTTTGTGACAGATCGATAAATGGGTCAATCGTCTGTGGCCACAGGATCGCCAAAAATCTGGGGTTAGAGGCGTTGCTTGAAGACCTCCTGGCACCACCTGTTTCGCCGCATCCGCAAGGTATTAGCAAGCATTTGATAATATTATGGTATGCTAAAACTTAGTTTAAATCTAGTGGGTGAGTCTAACAGGTCAATGTAACAGGTATGGACTCAATACCCGGGATGCGTATCACCAAGATCATCAAGGGTAAACGTACTTTGATTGGCAACGATGGTAACCCATGGAAAGGGCCAAAAGTACGAGTCGTGGATGAGTTGTTACCACCGTTACTAGGTATCAGAGCCATGTTCTTTTTAAAGAAATGAGATTAAATTCTTAATTTCAATCATTAAAAACTCAGATTTTATAAAAATTATGGAAAAAATAAAAATGTTTAGTAATGATTCTGAAGAATCTAATGAAAAACAAACAACTGAAGTTATAAACTTTAGTGAAAATGAAAAAGGTTTTATATCAGATTATATGATTAATTCTGATCAACTTTTCAAAAATAAGTAAGCTTAAATTTAAGCTTGACAAAAAATTGGTTATTAACCAACCTAATAATCTACAGAGCTTAGTTTCAAAGGCTTTCTCTAGAAAAAAACAAAATCTTTTATTGTTTTAACACTGAAGAACTCTCAATAGACATAAAAGATACATATGGTGAAGTTTATTTGCCTCTCTTAACCAAGGAAGAAATAGCAAAAAGACTTTTTAGTATTAAACCAGAATTAAGAAAATCTCTTTCAATGGTGCACATAGGAGCATAATATTTTAACCATAGGCTTGTACTAGGTTCGTTCCTTTACCGCCATGATGCAAGCACCACAACGTCTATCAAAAGAGTACTTTAAGGGTTTTAATGAACTTCTGAGGCTAACAAGGTATTTAAAATGGTATGGAAATTTGGGTAAACAAAGGGTGTTAAAAACAAATAACACAACATTTAACAAAGTTTTCACATATAGTCTAGTCCATAAACAATCCCATGTCATTAGTTGCCAACAGTCCAAAACCCGAAAAGTTGTTCAGACAATACCCCCAATAGACGATTAAAAACCGACACCATTGTGGTGTATGACACTAAACAACTCAATCAACCAATTCTAACCATGTTGGCTTAAACAAACACGCCAACCCACAAATAACAACTTAAGATTATAGCATTAAGATCCTTTCGTTGGTGTAATTGATGTACCAACTTACAAAAATGATTTGACCAAAAGTGAGAAATACCAACTGACAGCCCAAGCTTTTTTTTTTTTCTATTTTTTTTTCTTTTTCTGTTTTTCAATTCTTTTATTCTTTTTTTTTTGTGAGCTACTTTTACTCTGACTAATTGGTATTCTCTTACATAACATTTGAAACAGTGACAAATCACATACTCATATGCTGAAATGAACGATCCAGACTTTATCCAAACAAACATGACGAAATCAATCTATTCTCAATAACCGAGAATATCCCAACCCGACATAAAGGACAACCCCAAACCATCCACTAGAATAGGCAACCAATGACCCACCAGGACTTCGACTATCGGTATGGCTAGGAAAAGGTGTATATTACGGGTGGAGTTAATAACAAAGAAAAGGCTAGTGACAACAAGTTTTCTATTGTTTCTTGCACTAAAAGTGAGTGCAACACAAGGGTTAAAACAGGGGATTCACTAACCAGTGTAGTTAGCTACTAGGCACAATAACAAAACATGCACATAACAAATTTTTACGAAACAAGGGGTGAATATACAAAGAACAAAATGGTTTTATCCTAAATTTGCCTCTTCTGATAAATAACACGGAACGATCAACCAGAACAAGTTCTAGAATCAACGCAATCACCGGCACACTCATAGCAAATGAAATAATCCGGAAATGGAAAAACCAACCTCAACTTTCACATCATAGTTCAGAGCTCTAAATAGAACCCTTACCCTTGAATAAATCCACAAGCCTACGAGAGGGACAAATTAACAAGGCTAATAATTCCAAAACCGTAACACCTATCGTAACTAGCAATGAAACAATAATCTCACAATTTGGATGTTTTGGTGCTTTGAGCGTGCTAGTCATATTATTAATCAAGAAGGGATTGCCTAATTAATCAGTCAAAACACATTCCACATATTAAAATTTTTGTACCCAAGGTGTAATCAAATTGCTTATTAAGTTCTATAATTAAGTGACAAAAGCAATAAACTACAAGGACAACATGCAAAAGTTCAAAATTCCTCAAAAATACCCGACTTTTTCCTATTTACCACCCCCACACTTGAGTTGGACAATGCCCCTAATGTCCAATGAACTAAGGCAAACCAAGGGAAATAGGGGAAAGTAAACAAAAACAAAATCAAGAACAAGAAAAACTTGTCGGGTATGATGTATGTTCCATGCCTGAATATGATGCCAACAAAATATGTCGCTGAACTTACTGCCAACATATGCACATGACATTCAACTTGCTATCAACATGAACACACCATTAACGAGCAACATAATCAAATAAACCATGCATTCATCCTATCCCTAATTATTCAAACGGAAATGGAAAAGTAAAATACGATGTTCTATCACCCTTAAGGGTGATTACAAACCAAACAAATGGAAATAAATAAAAGTACGGAAATAAAATTGTTCAAACAAATAAAAGTACAAGCCATCGTCACCAACAGACGGCTGCAGCATCACCCCATCATAAATCACCAAGGAGGGTAAGGGTAACCAGGAATAGGTCCTGTACCAAAAATCGATCCAACCACCTGCTCAGCAAAAGATGGTTCTGCCGAACCTGATCCTCCAGCATCTGTACCAGCCTGCGTACCTGCAAAAGACCCAAAGCTAACAGGGTTATCGGGCCCCGTCCCTCCAAGATCATGGGAAGGAGGCATCTTATACTGACGCTCTGGTGGAAAGAAGAATCCACCTCCAGCTCTGTGCTCTGGAATGAATATACTGGGAGGGCCGTAGTCTGGAATCGGCTGAGGTGGATGAAACTGCTCACCCCTATACTGGGCCTCCCACATGGGCTGATATCTATGCTGATCATGCATCATACGACCCATACCTGAGCCCATCCACCTAAAATCACTGTCCACCCTCGACTGAAACTGCTCATGGGAATGCTGAAAGTTCTGCTGAGACTCCCACATGTTACTAACCATAGTCCCCAAAGAAGAAAAATCCCATGGACCTGAATCGGCGGCAGAAGAAGAAGATGGTCCCTCAGTAGGTGTAGCGGTGGCACGACGCTTAGTACGTCGTGCAGGACTCTAGCGGCTGCTCTGGTGCATCAGCCATCTCAGCATCATCATCATCACCTGCCTCTGCCTCCTCTTCATCATCAGAGGCAGCACCACCAAAATCAATCAACTCAGGAATATCATTCTTATGCGCTAGAGGCTTAATCAATTTCCACCGTTTCAAATCATTCCAAGTGAATGGCTTCATAGGTATGCAGTTCAAAGCGACTGCATTATCAGCACCCTCAAAATACTTCACCATCTTGGAAATGAAGTGACCACAGACTAACCCCCTATCACGAACTCCTTTGGTCCCCATATGTTTTGCCAACACATAGGGGGCACATGCTTTCCTATACACATCACCTTCATCAAATAACCTCAACAACTACAAATCCTCCATATATAGCTTGTCCGGGTGATTAGTCCTTTGGACAAAAGAATGGACTAACATCTTGTGGAACAAGCGCAAAACAGGCGATTGGAGTGTATTCGCCCCACACGCTGCTTTCCAAGCGCGACCCCCAGACACCCGGTTATAGTAATCTCTAAAATCACCTGCGTCCCTAGTAAAACAAGAAGTAGCCCTAACAGAAATGGCTAAAAGACGCTCGAAAGCAGGATCATCCAATGTCTCTTGGGTGTACATCCCCGTGCACAACCCAAATTCAACAATAGTGAGGGTTCTGTTAACACCCCCACAACGAAAGAATATAACCGGCTCAGTAAATACGTCCTTCACCTTCTCGATGTTCTCAACCGAAATAGTCGAATAAATTTCTAAACACCACTCCTTACAAATTACCTCCCGATTCCGAAATATATCAAACCATAAACTAAATTCCTTAGCTACGGGATTACCATCCATATCATTCGAACTACCCATTAGATGCATATACCTACTAATACCCCCACGAGCATTTAACGTATCCAACATACTAGATTCCATATACCGAGGCTCAACTATGTCTTTCTGATAAATAGATGCCAACCTGTTGGTATATTCAACCTTTTTCTCGGGAGGAGCTCTAGGGAATCGTAACTACGGGTGAGTAGGAACTCCCATAGCAGTGGCCTCGGGAGTAATACCACTCTCAATAGGTGCAGCAGCCGACGAGGCTCTTGCCTTACCTCGTCTGCACGGCTAGAAGAAGCGGGTTCCTACACATACAAGAAACAATTAAAACATGGAAACCCGACATATAAGCATATATATATAAGCATAAATGACACAGGTCTGGAAAAGGTTGTATTGCGGCGCAACTAGCTAAGTTGCGGCGCAACCTAACTGTCTGTTTTGCAGTTGCGGCGCAACTTGGAGTTGCGGCGCAACGCCTGTGTTTTTCTGGGCAGATCAAGCAGACGCAGGTATGAACACTCAAAACCACACATTCAAAATCATATTTTAAAACTTGGGTTTATTAATTAATCAAGACAACTGAAAGAAACCCTAATTCAAATCAAGAACATAATGAATACAAACCAACCATTGAATTCCCATCACATATACCCTCATTGTTCTAGCAAATCCCTCACAAATTCGAAATTAATAAGCAATTTAAGCATAAAATCTATATACATTCAAATTAACGAATTAAAGTCATGAATAGAGGTTAAAGAAACACATACCTTTCCGGTTCTTGTCATTATGATGATTGAAGATAAAAGATTAAGAGTGAAAGAAAATAGAGAAGGGGAGTGTTTGGGTCGGTGGGAAAATTTGAGAGGATAAGAAGTAGGAGCTCAATTATTGAGAAAAATAAGTGTGTGAATATGAGCCCCCAACCGATCCCCTTTAGTGATTGAAATCTTGACCCGGTTTGACCCGGGTTGCGGCGCAATGCCTTATTTTTGAATTTAAATTTTAATTTTTTATTTTTATATTTTTTTTCCCGATTTTTCTGGAACATTACACGTTGCGGCGCAACTGAAAAACAGAAGGATAGGTTGCGGCGCAACACACTTAGTTGCGGCGCAATCACACTTAGTTGCGGCGCAATCAACACAGTTCATTGCGGCGCAACGTAGAGTTGCGGCGCAATTCCCCCTCCCACACTTAACTTTGTTTTCTTCCTTGAAAACGACTTACCGGAAGGCATGAGAGCGGCTCCTACCTGCAATTCTTATTAAACACATTACCAATGACAAATAAACACTAATGAAAACAAGAAACACGGGTTGCCTCCCGCGAAGCGCTTAATTTATTTACGAGTCTTTAGCTCGACTCACAGTCCTTTCTTCATTGATTCCCTTCGAAAAATGGAAGCTCGTCAACGACGACTCCCACATATTTCTCTTCTTCATGATAAAGCTTCAACCTGTAACCATTAACAATAAAAATAGCTCCATCCAATTTAAACAATTCAACATAACCAGACGGATAGACATGTTTGATCACAAAAGGGCCGATCCACCTATAAGTCAACTTGGGTTGCTTGAACTTATACTTGGAATGGAATAACAAAACTTTATCACCGGCTTTAAAATCCTTCTCTCTAATCCTACGATCATGCCAAACCTTAGTCCTCTCTTTGTAGAACATAGAATTCTCATAAGCATTCAACCTCAACTCATCTAACTCATGCAATTGCAACATTCTCAATTCACTACTTTCAACTAAGTCCATATTGCAATTCCTAAGAGCCCAATAAGCTTTATGCTCTATTTCTAAAGGCAAATGACATGTCTTCCCATAAAGCAACCTATAAGGTGTAGTCCCAATTGGAGTATTAAATGCGGTTCTAAAAGCTCATAATGCATCATCCAACTTCTTATACCAATTTTTAGGATCATCACCTATGGTTTTCTCTAAGATTCGTTTTAAAGCCCTATTAGTATTTTCTACTTGGCCACTCGTTTGCGGGTGATAAGAAGTAGAGAAACGATGATGAACACCATACCTCTTTAACACCTTAGCAAGTTGGTGATTCGCGAAATGAGTTCCACGATCACTGATTAAGACCTTAGGACAACCAAAACGATAAAACAATTGCTTTAAGAATTCAATGACAACCCTTGCATCATTAGTTGGCAAGGCCTTAGCCTCGGCCCATTTTGAAACATAATCAACCGCCACTAAAATGTAAAGACACTTATTTGAAGGCGGAAAGGGTCCCATAAAATCAATTCCCCAAACATCAAATACCTCACAAACCTGAATGAAGTTCTGTGGCATCTCATCCTTCTTTGAAATGTTACCTTGACATTGACAGACTTCACACGTCTCCACTAATGTTTGGGCTTCCTTGAAGATTGAAGGCCAATAAAATCCTGCATCAAAAACCTTCTTACCGGTTACAGATGGTCCATAATGACCACCGGTTGGTCCATAGTGGCATGCATCCAAAATCTTCCGGGTTTTTGCACCGGTCACACATCTCCTGATTAAGCCATCTGCACACATTCGAAACAAATATAGTTCTTCCCAGAAATAATGCTTAATCTCAGAAAAGAATTCCTTTTTCTGTTGATAAAACATTTTCTTAGGAAGAACACCTGCACATAAATAGTTAGCAATTTCTGCATACCATGGGTCCTCCTCCACATCCACCTGCATTAGAAACTAGTCAGGGAAAGCATCATTAATATCATGCTCCTTTAACTCCTCAAGGTGAGGGTTTTCGAGCCTACTTAAGTGGTCGGCTGCCACATTTTCAGCCCCACTCTTATCTTTAATCTCAATATCAAATTCTTGTAAAAGTAAGACCCAACGAATTAAACGAGGCTTAGCATCTTGTTTCGAGAACAAGTACTTCAAAGCCGAGTGGTCGGTGAACACAATAATATTATTCAAAACCAAATAGGGTCTAAACTTATCAAAGGCATAAACTACGGCTAACAACTCTTTCTCGGTTACGGTATAGTTCTGTTGAGCCGGGTTTAAGGTCTTGCTAGCATAGGAAATAGGGCGGAAATGTATATCCTCCCTTTGGCCTAACACGACCCCTAAAGCATAATCACTAGCGTCACACATAAGTTCAAAAGGTAATGACCAATTGGGTGGAGACATAATTGGTGCATTGGTTAATCTCTCCTTTAAGAGGTCAAAAGCATGAAGACACTATTTATCAAATTGGAATGGGGCATCTTTTTCTAACAACTTGGTCATTGGCCGGGTAATTTTTGAAAAATCCTTTATAAACCGACGATAGAACCCGGCATGACCCAAAAAGCTTCGAATTGATTTGACATTAGTGGGAGGAGGCAACTTAGCTATAACATCAATTTTTGCTTTATCTACCTCTAATCCCGCTTTTGAAACTTTGTGTCCCAAAACAATACCCTCTTTCACCATAAAATGACACTTTTCCCAATTCAAGACCAAGGGTGCCCTTTCACACCTTTCAAGCATTTTATCAAGACTTTCAAGACAATTTTCAAAAGAACTACCGAAAACAGAAAAGTCATACATAAAAACTTCCATGGACTTTTATTTGTTTGAACAATTTTATTTCCGTACTTTTATTTATTTCCATTTGTTTGGTTTGTAATCACCCTTAAGGGTGATAGAACATCGTATTTTACTTTTCCATTTCCGTTTGAATAATTAGGGATAGGATGAATGCATGGTTTATTTGATTATGTTGCTCGTTAATGGTGTGTTCATGTTGATAGCAAGTTGAATGTCATGTGCATATGCTGGCAGTAAGTTCAGCGACATATTTTGTTGGCATCATATTCAGGCATGGAACATACATCATACCCGTCAAGTTTTTCTTGTTCTTGATTTTGTTTTTGTTTACCTTCCCCTATTTCCCTTGGTTTGCCTTAGTTCATTGGACATTGGGGGCATTGTCCAACTCAAGTGTGGGGGGTGGTAAATAGGAAAAAGTCGGGTATTTTTGAGGAATTTTGAACTTTTGCATGCTTGTCCTTGTAGTTTATTGCTTTTGTCACTTAATTATAGAACTTAATAAGCAATTTGATTACACCTTGGGTACAAAATTTTAATATGTGGAATGTGTTTTGACTGATTAATTAGGCAATCCCTTCTGGATTAATAATATGACTAGCACGCTCAAAGCACCAAAACATCCAAATTGTGAGATTATTGATTCATTGCTAGTTATGATTGGTGTTACGGTTTTGGAATTATTAGCCTTGTTAATTTGTCCCTCTCGTAGGCTTTTGGATTTATTCAAGGGTAAGGGTTCTATTTAGAGCTCTGAACTATGATGTGCAAGTTGAGGTTGGTTTTTCCATTTTTGGATTGTTTCATTTGCTATGAGTGTGCCGGTGATTGCGTTGATTCTAGAACTTGTCCTGGTTGATCGTTCCATGTTATTTATCAGAAGAGGCAAATTTAGGATAAAACCCTTTTGTTCTTTGTATATTCACCCCTTGTTTCGTAAAAATTTGTTATGTGCATGTTTTGTTATTGTGCCTAGTAGCTAACTACACTGGTTAGTGAATCCCCTGTTTTAACCCTTGTGTTGCACTCACTTTTAGTGTAAGAAACAATAGAAAACTTGTTGTCACTAGCCTGTTCTTTGTTATTAACTCCACTCGTAATATACACCTTTTCCTAGCCATACCGATAGTCGATGTCCTGGTGGGTCATTGGTTGCCTATGCTAGTGCATGGTTTGGGGTTGTCCTTTATGTCGGGTTGGGATATTCTTGGTTACTGAGAATAGATTGATTTCGTCATGTTTCTTTGGATAAAGTCTGGATCGTTCATTTCAGCATATGAGTATGTGATTTGTCACTGTTTCAAATGTTATGTAAGAGAAATAGAAATAGAAAAAAAAAACAGAAATAGAAAAAAAAGAAAAAGAGCTTGGGCTGTCAGTTGGTATTTCTCACTTTTGGTCAAATCATTTTTGTAAGTTGGTACATCAATTACACCAACGAAAGGATCTTAATGCTATAATCTTAAGTTGTTATTTGTGGGTTGGCGCGTTTGTTTAAGCCAACATGGTTAGAATTGGTTGATTGAGTTGTTTAGTGTCATACACCACAATAGTGTCGGTTTTTAATCGTCTATTGGGGGTATTGTCTGGACAACTTTTCGGGTTTTGGACTGTTGGCAACTAATGACATGGGATTGTTTATGGACTAGACTATATGTGAAAACTTTGTTAAATGTTGTGTTATTTGTTTTTAACACCCTTTGTTTACCCAATTTTTCATACCCTTTTAAATACCTTGTTAGCCTCAGAAGTTCATTAAAACCCTTAAAGTCCTCTTTTGATAGACGTTGTGGTGCTTGCATCATGGCGGTGAAAGAACGAACCTAGTACAAGCCTATGGTTAAAAGATTATGAATCACGACTTGGCATTGAGTGATTATTCAAATATTTAACCCCAAGTGTAAGTTAGTTGGAGTAGGATAGACGAGATATCATTGATTCGATTCTTTTGTGCTTAGTAGTGTTATTAAGGCTTGTATATCAGTCAAGTATTGTCAAACATTCCAGTTTTTATTTAAGATTAAAACTGTCTTACCATCTCGTTTCGTTTTCCATGACGGTTTAGCTTCTTTTTGATTACTGTAATGAATTCCCATATGTACAAAGGTAAATTGATATTTGAAGTTTGGAATTGCTTGAGGACAATCAAAGCTTAAGTGTGGTGGGATTTGATGTGTCGTATTTTATACCAATTCCCCACATTGTATTTAGTTGATTTTCATGGTTTATGAGTCGTTTTAGTATACATTTGGTGCGTTTATGGTATTTGTTAGTGTTTCAGGTTACTGACAGTTATTTAAGCTTAAATCTGGAGAAAACGACATTGTTGAGGTGAATTAAGTGCTAACGGAGGATTTCGGAAGCATTTGGATGAAAGAGTGCAGAAAGTCAACAAAAGTCAAAGCTGAAGAAGGACAATTGCGCCGCAACCCAATTCCAGAAAATTAAGTTGCGCCGCAACTGTCCTAGTTGCGCCGCAACGCCCTTTGTTCCTGGCCAGCCACAAGTCAACATTGGTCAAAGGTCAACACTAGTCAACGTCCAATTGCGCCGCAACTAGTAGTTGCGCCGCAACCGAAAAGCAGAAGAATAAGTTGCGCCGCAACTCCCTCAGTTGCGCCGCAATGCGTTCAAGTTCAAGCCAGCTTTGGTCAACGAAAGTCAAAGTCCAACGTGAAGTCAACCATAGTTGCGCCGCAACTACATGAGTTGCGCCGCAACTGGGTCCGATTCTGGCAGATTTTTGGAGGCATATAATAGCATGCAAATTTATCCCAAAACCATTCTTCCCTTCTTCCAGCCGTTTTTGGAGCCCTATTCAGAGATATTTTCTTCTATTCATCATATTTTAGGTTTTCAAACACGATTGGATCTATTTCGTTCGTAGCTTTCATTTATTATCATTAGGTAACAATGAATTCTTCATATTTTAATTGTTATTCTTATTTTAATATGAGTAGTTAATCGCTTCATCATCTTAAAATCGTGCAATCTTTACATATTGTCTCACTCCAAGAAGATGGATGATGAAGCGATTAGCTACTCATATTAAAATAAGAATAACAATTAAAATATGAAGAATTCACTGTTACCTAACGATAATAATTGAAAGCTACGAACGAAATAGATGCAATCGTGTTTGAAAACCTAAAATATGATGAATAGATGAAAATATCTCTGAATAGGGCTCCAAAAACGGTTGGAAGAAGGGAAGCAGGGTTTTGGGATAATTTTGCATGCTATTATATGCCTCCAAAAATCTGCCAGAATCGGACCCAGTTGCGGCGCAACTCATGTAGTTGCGGCGCAACTATGTTTGACTTCACGTTTGACTTTGACTTTCGTTGACCAAAGCTGGCTTGAACTTGAACGCATTGCGGCGCAACTGAGGGAGTTGCGGCGCAACTTATTCTTTTGCTTTTCGGTTGCGGTGCAACTACTAGTTGCGGCGCAATTGGACGTTGACTAGCGTTGACCTTTGACCAATGTTGACTCGTGGATGGCCAGGAACAAAAGGCGTTGCGGCGCAACTAGGACAGTTGTGGCACAACTTATTCGAACTTTCTGGAATTGGGTTGCGGCGCAATTGTCCTTCTTCATCTTTGACTTTTGTTGACTTCCTGCACTCTTCATCCAAATGCTTCCGAAATCCTCCGTTAGCACTTAATTCACCTCAACAATGTCGTTTTTTCCAGATTTACGCTTAAATACCTGTCAGTAACCTGAAACACTAACAAATACCATAAACGCACCAAATGTATACTAAAACGACTCATAAACCATGCAAAATCAACTAAATACAATGTGAGAAATGAGTATAAAATACGACACATCATATGCAAACTGCTTTAAGAGGTTTAGAAAACTATTGTACCGTCTATGTAGACGATATCATAGTCTTCTCAGACTCCGAAGAAAAACATTATTTTCATGTTTTATCAGTTTTAAAAACAATTGAAAAATATGGAATTATTTTGTCAAAAAAGAAAGCAAATCTTTTTAAAACAAAGATAAACTTTTTGGGTCTCGAAATTGACCAAGGAACTCATTGTCCACAAAAACATATCTTGGAAAACTTACATAAATTTCCAAATATTATTGAAAATAAGAAACATCTTCAAAGATTTTTAGGCGTACTAACATACGCTGAAGGATATATTCCAAAACTCGCAGAAATGCGAAAACCTTTACAAGTAAAATTAAAAAAGGATTATGTATGGGAATGGAAATAGTCCGATACTGATTATGTTAAAAAGATAAAGAAAAACTTAACCAGTTTTCCAAAACTTTATCTTCCACAAAAAGAAAATCTTCTTATTATAGAGACATATGTGTAACATCCAAAATTTTTAAACAATATACTCCGGGAAGCTTTAAACAAGCAGAACGAAATTACCACAGTAATGAAAAGGAATTACTTGCGGTAAAAAACACAATTTCAAAGTTTTCTATTTATTTGACTCCGGTCAAATTCTTAGTCAGAACGGATAACAAAAATTTTACTTATTTCCTAAAAACAAAAATTTCTGGAAATAATAAACAAGGACGCCTCGTCAGATGGCAAATGTGGTTTTCACGATATTCCTTCGAAATTGAACACCTAGAAGGGACAAAAAAATGTACTCGCCGATTGCTTGACACGTGATTTCCAAAAAGCGTAAGCAATAATGTACAAATTTTCCTATAAATACCATGTCACGCTCTAAAGTTAAGAGATGTGCAAAAAATCTTTTTCTAAAACTCTCATTCTTCAAAAAGAGGGGTATGGATGAATTAAAGGCTTTACGCCTAAAAGAAAAAATTCTTTCAATAGAATTAAAAGCTATTCAACAAAAAATAGCTCTCTATGACGAAAGTCTAGAAACAACTGTTAATTCAGAACAGGATTCCGAAAGGATACAATCTGAATCTATTCCCTTACAAACTGCTAAGGGTAAAGAAAAATCAAGTCCATTGATTCCTGTTGCTTTGGAAAAAAGCAAAAATAAAGTTAAGGAAGAACTTCAATCTTCATCTAATCCAGTAGCAAACGACTCTGGTAAAGACTCATCAAATCCGTTGATGGCTGACAGTTTGCCAAAAATCGAAACGGTTTCTTTGAAACCAAGTTATTGTCAAATAGTCTCCAAATATGTCATAGGAACATCACTTGCAAACAAAAAGTATGGAACACTTTTTCAAGCTCAACAAGAAGCAACTCGTTATTCTGCAGAATTTGGAAGAAGAGAAATACCTTTAAAGGTAACATATATTCCTGAACCATTGAAGTCCAAGAAAAAAGAAAGAGTCATTGAATTCAAGAAAACTTTCTCTAAACCAACAATTAACGAAGAGAAAGAAGAAAATGATATCATTTCTTTAGATGAATTCAGAATGATCTGGTCCAAGGCTAGATCACTAAGTCAAGAAGATTTCGAAAGCGAAAATATCTACACAGAAGACAAACCCACTAAAAGTCTTATTGTCTTTTGTCTAGGTGCAAGTCAAGAATTTGTTTCTCTAGCATTTTCAGCTGGATTAACAAAGATTATTTATCCTTCTCCTAATTTGTTAGAAATTAGCCTATTACCAGAAGGAATGAAGAAAGCCATAAAAAACTTTCGAAAGAAGATTGCAGCAGCTAAAGATGCAAATATTTTCATTAAGTGTAACTCTACACTACCAGATTGGTACCAAGGAAAGTCCTTCCAAACCTACCATCATCTAGAAATTGGCATCGCCAAAGCCAGAACAGTTAACCCTTCCAAAATAATGGAAGAAAGACATGAAGACCCTGAAAATTGGGTAGAAATCAGAATAAGAGGATTTATAAAAATCCTAAATAATTTACAAAAAATAAAGACAGGTAGCTTTAATAAAGTAAATTATTGCAGTAATCACTGCATTATTACCAGTTGTAGTGGAACCCCACTGCCAGCACATGAAAAACAAGTGCTAGAGAGGATGGAGCATCAAATTATCTTCAATAATATTGAAGCAGGCCCTATCACTAAAGAAAAGCTTTGCAAAAAGTTACAACAAGTGATCGAGAATCACCAATGTGAATACTGCCAAGCATCTTCAGTCAAAGAAGACAATTCAGCACATGGGAATGTCGACTGAAAAACGTCATGAATGACGAATTACTTAGGGCTATTATAGTCTTTTATGTAAATCCTCTTCTACTATATAAAGAAGTTGGATCATTAGGAGCAAAGGGACACACAAAACCTCAAACAATTCTCTCTATATTTACTTTGTAAGAAATAATTATGCAGTGTGAGTAGAACCTCCCTTAAGGAGGAATAATGTAAATATCAAGAAGTTTCTTACCTTTAGGTGAGAAACAGTTATGAAATAAACAAGTCTTTCTTTTACATCTATCTTTTTGCTGAAAAGAATCTATTGTAAAACCTGGAGCCCTGGAGCCATAGAAGAGTACCGTTTAGGCAGGTGGCCGTAGGGAAATGTTGGTTGGGTTGGTTCCTTGCAGAAATACGATTCCGACGAAAAAGATGAAGAAAAAGAAAGGTATGATTTTTATCTTAACTGTTATTTTAAACTTCATGATAGTTTACTTATTCTCCTTAATAATTAAAAAATTAAATTTAAAACAAACAATATAAATTGATTTTACAATCAAAATAATGGTATCACACCAACAATTCTTGAAACAAGAAATCAATAGGATTAATCAAACGATTATCCAAACCAAACAAATGATAGAGTTATTAAACTCTACTAATCGACAATCGGATAAAGAAACAGTCGATAAATTAAGAGTTATCTTATTAGATATCTCTTTAGCTCAACTAAAGGAAGAAAGGAGACTTTTATCTCTACAAATATTTTGATCTATATAATGGGTCCATACCAAAATTTCTTGAAACAAGAAATTAAAAGGATTAATCAAGAGATTATCCTTAATAAACAACTAACACAGTTGTTATATGAGTCAGTTATCCGACATCCGGCTAACTGACACTATCGAGGTAAAAACGACAATTTTTTTTTTAAAGTAAGTAAGTAACAAACGACTCCGATAAACTCTAAATCGTGAACGGAACAATTCTTCTTGCTTTTCTTTTAATGCCTCGTAGTATCGCCCAACTTTTCCCCTTTGCATAAAAGCACACAACCAAAACCATCTGTTGAAACGTTACAATAAACCGTTATGTCCACCAAGTCTTCTGGTAGTATGAGCATTAGGGCTTTACTTACTTTTTCTCGTGACTAACGGGGTTCAATTTCATATTCTTTCTAACTAACTCGGTCAATGGCAAAACTATCTTTGAAAAGGTTGAAAGTAACGCGTGCTAGTAACCCGCCAAACCACAAAACTTCTATCTCAGTTGGTCTTTTAAGTTGTCCTCATTTCATCACCACACTGATCCAAACCGGATCAACCACGTTTTCTCCTTTAGTAATCACACGACCGAGATAATTGCACCTCTCCTAATCAGACCGGTCATCCAACGAATTGACATGGAACGTTCACTTTTATCGTATCTCCAAGACTTCACGTAAAAGAACTTTGTGGCCAGATTGACTTTTAAGATAAACAAAACGTTGTCAATGAAAACAATACGAATTTATCTCACAACAGACGGCAATTGCAGTCATAAGACTCATGGAAGTTGGAAAATCTTTAATACAATCAAAGGGTATAACTACGAATTCAAAGTGCCCATAACAAGTATAGATAACATTTACAGAAACATCTTCATCACGCGCTTTAAGTTGTTGATAACTGAAACGAAACTCCATATTAGAATAATACGAGACTGCTTTCAATCAATCGAATAAAACATCAAATCTTGACAATGGTACTCGTTTTCGATTGTTACTTTATTGGGCTCACGAGTGATTAAACGCACACGCCTCCTACTTCCTTTCATTTTATTAATTAGGATAATCGTACAAGCACTTGAAACGACTAAAAGTACTTGAAACAACTAGAACGAATAATATTCACCGAAATGACATTGAGAAAATCACGAACAACAAGAATATTCTCCATAACTGTGGTTTCCTTTCGGCGTCGATGATCCAAACACATGAGACTAGACGATCATACAACAAGGATCAAAACGCACGAGCAAAAGTGCTACAAAAATTGACCGCTTCTTTTCTACCATCAAAATAGTTGCATTCTTTCAAATAAGGATATTCAATTAAACCGCCTTCTCCACCCACGAAATTATACATCAATCATGCTTAGCCAATCCAATCTCAAACATTGCATCAAACGCTTTTAAGGAAAAAGAAACACTATTGACTCGAAAGATTTTTGGAGTAGATTTTAATTTCATAACTACTATGCTTAACATTTACAAGTTCATTGTTGCTATATTGTCCTCATTTTCTACACCTCAATTTATCGTTCATAAAGATATCATCACACATCATGCAGTCAAACATTTATTTTTTTGATGGGCATGACAATCATAATCAAAAACACATTCGTCATACCACGTATGGTCTTTTAACATAACACTTACACAATTATATTTATGCTAGAACTCTCAATATCTATGACTTTATATTAACACATGACATGCATCCCTCACATTTAACTACCAATTCAAACATATTACCACACAACTTGTTCTTATTGCCATACCTCATATGGTCTTTCAACACAATGGCGATGCCACGGGTCTCACTACCCAAATGGTCTTACACCAATACTAACGATGCCATGGGTCTCACTACCCAATGGTCTTACACCAAATAATAATAGCACCATAACATTCATTCATATTCACCATACATTTATCATACCTTCTTCTTTACTATCATCAAACGACATATTAAACTCATAAATCAATTTCAAATTTTCAATTCTTACCATTCAATAAACCAGTTAGCATGCAAAGCTTATATTCTATCATACTTAGATATCAACGAGTAAAGACATAAAACAAATCACAATGCCAAATAAGGTCTCCAACCTATGGCTTCATACTAACATACTTCCATATTTAACGGACTTAACTTGAGCTATTATGATAGGTGATCATAATAATGCTGCAGTCATTATTATGATTACTTATTATAACACCCCAAGTGAACTTCGCTAAATATTTCCATATGTCACTAGAAACCAAACTATACACATAAGGTCAAGTCACATCTATGGTTTACGTCTAGACATTCTTGTAGTCATGAAATACCTAAATCTCTTAAACCTTGGCTCTGATACCACTTGAAAGGACTCCGACACAAAATCAGGAGTAACTTTTTTTTTAATCGGGACTTGACCAAACATTTTGAACCAAATTTTGGAAAACCAAGTTTTGTTTCAACTTTAAAAGACGTTACCATTAGAAAGTAGACTCTAAGACGTTTTCGTGAATAGCTTGAACGTCAAAAAAGGAGATACTGTTGAAAAGTTATGTTCGTTTGAAAATTCGATTTTATGCTGAACGAGGAAAAAGTTGCGTCACAACCCCCCAAAAGTTGCGGCGCAACCTTCAGGTCAGGGAAATCAGAAACTTCACAGTTGCATCACACCCTCCAGGAGTTGCGACACAACTTTGTATCTGACAGCAAAAACACCATTTTTGACACTTTAAACCATTTGCAAACATCTCTAACTCAATTCCAAACCTCAAGACACAACATTTCTGATTCAAATAAGTTTCAAACACAATAATAAACATAACAAAAGTGTTCATTTGATCAAACTTTCATTTTACAACCAAACGGGTCATATTACCCAAGTTGACATCGACTAGGGTTTTACAATACATCAAGATACGAAAGACCATGACTCTAACTCAACTTTTTGCAGAAATGTACATAACAAAACTTTACCAAAAACACTTCATATGTACCAAGAGCCAATAGTCCCAAGGGAGTCACTATGGGTTCTAACCATAAACCATTTTTTACCGTAAAAGTCAACATTCCACAATTCAATTCGTCAATAGTCTTCAAAGCACTAAATCTTGTTTCCACTTCCGGGAAAACCTATAAAAAGGGTAAACAACTAAAAGGTAAGCCAAAGCTTAGTGAATAATCTTGCATACGTTTATACACACGAAGGAGGGCAATGCACAAAGGTCTATTGCATATAGACTATGGCACCGTCGTGCCATATCTATAATACTCACCCTTGTGCCAACGCATTACATGGATCCATATAAGCAAATGATTACAATCTCAATAAACAATATCAATGCTCCACATGAGCTATGTCCCACATGGACTATGGCCACTACTTAGGCCCGTAATCAAAGACGGCCACTACTTAGGCTCAACGCCAAATCAATTACCACACACGGAATCCACCATCATATGGTAATTGACCCAAGGCATATATAAAAGTATGCAAGAAAACTCACCTCCTTCGCGACCACAAATCAACAATCATGACGACCACAAGTATAACAATGCTTTCAACCTAGCAATAATTCACAATCGCATATTTAGTCATATAACACAATCGCAACATATCAAGGCCATCAAGTCATAGGTTACTAGCTTTACTAGCATTTCAACACCCAACCCATCTCTTACATTCTCACAAGGACATTGGGTTGATTAATACCAAATTTACCAATTTCATTTTAATCTCAATTCATCCAAGTATGGCCATATCAAAAATTCCAAGTCTATACATGTCAAAGCCATTTTACCCAAAATCATTATTTTCATCTTTTCATAATCCTTATTATCAATAAACATTATCAAAATCTCATTTTGATCATGATGGTCACCAACAACTCTAATCAAAAACATTCATGCAATATTATAACCATATACCAAATTTTTAAGTAGAAATTAGGGAAACAATATCAAATCATCATCCCACCCAAAAACCCCCAATTTATCAACTTTCAAGAACCCTAATTTGAAATTTAACACAAAATAGCTCATTTTATTAAAAACCCCTAATTTCCATTAATACCATGAACCCTAATTTTAGTTAAATCAATATAATATCTTTTTAATAAAATCCCCAAATTCCATATAATATGAACCCTAATAAAATATAACAAGAATTAGGAACAATACCTCAATTAACAATTATGGATGGTGATTTCTAATTCATGCAAGCCAATTAACCTTTCTTCTTAATTCTCTTTAAAATTTTCGGATTTAATCCACCTTCTAATCTCAAGAATCAAGTAGAAAATGATAGTTATTATTATTATTATGTCTTGGGGGATTATTTGATGGAATGAGAAGTATCACACAATGACATAAGAGAAGATTAGAAGAAGAAATTGGAAGGATGAAGAAGAAGAAGAAATTGTTTGGTGGAAATGGAGTATGATTCACAAAATGAAGATGGCTGGCACATCCTCCATGTGCCACGCCCTTAGTCTAAATTTTGTGGGTATTTTACCCGCTATCCGCTAAAGTTCTAACTAAATTAATCCCGTATCTAAAAATGATATATTAGGAAATTATTTTAATGGTAAAACTATAATTATAATTCATTTATTTTACTATATTGTTTAAAAATTTAGGATGTTACACATATGTCTCTATAATAAGAAGATCTTCTTTTTGTGGAAGATAAAGTTTTGGAAAACTGGTTAAGTTTTTCTTTATCTTTTTAACATAATCAGTATCGGACTGTTTCCATTCCCATACATAATCCTTTTTTAATTTTACCTGTAAAGGTTTTCGCAGTTCTGCGAGTTTTGGAATATATCCTTCAGCGTATGTTAGTACGCCTAAAAATCTTTGAAGATGTTTCTTATTTTCAATAATATTTGGAAATTTATGTAAGTTTTCCAAGATATGTTTTTGTGGACAATGAGTTCCTTGGTCAATTTCGAGACCCAAAAAGTTTATCTTTGTTTTAAAAAGATTTGCTTTCTTTTTTGACAAAATAATTCCATATTTTTCAATTGTTTTTAAAACTGATAAAACATGAAAATAATGTTTTTCTTCAGAGTCTGAGAAGACTATGATATCGTCTACATAGACGGTACAATAGTTTTCTAAACCTCTTAAAGCAGTTTGCATATGTCTTTGAAATATGCTAGGTGCTTGTTTTATCCCAAAGGGAAC